>WEKX01016349.1:31882-112927 GCA_013390025.1 Pitta sordida | reverse complement strand
CTACCTGCGGGGAGGTTGCAGCCAGATGGGTGTGGACCTCTTCTTCCAGGCTGACGACACCAGAACGAGAGGGCACGGCCTCAAGCTACGCCAGGGGAGGTTCAATCTTAACATTAGGAAGCGGTTTTTCACAGAGAGAGTAATCACATATTGGAATGGGCTGCCCAGGGAGGTGGTGGAGTCACCATCCCTGGAGGTGTTTAAGAGAAGACTGGACGAGGAGCTTAGTGACATGGTCTAGCAGGGAGGGGTAGGGCTGGATGACGTTGGGCCCCTTCCGGCTCGGAGTGGCCTGCTAGACTGTGAGGGATCTAGGTTGGTGTTATGCTCTGCGATGTGCTCTCGGTCTCCTTACGGGTGCTAGATGGTGAGTTGGACTAGATGATCCTTGTGGGTCCCTTCCAACTCATAATATTCTGTGATTCTGTGATTCTGTAATATCCTGCAGCACAAGGATCTTGATGAGTGATTATTGGAGATTTCTATAAGAGTTGGTGACATCTCTTTTACCAGAATTATGCAGTGGAGACAGAACAGAGAGTTTTGACCTTTGGTCCTGTAAACCCCATGTTTCTCCAAGGATGCCCCACATTTCTCTGTGCACTGTCACCCAGCACCACAGCCCAGGTACAGCTGTGGAGAGAGAGCACAAGGGACAGCTTGCATTTTGTAAAGGAATGTGCAAATAACCGGAGACACACACAGTGGAAGAAAAATATTTATTACACTTCACATTAAGATCCCACTGTGAAAGGATGTAAAATATAAATGTAGATGAGAGATGTCAAGAGAAAGGACCAAAGAGAGAGAGTACTGTCATGAACTTCATCCGTCTTCAAGATGAGGTGAATTCTCTGTCATCACATATGTCCTCCCATCCCATTTTCAGTTTTGGTTAGTTCCTTGAAGGCAGATCACTTTGCTCTTTTATTTTCCTCTTTAGAAATAGGACTTTTGATTATAAAATGGAATTAAAACACTACTTTTTAAAATATTTTTTTGATGTTTGGAATAAGATTTAACAATTGTCTGTGTAAGCTGGAAAAGCGGAAGAGTCCAGTTCATAGATCCCAATGTAAAAGTCACTTTCCTGAGGACACTTTAACGTAGGGTGTCCTTTCTCCTTTTTTCCCACTTCCTCATCTTGTGTTAAATATTGTAGCACAAGAACTGAAAGCCCACTGTTGAGGGCTGAAGGAATTTAAGAGCCATTAAATCATTACAGTAATGCATGCAGTGAGTGTGTTCTAGGGAAAACAAATATACTAGCAGAGGTAGAAAAACAGAAAGATGATTGGATGAAATCAATTTGAAGTGAGAAATGTAGTTTCATACCAGGAGAAACAGAAGATGCTGGAAATAACAAGCAATTGGGGAATACGCGGCTCTAGAAAATAAAGAGATTTTTCTCTCTAGAGATCTGACTATGCTCTTACTTACAAAATTGTATAAGTGTGCTGGTGTCAACAGAGAGGCTAGATTAATTGTGAGCAGAATTGGGAACTACTCTGTAAATGAGGATGGCTTTACTGGAGTCATGAACTTAAGCAAGAGCTTGTTGTTCAAGAACTGATTTAGTTTCAAAAGTTATTACTTTTGCTATGAGTACAGTCCTGTGTAGAAGAATTAGATTAAGGTATTCAAATTTCAAGTGGGTATTTATCTACATCTGAAATCCTTTCACCTTCCCTGTTTGTCATTACACCAGCTAATCCATTAAAGGTATCAGGGAAATCAGACTGCAGGAATGAAATTTCTCTTGATATAGCTTTAAGCTGTACCAATCTGTGGAGTATATTTTTCACCCAATGCTGGTCAACCTGAATAGAAAGAGGTTTCAGTCACCAGAGTCATTCCTCTAGGACTATTCACTGACAGAACATTTATTTTTAATTTTAATCAATTTTCCTTACATATAGCCAAGCTTCCTTTGTAGGTTAATCCAGTAATGATTATAATTTCATAATCTATAATGTGGCTATACAATATTTATGCTGTGTGGCAATGGACAAGAATGATCACAGCTCTCTTAACAGCTAGACAGAGCATGTAGCCAACAGGCAAAATCTTAAGGTATGACAGATTTCTCATTGAAATCTGCCACCTTCAGAAACAATTCCAGCTACACCCACCCAAAACCTATTCCCTCAGCTCTCCCACATTTGCCAGTAGTGCCTTACTGTCTGCTCTTGAAGGTGAAGTAAGGTGAGAAAAACAGAATTAATCTTGGTAAGACCAGAAAAAGCAACACTGCTCTATGGTCTTGCTGCTTATCTGTACAGGCTTGGAAGTTCAGCTGACCTTTGGTGAATTAGTTCTGCTCAACAGGCAATCAGAAAAAACACAACCAACAAAAAGTAAAGCCCTTTTTGCCTGCTTTGAGTGCTGAACCAGTTCAGCAGATGTCACATGAATTGGCACAGAGAAAGGGAAATAATCAGGAGGAGGAGAACAAGGAAGAAGGAAGACCACTCTCTTCCATAGTAGCAAACTCTCAGTTTAAATCTGCTTTGCATTTGTGTAGTAAAGTAGCTCCTAAGACCTGAAAAGGAGCCCCAAGTATTCCTCGTGACTTCAGAGGGAGATGGGCTTCTGGGTCAGAGAGCAATAGTCAAAGCAGCCAAGGTGTGATATGAAGTCACAGATTCACAGAATTCACAGAATATTCTGACTTGGAAGGGACCTACAAGGATCATCGAGTCCAACTCTTAAACAGCACCACTGCCTCCCTGGTGGGAATCAAACCCCTGGTCTCCCGCATGGGAGATGGGGACACTCACCACTGTACTAAAGTGGATTTTCATCCACTCACAAGATCTATCTCTACTTTTCAGTCCTAATAAATGCTCTTTTCATTTTCCTTCAACATACCTTCTTTCTGAGAAGAACAAATCCTCCAGGACCATGTGCACAACTCAGAAAATAAGCTAGACATCTGAATAACTAAGTACCTTTTCCCGCTCCCTCTGTGGCTCACCTCAGATAAGCAACAAGTAACTGGTTCTGACTGATGTTGACTAATTGAAATTGACTTGTAAGAACTCATCTGATTCCATTCATACAGTTGGAAGAAAATTGTTTCTGTTTTCCTAATAACGTATGGGTTAATGTATTCATAGCCAAAATCAATACAAATTTTTTTCTCCAACTGTTAATCTTGAAGGGGCTAATAGTTATTTTTCTAATCTAGTAGGAATCATATATTAATTATATTTCTTTATATCCCCTTTCTGTGGAGCCTTGTTGGGTTAGAAATGAATCGTTAATTGATTTAAAAATGCAAACATTTGGAACTTTTCATTTTAAATAAATTTGAATTCTAGTTCATCAGAGCCTGGCTCAAGCAGAGAGGAACCGCTATACTGTTTTTTTAAATAATCACTTTGCTCATTTTACTGTTTTCCAGAATGCGTGCAAGGCTTTTAAGAGACTGAGTCACTGGGGTAGTTAGTAAAAGCTTGTACTTTTCTTCAGCTCTCATTGTTAGAAGTATCCCAATTTTTCTATCCACCTGTTAGCTGTGAAATATTCTTGTGTACAGACCCAAATCTCTCAGGCAGAGAGAAAGGGACAAAACTATGCACAAACATAGGTACACTCACACTTCTCTTACTAATACTAGTCTGGCAGCTAGACATACACAATGACAGCTCTAGCATGGTGATAATCCAGTTAGCAGGGGATTTTATGGGACATTGAAATATTGATAAGAGGATGCCCCAACTTCTTTTTTACTCCTTAAGTCAGCAGATACCAAACACCTTGTTAAGCAAGGGATTACCAATAAGTAACATGTAATTCCACTCCCCTTAAAAATCTCCAAAGGGTACATTATGTAACACAGAAGGATTTTTATTTCTTTGTTTGTTTGTTTGTTTTCTTTTTCAATTTTCTTTTCATTTTTTATTCCATTTCCTTACTTTCCCTTTTTCTCCCATTTTCCAAATGCTGTGGCAATTTTGTTGCTCACAAAAAACTCATCAATTTTCTTTTGTAGTAATTTTATGAGTTATAGTATATTTTCCCACACAGATACACATCTAGTGAAGAAAAAAAAAATTAGTCTTGTGTTGTCTAGCAGGACGGAGACCTCTAGACCAAATCTGTAAATATCTGGCATTTTTGTCTTAGCTCATTTACACGAGCTCATAAGCTGGCTGGTTAGAATACATGGGGAGACATCTATGCCTCATTTAACTAATGCTTTAGAAACCTATACTTTCTATGCAGCCAGTAAACATAGACCTCATTCCTGGCATAGTCTTTTTTAAGACTCATTCAAAAGAACACAAAAAACAACAACAACCAAACAAACAACAAGAGGAAAAACAAAAAACTGAAAGACAGTCTTGAAACTCACAGAGCAGCACCCTTAATACTGGAAGCTGTCTATGGCTCAACTACTAAAATTCAGTGAAAAAAAGTATATTCACCTCATGTAGGCTATTTTTAAAATGAGTGGGCTTAAAGCTTTACATTCCCATTGCTTCTTGAGCCCAAGGATTTTGTGATTTCAAGGAGACTGTTCATCTACCTAAGCCAAGAGGCACATAAGTTTCTGTTCCAAAAACATGAGGAAAAAAGAGCTAAGTAACTCCTGCTGCAGTTGCTGGGTATGGCATGATGTAGAGGGAAGAAGTGCATAACTGATGGGAAAAGGGTGAGATGTTCCCTTGTACCATATGAGGAGCAACGGCTGAGCTGTGCATTATGAGCATGAATTACAGACAGCTTCTTGATGAGTCAATTGCTTATCCAAATTAGGAGAGAAAAGTGTAAGGAGAATTCAATACTTGTTGGCTTGACTGATCAGTCTCTTAAGTAGTCAAACCTAACAACCGTCTAATAATCAGCAACTTCCATTGCTGGGTACATGAGTAAAATTCTGCACATGTCAAGAAAGTCTGATTATAACCAGGTTAAGCCATAACTAAAGATAATCAGCAGAGGTACAGTCCAATGTATTGATAAGCAAGGATGGCAACATTTCAGCTTCACAAATAGGGTACCCTGATGTGATACCAAAGACTGGTTTATTAACCTTGAGAAGGTACATTGAATGCTCTCCAGCACCTGTGGCCTCTGAGGTTAAGGTATAATATCAGAATGCTCCTGAAACATGCCAGTGACATGCTGCAGGTATCACTGTTCCTGTTTACAGAATAACATTTCACTAAAGACTAAATGCATCAGTCCAGTCCAATGTGAAAGCAGATCTCACCAAAGCCCTTCACTAGGCTCTGTGGCAGGTCTTCCCATGGCATCAGGGCTGTGCAGACTGGCTAGTAATAAACAGCAGAAAAAAATTTCAGCAAAAAAAGTGTTGTATGTGTTAGACAACCCCTTCCATGCTTTATTCTTCAAGAGGGGTTAACATGGTCCTGGGAGACCAGCAAAGATGAGGGAGGTTAAAGCGTAAAAGGTTAGCCAGTTTGCAAATTGAAATGCAGGTCTCCTTTCCACTCACCTCCTGCCTATCCATACCTCCCAGGTGAAAACAAATATAACTGACTAAAACCATTTTGTTACTTATTTAAGAAATATTATAATGCGTGCTCTGAGGAAAAGAAAAATCTGTGCTCATGCATAAATCCCTGCTGGCTCCAGCCACACTGAATATGCATCACTGCCTGCTGTTTATGGCAATGTTACACCTCCTCTCTCTTCCTCTCTCCTCCCCTCCCCTCCCCTCCCCTTTCTTCACCTCCCCTCCGCTCTGCAGGGACTCCTGTCTGTCTCTCATTCTGTTGTCATTATAAATATTCAACCCAAAAGTGACCTGCAAAATGTTTAAGTGTGTCTTTTTTCTTATCAACAAGGATGAGAGCATTGCCTTTTTCATAGAGTCACATCTCTACTTGTGTCCATGTGCACTGACAGGTTAACACTCCCAGGGCTGGTCCATCAGAGGTTTGTAGCTGATGTCAAATGACCATTGACACCACCCCTGACATGGCATAATCCTGTCCTAGGATATACCGCTGCATAGTCAAGGAGAGAGGCAAGGGACTTTGCAATTACTTTGGAAGAGCAGGACCCCACCGTCTACCTAAGTCTTCATGGAAGAACCTGAGTCTTCATTCCAGGATGGAAAAACCATAGCTTCTAGTTTGAAATTCAATGCTATCCTCTCAGGGGCTGTGTTTCCACACACACAAACACACACAACAGCTTGGGAGCTGGACTAGATGATCCCTGTGGGTCCCTTCCAACTCAGAATAACCTGTGAACCTGTGAACACACAGAATTTCCAACTGAATCAGGTCCTTGGGAGGTGCAAGCCAGAACTGCTGCCCTGACAGGCCTGCACTGGCACTGGTTTCCTCCTCTCCTCATTTGTGGGCTCTCCCCAAGCAGATCTAATGCCAGCTCCAACAGGGGCTCAAATTCCATTTGCTGGGTATGACTGGCCCGTACGGCAAAGTTAACACATTCTTCATCTGGGCAATGCTGTGTTCAGGGCCACGCATAAACACTTTACTGCTGGCCATTAAATTTTATTGCTCACTCTAATATGTTTTGAGATAACTAAACTGATGCCTGAAAGAGGTATTTAAACTGTTTTAACAGTATCTACTTCACATAATCTGCTTTATGGCAGCATCTTATGGTTTTACCCATTTAAAATGTGTTCGTTGTTGTTTTTTAATCAAGGGATTTGCACTATGACCTTTGAGAAACAGCAACCCCTGCTAGAAAACAGCTGGCAATGCGGTGTGCAATATAATCTGTGAAGATTAAATTCATTTCATTCCCTCTCAAGGCAGATGACTGGGAGGCTGGTGGATCCACTGGGATTTTGGTGGATTGATTTTTTTTTGTATTTTAGAAAGAGACCTGAAACAATGAAATAATAGACATATTTCTGCTCAGTGGATTTATCCCTGGCCTGAATTACTTGACTGGCCTGAATAAGAGAAGATACATCAGTATTCTCGTGCCAATCCATGGGCTAAATGCTGGAAAGAGGTGTGGATGTGTGTGATGAAGGACAATACTTTTGTTCTGATGGGCTGCCCTTCTGGTAGGTGTCATGAGGTTCAGTATAATCCTTACTTTTAGACAACTGAGTTGCTCAGAGAGGTTAATAACAAGATAATCTGTTCTGCTGTGCTACTGGGCCCTGCAGCTCACATCTTCTTGTTCTTTGCTGTAGTGAAGGAGGAGGAAGGGAGTTTGCCTGGGTGCCTTGTGGCATGCAATCTTTGGGATGCAAGTATTATACCTATTATAGAGTGAAACTCTCTTCTGAGGTACTTCCAATCTGCTTTAATAATTTTTCCTGTACAGGGTAGCAACTGGTGCAAACGGCTCAGGCTGGTCTAGAAAGGTGTCCAGGGTGTTTCCCAGGGACCTAGCAAAGAGACAGGTTTGTATTTCTCACAAGGAAAGGCAAGAATTGAATATATTCTTCACTAGGGAGAGGATTAGAGAAGAGGAATGGAGGCAGCAGGGTCCTCACAGACATTAATACCACACCATATTTTAAAAAACCAGCAATAACCACCTCTGGCTTTTGTAGATAACATGGGTTTGGGCCCATGACTCCCATCTTGTTCAGGCTTAAGTCTAGGACCAACAAGTTTCCAGCCCTGACAATGCTGACAAACATCTGTGTACAAACTGCTTGAAAGCTAAACCTGTTTTGGCTCTTCCTGGCTTTGCACGGAGCTAAGCTCACTTTTTGGTTCAGGTACCTAAAATGAGACTTAGTCATTAGTCAGACAATACATCCTTGATGTTTCTATTGTTTTGTTTGTAACCACAAACAGAAACTCTCATCATTTGAGTGATGTAGGTAACTCAAATGTGTAGGTCAATCCCAAGGCTGCCCTAGAGCCAGACTGAGCTGGGCAGACCTGTTGTGATGGATGGTTTGGTGGGAGACTTCATCTGAGTGAGCACAGAGCAACAGCTTCATCAAAAGCTGTTTCATTTCACAACAGTTTTCAATCCCATAATTACAATTATCTTCATACCAGCTGCAGGGAGAGGGCACACAGCCACCTCCCCTTGCTCACCTGGCTCTGCTGTCCATTGAGCCCAGCAGACTGATGTGTGTCAGAAGCATATGCCATACAGAGA
The DNA here is from genome assembly GCA_013390025.1 of Pitta sordida. Taxonomy (NCBI): domain Eukaryota; kingdom Metazoa; phylum Chordata; class Aves; order Passeriformes; family Pittidae; genus Pitta; species Pitta sordida. Next base: position 104,842 of record WEKX01016349.1, on the reverse strand, counting down.
GTCGAGCAAAAAACCAGATAGATAATTTGGACACCTAAAATCTTATCTCTGCACACACCTTGTAGTTAATTAAGCCACTCTTATTGATACATCACTGTGCTACCTTTGAAACAAATGAGGCAACGCTTTCCCTCCAGCATAAAGCAGGGCACCATCATCAGTGAAGCCGTAGCAACAGACTGCATTGAAAAATTCCTTGTATCTCAGGAGCTTCAGGACTGTTTCTCCAGCTTATGTTCATGTCTGAAGCTTCCTTGCATGCTCCACGTTCATGACAGAAACATGACATGGCCATTCTGAAAGCATTTGCTCCTCTCTGCAAAAACCCCTTTTACCACAATGAGAAACACCCAGATGTTTTGTTTTACAGGAGACCTCAGAGCTGCCTAACAGAGATTGCTTCTGAGCCTTCAATGCAAACCAAACCTGTCGCTTCAGGGGCAGCCTCCTGCCTGAACTCTAACCTTGCTCTCAAAGCACAGGGCGGACCTGAGCTTCCAGCTGATGTGGGGAAACTTGCCTGAGCTGTTCTTGAGATGCATATTTTGCTGGTGCTTTTTCAGCCTTTGGACAATTCCTATAGAACTGTCAGGAAAGAAAATAATAGCTGTATATCCCTTTCCGTCCATTTATTGGTTTGCCAAAGCCACATAAATTAATGAACTTTAACAGAAAACCACACAGGTGAAAATCTGCTGAGATGCGCACACACACACACACACACACACACAGAGAGAGAAAAAAGATTTCCTGCTTGCCAAGATGAAAAACCTGTTTAGGATGATAAGGATGACTGCAAATCGGAGAGTGTGGTGGCTGCACTATGGGGTTTGTAATTGTGAGTGGCGTTTCCATTTTGGAGGTCACTGTGCTAAATTAAAAACCTACAAGAAAGCATTTAATTCAGGTTAATGGCGTGTTTGAATGTTAAATGGATTAAGACAATTTTTTTTCTTTTAAAGGGGAATTAGTCCCACTTATCTCCCAGGTCAGATTATTAGAAGGTGTAAATCAGTGTTATACACCAAAGCTCAAGGGAGCCTGTAAAGTTTTTCACTAGATGAAGGGATTTTGGCTATTGTATATTTTCATGTACATACCTATGAACCATGTGCTTGGCTTAAATTTGTTCTATTTTTCCCCTATTTTGAGGTTTAAAAATGAAATTATATGGTGCCTTACTTACTCTCTTCATTTCCAGCCCATTCATTTCGTCCTTCTGCTTTTCAGGTTCTACAAGTGGAATGGAAAACTTGTTTTATGCATAGGGAATTTGGGGAAGGATACCATTCTCTCTGGGGGAAAGGGATGCTGGGATAGTATTGTTTGCAATCATAACTTTCAGGACCATGCTTTAATATAAAATGAGGAGGAAAATATCTTTCAGCAGAGCTGTTTGAGAGTTCACATTTGAAATATTTGGTGGATGGTTAGTTTCCACAGCATGAAAAATATGCGATGGGAAAATGTTCCCACAGCTTAAAATCAAAATCATATTTTTTTCATCAGGGAAATACTTTGTTCCATCTCAGAAAGCAAAAAGCACTGCCCTTATGCTCAGAGGAGGCACATTTTAAATTTTAAATTTTGGGGAAGGGAAAGTCTTCACGGCAATATAAGAGAGTAAATGTTTAAAATGATCTTTAAATCACTGCCCCTTCACACCACATCACCAGGCAGGCTTGTTCGCTCAGTGCTGCAGAGTTTCAAAGCCTGCCATTTCGCCTCCAAGACATAGCAAAATGGTAATTCTTGTCTTGCTTTGGGCTGAATAATTTCTATGAAAAGAATATGATGTCTTCAGGGTCTTTTTGCTGAAGATATTTCTGCATCACAAAAATTACCATCACACAGAGATATTAAGTGATTCTCCTTACAGGTAACCTCGACAGAGGGAGCACAAACTGAATAGGCCAAGATGACTGACTAAGTGTGGAAATTAAAAGTAGTAGGAACACTTAGTTGTAATGAAGGACCTGCCAGGTCGATATTGTGCTAAAAGATCAAGGTGGGTTTAACCGGTTGTCCTTTACATTCTTTGTGATTAGTTCCTCAAGGCCAAGTATACTGGGCATATTGACAATTCTATGGACTTCTGGAGAAAAAGAAGAAGTCTTTTTATGAGCCATTCTATTGGGTTCCCGTTACTGTAATGATTATCTGAGACTCTCTCTGTCCCTCTGCTTTTAGCCATTATTGTAGCATAAGATTTCTTGTTCATATGTCAGATCAACTTTATATTGTAATGTAAAGAGCAGAAAAGGCACATTTTTCCATTTTTATTTAATCGCTCACCATTTGCATTTACAAGACAAATGGTTTCCAGCATCAAGACTGATCTGGCGGATCAGTTCATGATCGTGCTAGGCGTGCATAATAAAGAAATCAAGTTGGTATTTCTCTCAATATCAAAACTGAACAGTGAACACTTTTTATTTTTTCTGTTTTCTCATTTTTAGGTTTCCGTTTTCTTATTTTTAAGTTTCACCACCTGCTTCAACTTGCTGTTCTCTCTAGTCTAAATGAACACCTCTACTGTGATTGTCAACCCTTCCTTCCTCCAGACACTTATAAAATAATTGAATTTTACATTTCATCAACACTAAAAACCACCTGAAAAGCCTAATCTTAACTTTAAGATTTTGTCTGTTAACTAAATTATAAGGGATGTCTTTTAATATGAATCTTTTCTGCCAAACTCTGAGTCTGTTCTGAAAATGTCTTCTGTCTGGAGCTTGCCATGAGATGAATTGTAACTCTATGTCAGCAATCAGACTGAAAAATCATTCAGTCTTTAATACTAGTTATCATCCTGCATAGAGCAAAAAATTATATACAACCTGGATGCCTTGGAATATGCAAAGTCCCTGCTGCAAAGAATGTGTGAATTTATCCTAAACACACCTGAACACATGGCTTTCCTTTTCTTCCATTTTTAATTTTTTTTATAAAAGAATCTACAATTGAAAAGCTAAAGCCAGCTTTAAGACCTGGTTTGCTTCTCATGAAAATACACAACAGCAGGTACTTTCTTACTGAATTAGCATAAAAGAAGAGGCACAAAGCAGATCTTGGACATGCTATCAAAAATATTTGATTTGACTTGGACTGTCCTTCCTAACAGAGCAATAGAACATTGCTAAGCAAGGATTTACTAGAATAAAATGGAATATTTTCCAAGTCTTTCATTAATGATTTTCATCTATGTTCATTATATGTTTTTATGACATGTATAAATCTGAAGCCATAAAGAAAGTTGGAGGTTTTAGAAGTAAAATGTTTACAATTTTGGAAAGAAAAAGAATCATTTTGCCTGCACTGCTATCAACTAATTAGCCTCATCTCCACTGTGCTGATTTAATCCAGCACATGATTTAGTCCACTGCTTTAAAAACATCCAAAGAATGTTCTTCTTGCAAATTTTCTTCTTTTCCAGAAATGAAACCAGGTTCAGGAAGTCTCTCGATATGAAATAATCTGGCAGGGAAAGTATTTGGGGGAAATTGAAAAATCTCTTTTCTTGTTCTTATTGTTCCCCAGGCAGCTGCTGATGGCTATTGATGGAGACAAAACTCTGACAGCTCTTGATCCGAACAGGTATAGATATTCCTATGTTTTTCATCATACTATTAATACGAGAGATCAGCGAAGAGATTAGTAGTCCTTTCCAAGACTCTGGAAAAGATGAAGGCAATGATGTGTGCCAAACATTTTGCCGCCAATGTGTCAACTAATACTGCATTCACTCCAGTCCAGAATGGAAATTTGGCTTGGGGTAAGATTTCTAACTCTCGCTGTTTGTGGTAGGAAGAAAAACATGGCTCAGTTGTAGGCTTTTCCACCCTGATACCTATTTCCACATGACAGTTTCTGTTTCTGGTGAAAAAGTGCAGTCTTCTTAATGATATTTGTTTGGATGTCATGATTCCTAGAGCACAAATATCCACTTACTGAAGGCAGAGCACCTTCAGAGTTAGTCTGAGCATTGCCTCACCTGTGCAGCAAACAGGGGTGGAGGATAAGAGCCACATAGGACATCTCCACATCAAAGGAGGATGCCTGAACCATATCTTCCTTAATATATGGTAAATCATATCCATATTCCATGTTCAGGCCATTCTGTGTCTTCTGAAAACATCTGAAATCATATGCTCGTGGTTCTTTGCAGAAATATATAAATGATTTTATTTGAGTGACTACAAGCCACCCACCACCCAAAGAGCCTCACAGATGTGTTGCTGGTGTCCTGTGCAGTATCTGACCTCTCAGGCAGTCAAGGGGCTATGATGTACTTTGAGGCTTCTGGAATAAAGTGCTTTGTGTCCTACCCTCTCTAATAACCTTATTAGAAAAAAAATTTGAGGCTCTCTAATGGAGCCAAATGTAAATAAGGAAAATTTCCCCTCATCAGTACATTGATGAGCCTCCTCATTAAAAAAGCCTCCTCATTAAAAAAGAAGACTTCTAATTCCTTCTGTCTGTCATCATTGCTCACAACTCTTCTTTGCTTAATTTTTAACCCTCTTGCTGTTCTTTAAGATATACCATAGTCTAATTCCTAGGGCAGAGTTTGGAATAACTCATGTGCCATGACAAAATTGCTGAGAGTGGGCTTGCATCACTGTGCAACAACTGAATAGACACAGTCTAAAACTGTACTTCTTTAATCCAGAGCAATAGATAATTCAGCTCCAATCTGGAAAATCATCACTTGGAAAATGGGGTTTAGCTTTTAAAAGATCTTATATGTTTTGTTACTTTTTAGGTTGAAATCTAAATCACAGAGGTAAAGAGACAGAGATTCTTGGTATCCTTAAAATTCATCTATTAGAAAAAAAATTTTCCCCGAGTCCCACTTAACCTCTCATATTATTATCTAGTATATTCTCCCTAAATTCTCTTGCCTCAAGCCTCCAGACCCACAGAAAAGATTAGGGAATGGCAAGACTGCAGCTATTTATACTAATAATCCATTCCCAGGCTCCACTGCAATAGTTTTAGTCATCAGCTATTGTCAGGCATCAGGATCAAAAAGATTTGAGATTCGATTTGTTTGGGTTATAAAGAAGCCCTGAATTCCAAAGTGGTGTTGCTTAAACTGCAAAGCACGGCCCCTGTGCAAAGTAGAATGAACGGGTATTGCTCTGATCTGATTTGTAGCCATCACAGCTCTTTAAAGTTATTTGGTTTGACATCAATTAGGCAGTTTTCACAAGGGGAAAGTCTCTTTTTACATTTAGTCTAGTATCAATGTCATTTTCCTCCTAAAATATGACAAGGAGCAGCCTGCTCCAGCGTGCTTTGCAACTGATACGAATAATAGTAGGAGAGAAGCTTCACAAAAATGGAAAAAAAGAGGGGTTGGAAGGCTGAGAAAACATTTCAACCTCATATTCCTATTTATGGAGACATATATACAAGGAGAGGCAGAGACAGAGAGAGAGGGAGGGAGAGACGAGACCTCCTGCTCACCGTGTGTGTTTTGTCAGTACACTCACTGGTATTGTCGTCACTGTAAGGATGCAGAGCACATCAGAACTTGGAGGGCAGCAAGTCTGATAACAAGAGGAAAGCATTTGTAGAACCTGAATCCCATCTTTGGTTCATCTGTCAGTATTCAGCTTAGGACTTTGCACAGTGTCGAAGGATTTGTAGAGTTACTGTAGCAAACCGCTGGTAAATATCTTACATGCACAATATTCTGAACCAACACACCAAAGCAAAATGTCCCCAAGAGAGGAGAAAAGGTGATTGGAAGTTTTTAAATACGTGTACTAAAGCTGTTCTAAGAAGTAGATGTCAAAGAAGATGACCTATTTTGGTGAGTGTCATGATATATCACAAGTGTTGTATTCTCCACTTGTAGCCAGATGCAGCAGTAAGATGGACACTGCATGTATTGATGGAGGGAGAGTGAAAAGAGTAAAGCCTTCCTCTGTACATGGGGAAGCTGAGGCATTTCATCTGACTAAACAGAGGCTTGCAAAATTAGGGGCTAGTCTGCAAGTCCATAATTTGAAGATATAAAAAAGGAGAATTGAAGGGAGCAACCAAAAATGGTCAAAACAAAAGTGTAAATGAAGACTTCGTGAAACCTGATCACTTTAGGTAAAGGTGATGCAGGCTTTCAGAGGGCTTTTTATTCATCCTGAAAAGGAGATAATCAGAAAAACTGCCTTTGAGATATCTATCACCATGATTTTTATCTTCATGCCCACACATCTGCAATATTTCTGGAGTGTCCATAAGAGCCCCAGGGGGTAACAGTACTCCACGATTTAGATCCCTCTTCAGGGTGCTAAATGATGTAGTTATTGATTGCTTCCTTGCCTCTTTGCCAGGAGCTTGTAATGTAAAAGGTTGGAAAATGATAGAGGAATGCTCTCATACATACCGAAATCTCCTTAAACCTTTTCTTGCAGTCTCATAAGAAGGTAGATCAGATCTGCCACTGCATGACAGCTTTCATTAGAAATGTCACACATAGGCTTAAAAATTACACTGATGGTCCAAGAGGCCTTCATTGCTGCTTCAAAGGAAAAGGCTATGGAAGTCAAGTCAGCTATGGAAGAATTTGTGGCAGCTCAAAAATTTCCAGATTGACTACATTTTTACCTTCTGGGAATGAACATTTCAATGCTGCCAAGCACCACTCAAGATTCAGATCTCATCTATAAATTCTCAGTAAAGCAGTGTAACAATTTTCTGTCAGGAGAAGGTAATGCCCTAGTCCTGAATGGCACAAAAGCATTTGGACAAGGATTCCTCTCTAAATTTTTAATCACACTCTGCACCTCAGGGACACAAGGAGTTATAAGTACTTCATAGGCTTGCAGGGTACATTGTGACCATTTCACACAAAAGGCCTCTTCCAGTCCTAAAAGGATGAGATCCAACTCCAATTAATGCACAAACCGGATACCAGCCCTGAGTAAATACATGAGACTGCATTCTTCTATGACAGAGCTTCTGATAAACAGTACAAAATTTGTATCCTTACATTTCTAAGGAGAAGTCGTCTCAATTTTATTGATTAAAAATGAGCTGAAATACAGAATGAATGCATACAATGAGATTCTCACAACTGTGATTCAGTGAAAGGACAGAAATATTCCATTACCTGTCCAGTTTGTACAAGCAGCTTCCCAGCCATACTGATCAGGGCTGCAGCAGCTGCTTGTTAGTGGTAAAAACACAGTGAAGGAGAAAGTCTGCTGAAAATAAGCCTAGAACTTTTTTGAGGATTAATCTGCCCCACCGTAGAGACCAACATTCTCTTCAATAGTATGTTACATTGTGTGCAAGGCAACTTGTGTCATATGATAGACGAGTGAAAAATGGCCAGGGTAAGGTCTACTTCCAAAATCACTTCCTCGGCATGACAGATAGGACCTTGAGATGGCAACTGAAGGTTCCAGTGAGGAAGAGAGAAGTTTTCTTTGATTTTCCATTTGCCTGTAACTCACTCTCACAAAAACTCCGCAGACTCATCCTATGTTTCTTGCTGAGTTGCAGCAGGGAACGAAAGGTGTTGCAGAAATGTTCCACTGTGGTGTGTGTCTGAGCTCCTTCTGATCTCTGAAAACTGCTTTGGCCAGAGCTGCTACTTCTGTGTTGTGAACTTGGGTCAAGGATGTTTTCCAGTCCAGTAGCTTAGTTCTGAAAGGTCTCAGTGCTGAGGATTCCCTGGAAAAATTCCTCTCTCTAGGTTTTGCTTAAGAACCTGAAACAACCAGTACCTTTTAGTTTCTAAAACTTGGATGGAAGTGAGGCATGTTTCTTTTGGAGAAGAGGCAATACAGCTGTTAATTCGGGCTTGTAATTATTCACAATTAGCACATTTTTCCTTCTTTCTCCTCCACCCGCCTCCTACTTACTTAGTTATCAGATTTAATTAGAAACCCGAATTACCAACCCTAATTTTACTAAGTTATTCAGATATGAATAACAATGAAACTGAAGGAGCAGAAGGGTGAGGGAAGGCTGGATAACCTGGCAGGAGTTAAATCAATGCTTGATAATTTTTTTATCTAATAGTCCATACAAAGCCTTATCCTACATTGACAAATCCAGGGCTTTATCAGTAGATTAAAGCCAGTGGAGTCTGAAGGAAGCTGCAATCTCAGCTCTGACTGCAGGCCATCGGAACAGAGTGTTTAAATTGGTGACAACTGCAACTCCCCTCTTCCAGCGCTGCTTCCTCCTACTGCCTAAATCCCATTTATATAAAATACCAGTTCAGCCGCGTTGATGTAACCATCTGGTGAACCACATTCTCTGATCAGTCACTCAAGGAACTGATCTAGATTAAAAATAAACCTTATAAAAAGGGGTAAAGGAGGGAATGGTTACTTTAAACTTGCTCAGTTCTGTGATCTAGATAAACCCTTAAAGGATTGTGATCAAGAGACCAGTGGGACCACAAATGCATGGCCAAGAATGGGAAAAAGGTGACAAAATTCTGGGTACTTAGGGGAAGAGCCTAGCTAAAATCAGATCTGCCTAAAGAAATGCTTTAGTAACCACAACCTCTGGAGTGGGCAGACCCACAGAACAGAGGTGCTATGGTTCTCACTTCATAAAACATAGAGCTGGCACAAACAATCGATTATTCTTTAGTGTATTTATAGAACTGACCAAGCAAAGCAAAAAGTCAGTCGGTTTAGGTTGATGAAAGGATTTTGATGTCTCTAACTGGAATCTCTTCACTGAAGATTAATTATTAGTTTATTTTTTTAAAAAATGCTTGTTTTCTTGCATTATTGTAAAGATCAATTAGCAAAAATTCTATAATTCCTCTTTCCAAGAGAAGAAATTGAATGTCTGCAAAAGCTTTGACTCAGCATAGTAGAGTTCTTGTCAAGTTATTTTCACTTTTTGTTTTTTTGATGGAAATGATTCACCCAAAACACCCAGAATTTCTGAATTCATTCTGTAAAGAAGAGTCACCTGAACTGAGAAACACACTATAGGGTATAAAATCCAACAAATCATCCCATCACAACTGTGTATGAAGGACGAAAAACTGTATGAAAAGGCAGATGTCCTACATGATTAAATTCTTATCCCTGAATAATCCTGGGGTAAGTTTGTAATTCCTGGGACACAGCTAGAACAGTTAAAACCTGTATCTTGTGTTTGCAGGCTTTACATTTTGTGTTTCTAATGACGACAATTTGTTTTGTGCAGATTTAACCCACTTCCACACCCACACCCTAAGTCACCGCTTAAGCATATGTAGGAGTCCAGTGAGACTATCAGTAGTCAAATTCAGATCTCCTGAGTCTCATTTCCATGTGTGAATAGTGTAAGATTCCCTTTCTTTGCAAGCAACCTGGTTATTTTAATAGGCTTTTAAAACTTGAGAACAACAGCAAGAAAATTCAGGCAGAAATCATAAACTTTGTTGGTATGACAGCAATAGCATTAGCATGATACAGCTTTACAAGGCAAAAAAAATGTCTGAGATTTGAGCTTCATTTCTCCCACTCAGGAACCATTTAGTAGTATCCTACCATAAAAAGAAACCACAGATCCATTATAACATTTCTTTTTTTGTTTTGTTAATTCTTGACTAATATATACATATATATGCCTCTCAATAAATTCTAATCTATTCCATTTTTAATTCGGAGTTTTTCTTGGTGCTTTATAGTGTGCATGATTCGCCATATCCATCAAAAGGCAGAGCTGCTAGATAATGAAATCTAGTCCTGAATTCTTTGTGAAATTCTCTCTTTTTTCATGTCATCCTTTCCCAAAAGGCATTACCAGAGAACGGGAATCCATTTTGTTATCTTTCTTTTTCATTTTTTCCCTTTTCTGACTATGATAGGCGTTTCTAGAATGTCTGTTTGAAAATATTAAGATACATCACCTCATTCAAGAGCCTTGGTTCCAATTAAGGACCTACAAAGTTTTTTCCCTGAATCAAACCCAGCCATGGCCAAGAAAAGAGAGGCAGGGTGGCAACAGTTTCAATTGAGAAACAAACTTAGGTGCAGGCACTTTTTTTTATTCTTTTTTTCCTTTTTTTTGTGGATACAATAGTAAGAAGGGATTGGACAGCAAGAAATCTCATTGTCCACCACTGCCTTCCCACCCTCCCCACAACTTGAGGTGTTTAGACCTTTCTGTTTCCAGTGAAATGAGGACAGGCTTTTCCAGGATGCAGCTGACAGAAGAGCTGTGACCCTGGAGGTCAGTTAAGGATGCAAGTAAGAAGTTTTTGGGTTGTGTCTGACATGACTCCTGTTCAGTGGGTTTTGGCTCATGAAGAAACATCCACTTCAGCCTTCTCCCTGCCCGACCTCATCTTATTTGAACAGCAACTCCAGGCTAATGAGAAAAAGGCTTATTAGACTTTGTTTCTTACACATAACCCGTGTCCAGGAAATAATATTGAAGACTGTGAGATACTGAGGTGTTCTGTCAATATTTGCATTGTATAATTGTTTCTCTAAAGAACTGGGCAGGCAGGACTTCCCTGATGGGGCTGTGGTCACCTACCCTGTGGCTTGGGAGAAAAGACAGAATATTAATAAGGTTCATTTTGGTTCCCCCAGCAGATCATTTACTGTCTCCCTGTTAATTGCTCTTTCATAAATAAAGTCTCCAAATGAGTGACTGGAGGGAGCTGGCAGCCAGGGAGGGTGAAGTTTGCACACCAGCACAGCAGGCTGCAAGCAAAAATGCTCTCTGAAAACATATGTCTATTTGCAAATACAATAGACCTGTCCCTCAAAGCCAGAGGACTCCAGCTTTACATCACTATCAAAAGTAGACTCCAGCCTATAATTCCCTGAAATTCAGCCTGAGCTGTGCAGTCTGCAGGAGCTGAGGGACTGGAGGAAAAGAGCTGAAAAATGCCGTTTTCTACCCCAGGTCCACTCCTGATGCTAATGGGGATCATGCAGATGTGCTATCTTTAATGGGACTAGTAAAGATCTGTCTTCACAGGACAAAGATAAAAAGCACAGAGAGACACTGGTGTCCTCCAGTACAATACAATCTGGAAATTGTATTTCAGTAGAAAGTGGTTCAGGTAGCATCTTAAAAAGCAAGCACACAACTGCTGGCCAGTTTACTAATCCATTACTGTCAAAAAAACTCCCAAATATCAGATGCACTTAAAATGGAATTCCTGACAACTTTCCATAGCAGTGGACTAGAAGCACATGTATGTCCCACTGCTCAGATGAATAGTCCTTACTCACCCTGGTGTAGAATTTGGAGACCATTGCTTCTTCAATCCACATGTATCAGATGAAGGCTTGTTGGGTTTAGCTTATATTATGATCTCAGGTCTTCTCCTGCACCAACTCTATTGGGACCTTGTGCCAAGTCTATGCCTCCATCCATCCATCCATCCATCCATCCATCCATCCATCCATCCATCCATCCATTCACTTTTAAATGCTTCTAAAATTACTTTAAAATGCACATACTTAAAAACATGGGTTTATGAAACAGGTCCTCCTAAAAACACTGTAGACAAGATAAGCAGCTGTGAATGCAAGTCACATCAATCCAGAGTTGATCCCACAGGGACTTATTCTGCATGTAAACATGCTCTCTAACTGAGGAGCACCAAGTACAAGGATACACATCGCTCAGTGGGAATAATTCCTACAACTGAAACTGGTCCATATGGTGGATTATTAAATGCTATAAAGAGCAGTTTTGAGGATGATGCATGTTAAATACACCACCTGAATGCATGCACGAATGAAAAAACATCAGTGATTTTCTTGTGTAGACAGTGTTATACACACACGGAAAAGGGCCAGGAGTAATTCAGTAGCTTATGGCATTTTTTGCTTTTGGGATGTGGATTTAAATCCATTCCTCCAAGCCACTTTTAAAATTTAGACATGGCTGGAAGTCACAAACACTTCAATTTGTTTGCATGGATTTTTAATTCTGGGGATCTGTGCACTGTAAGTATTAGAGAAGCCAGGCCTGAAACCACTCAGTGCAAGCCATGCACACCAGCTGTGCCCACCCTCTCCAACTACAAGGGTTTAAATAATTCAGCATTAAAAGCCCATCTGAGCACTGCTTTGCTCTCTGACTCATTAAGCTGTGAACCCTTTGCTTCCATACAACATTAAGAACATGAACCTGTTGGCTAAAAGCAAAGACCACCAGATTTTCTGCATAATAAGGTGATCCTGAAAGCAGTTCTGCACTCATCAGTGGGTGTCTGTTTCTGTGTAAATAATTAGGTCAAAGAATCACTCTGAAGATCATGTCCCACTTGGCTAGCAAAGCATGGCAATTTCAGTCCCTGAACATCTCCTTCCAACATGCTTTAAAGTTGTTGGCCTGCCTGTGTAGGCACAGTGATTTGGTGGTGAGTGAGACAGGTGTGAAGAGATGACACATTTTGCAACTTCTCAGTTGTTAAAACAACTCCTCTCCATTTTAAGGTGTACTAGATGGGGGATGGAAGGAAATAGCTTTCTTGAATAACCTACACCAATACCAAGGAAAAGTCAAGGTTAAGGCCCTTAAAAAGACTGATCTTTTTGGAATGACACTGACCACTTATTACTGCTATTATTAATATTTTTTTGCAATGAGACCTTAGCTTCTGATGTCAGCTTCTTCCTCCTTCTTGGATAACTCATTTCTTTGTTTATTTGTTGTATTCTGAAAGAGAATTATGGGTGACATTGCAGAAGGACATTGCAGAAGTCTTAATAAGGAACCACACCAAACCTTCACTACAAGGTTTCATCCCACCAGTTAAGCATCTCCAACATTAGAAATGAAAAGATCACAGAATCACAGAATATTCTGAGTTGGAAGGGACCCACAAGGATCATCGAGTCCAACTCTTAACACTGTGTCCCTGGCAGGAATCAAACCCAGGTCTCCCACACGCCAGGTGGGGACACTTACCACTGAAGAATATAAGAGCTGGGCAAGCAAACAGTAGTACTTCCTTGATACAGTCTCACAGGCTGCACTAAGCCATTGCTTCGGTNCCCTCTGAGCCTCCTCTTCTCCAGACTGAACAGTCCCAGTTCCTGTATAGTTCTAAAGTTTTTATTTCCAGGATGCTGTTTGATTCTGTAGCATTCACACTACATTCCTGTTTCCACTTCTGCTCTTATGGGAAGACTGTGTATTTGCTTCTTTCCAGCTGCACAGTCTGCAGATCCAATGCAGCTTTTCCTTTATATGTGTAGAGAACAGCTAGCCACTTTCATGGGGAAAAAAAAATGTACTTTATTCTACCCAGAACAGTTTTCTAACACTATGCAGGATACCACAGGGCATGTGAAACACACTCTCATCACCATAGCAGGAAAGCAACAATTTGGCAGGCTGCAGCATGGCCCTCTTATTATATCAGGCATTTTGAGCTGAAACCTGGGGCTTAAGAGGAAGCTTAGAGAAGTCCTCAGCTGTGCATATGGCCACTTCAGTCAAGATGGGGCCCTCTGAAAACCATGTAGCCAGGAGGCAATTTGCATCAATTGCTGGAGATGCCAATGCTCCCTCCCTGATCAGACTGTTTTGCCCTCAGGAGCTGAAACACCTTTGCCTCATATCATCAAAGCATGGCCAGAATAACTGTGATATCATGTTGGTATAGAGGCCCTGCTCACGTCTTCAAGCACACTGGGTGTTCTGCCTTGGAAAGTAAGGTCTGAGCTGCTTCCAGGTGGTTTATAGCTGTGTTTTCTGCAGCAGTGCAGCTGAACACCTGGACCCAATGGGGTTTTTTAACAGATCCAGCACAGGTGTTTGATTCACAGGCCATGGAAGCTGTTGGTGAGGAAACAGTACTTGTCAGGGAGTGTGAGAGTGCTGGTGGAAGACAGGAGTAGTATGGAGTTGAGTTTCATTGCTGGGATCGGCATTCCAGACAAAGCTGTTTTCATACCTGAGCACTCCCTGTGGAAACTACAGGAACTGGGACTGTTCAGTCTGGAGAAGAGGAGGCTCAGAGGGGACCTCATTGCTGTTTACAGCTACCTGCGGGGAGGTTGCAGCCAGATGGGTGTAGACCTCTTCCTCCAGGCTGACGACACCAGAACGAGAGGGCACAGCCTCAAGCTACGCCAGGGGAGGTTTAATCTTAACGTTAGGAAGCAGTTTTTCACGGAGAGAGTAATTGCATATTGGAATGGGCTGCCCAGAGAGGTGGTGGAGTCGCCATCCCTGGAAGTGTTTAAGAGAAGACTGGACGAGGAACTTAGTGACATGGTCTAGCTGGGGGGTGTAGGGCTGGATGACCCTGGGCCCCTTCCGGCTCGGAGCGGCCTGCCAGACTGTGAGGCATCTAGGTTGGTATTACGCTCTTGGTCACTGTACGGGTATTAGATGGTGAGTTGGACTAGATGATCCTTGTGGGTCCCTTCCAGCTCATAATTTTCTGTGATTCTGTGATTCTGTGAAAGTCACGTTGGTTGTCAACCATGTTAGATACAGAATATACTTCAACAAAAGAGCTATCAAAATCCTTTCATCAAACACAGTCAGGTGTATGTCTCAAAACCATCTTTAGTAGCAGTTTATCACAGGTTTCCCAGTCTATATTTTCCTCCTTCCTAACTTTCAAATTTGAGAGCTAGATCAAATTGCAAAATTATCATACTATCCTAGTAGCAGGTACTTGTGTGTGTGTGACGCTTGCATGATTCTTCTTTCTGGCACCTTGTGCCACACGACTGGATGAGTTGAATCCAGGAGAGCACACACTGCTGGGTTATGGTCATACAGTTTTTCCAAACTGATTTAGTTATTGTTAAACATGAACCTGAGAGTCTGTTCATCTTCCCATTCAGCAGCAAACCACTTTATGGCAAAAAAAATTTTAACTAATGTCCCCAAGCTTTGAATTTTTAGCTAAAGTGAGGATCATGAGAATCTCTTCGTGCCTTCATCTGCCCTGTCAATTTAAACAGTATAGTATTTGAGATAGGGATTTTCTTTTACTATGTGTACACATAGGGACTTCACAGCGACACCAGTTGTCCTAAAACATAAATATTATAGCAAGGATTAACAGCTAATACCATTACCTACAATTACTTATTCCTTCCTAAAGGAAAAGCACTCTGGAATGTTTCAAGTATTATGGTACAGCAATGAGGCATTGCTTCTTTCTCAAGAAGATACTGAGAACAGGATTTTATTTCAAACTTCAATTTTTCACTGAGATCACAATTTTCTGGTACAATCTTTTCTTGGAAACTGACAATGATTTAGACAGAGAGTCCTGATAAAAGTGAACCTGCCCATCATCTGTTTCTGATCACCTCTAGCCAAAGGTTCAGAGGCATAGAAAAGCTATGTGGCCAAGACTTACATGAAGGCAAGAGTCCTGTATCTCATTCTCCTCCATGAGCTTCAGAAAGAACAAACCCACAGGGGCAAAAAACCCACAAACCATAGCCACACAAAGAAAGGACTATACAGTGGGCATGTGGTGTAAAGAGAATAAAAATGGAAAGGAAAAAAGTGGAGACCTGAAGTATAGCTGCTCTGGGTTGTTGTGTTATCCTTGAAAAAAACAGCAATTACATAGTAAAGGAGGTAAAGTTTGTGTTTACAGTAGTGTACAGGAATTTAAGCTAATTAGCTATGTTTGGGCATCCCATTAATTTTACATAGTTGCTTCCAGCAATGTTGTTCAAAGGCTACAGGTGGAACATAGGGCAGCAGGAAATTTTGCAGCTGCATGAACAGAAAAGGCTACATCCAAATTTCCTGTGAGCTGAGCAGAGACTTGTGCGTTCTTCTCTATTCTCTCACAGGAGCTGAAGTAGCGAAATCTGGCAGCAAAACAGAGAGCCAGCTAGAGAATATAGTGAGTGGAGAAATGGAGTGAAGCATAGCTTAGACTGATAGAGACTGGTGAAGTGAGGAAGAGCTAGCAAAAAATAAACCAGGCAAGAGATTACACAACTTTAAATCAGCGAAACTTACAATCAGTGTTATCCAGCAAAACTTACAATCATAAGCTATGATGAGGAGTTACTTTAGAAGAAGTGGCTGAGCAGGTGTCTACTCAAAGGAAAGGACAATTAATCATTGATGGTATAACTGAAATGTAGAAGGTAGCTATTGTTAAGCTGTTTGTTTTCCCTGACAGAAATTTTTATTAGTTTTTATTTCTCTTAGAATTAGTTTGTTTAGTCATTCATACATACAGTATTTGTGAGTAAGCAAATTAACTGATGAAGTATCAATTGAGTTGAAGTATCAGGAGAGGATTTGATATGTGAATGAACCCTGAGTTGCCCAGAGCACACCTTTATGGGCTAAGATGAGAAGCAAGAGGAGGCAGAGGACTCTGAGCTTGCTCCTCCAAGCTAAGATGTTTCCCTATTCTAGCAGACATCAAAACAGAGAAAGCTGCCTTGGGCTCCTGCATGGTGCTTGGCCTGAGGATATAAATGCTGATGGCTACACAGGCTCAGTCACACACTGACGCAGACACTCTGCTTTCCTTGCCACAGCCAACCAACACATCTACACCCAGCACAGCCCCATGCAGAGCTCTGTGTACTCTCAGATTTGGTTTATGCTTGAACAGAAAGTAGAAACATCCCAATACATCTAAAGCTTCAGGACCCTGAAGGGAAAGATACTGCATCTTTGTGACCATCTCAGTCACATTACTGAGACTAGGTCTAGCCCTCCCCAGCACCCTAGAGTTCAGATTGGGTAGAAAAGGTATTTGTGTCTGCTGCAACAACTGCGTTGTAGTACCAGATATTTCTGTAGAATAAACAAGTCCTTCACATTATCAGCAGGACCACTAACCTTTCTATACTGTCTGTTTGTGCCTTCCATGAGGCAGGCACTGCCTTCTGCATTCCTGACCTTTCCTCAATGTCTCTCTATTTGCTGCTTCTGTCCTTTTTAAAAAGCCTCTTATTGATGTTTTTAAACTGATGGAGGAACATAAACAAGTAATAAAGAAAGGTTAACAGTACCGAATCGATACTACAGGGAGAGGCATCAGGGAGATGGAACTGAGGAGGTTGACTCTGAAGGAAAGCAAAAGGCCAAATTTAATCACAGCACTATTAGTAATTAAATTACATTTTGCGTTGTTGTTACCTTTTTTAAAAAGAAGAACTAATGAAAACACAAACTAGTATTAGGGTTTCGAGAAAGCAAAACAGAGTAATAGAAATTCTGACCCGGGGTATTTTCATATCCTTGCTGCAAACAGAATAATCTATTTCAGATTATTGTGGTCTTTTTCTGACTGAAAGGGAAAGGAAAATGTACTTGATGTTAAACTGGAGAGTTCTGAAGACATGAGTTTAGATCTGATGGCAGGCATGGGAATGTGGAAATGTGTATAATGCCCTGGGATCCTGAGAAATTTTCTTCTATCATAGAATCACAGAATGATTGTGGTTGGGAGGGATCTCTGGAGATCATCCAGTCCAACCCTCCTGCTGAAACAAGTTCACTCAGAGCAAATTTCACAGGATTGCATCCACTAGGGTTTTGAAAGTCTCCAGAGAAGGAGATTCCACAACCTCTCTGGACAGCCCGTTCCAGTGTTCTGTCACCCTCACAGTAAAGAAGTTTTTCCTTTCTTCAGACATACCTTCCTGTGTCCCAGTTTGTGCCTGTTGCCCTTTATCATGTCACTGGGCACCACTGAAAACTCTGTAGTCCTAGTAGTCTGTTTCCACATCTTCAAAATACTCTGAGAAGAAAGAATAAATCCCACTTCTGGACCAGGTATCTCCCTTTCAAGTGTTACAACATATCACTGTGATTTCCCTATTGACACCAGTGCCTACTTTCGTGTCCTAATTTTCTGTGTGTTGCAATTATACAACGTTATTTAACTGGCTTCTTTTATTGACAGATTGTTTTCATTTTATTACTAGCTTTGCCATCAAAATGTGTTTCCATTCACCTCTCTACATTTTTCTTTAAAGTCTTTAAATATATATAAATGCTGAATCTTGTAAACATGCCTCCCTCCTCTATTCTTGAAGTGTTAAAATCATGTCCAGGAGCTTAATGTGTGTGCAGACACACCATACTCTGAACAGGTATGAGTCAGCAGTGGAACATAGCATCAGATCTTCTTGTTTTTCATGTATTATATCCCAACATTTTTAATCTTCTAGGCACAGAATGGTGACTATTATCTTCTTTCTCAAGCCTTCTGGAGATTGGTGTGTTTTGAGGAAAGCTTCTTGAGATGCCAGAAGGCAGGCTACGCCTTTATAAAAGTAGTTGTTTGGAGGTGTCATGTTGCAATTTAAATTTACAATCCAAATACTCTGAGAATAGGTTTGGTAGCCATGGCTATTTGTACAAACCTGAAAGAAACAAAAAGTGTGTTATTCAGTACAGTCTCTCACTTGGCCAAGTGAGAGTCTCTTCACATACCAAGCCAAATTGCCATTATTTGTTGAACTGGTATTTCCCCAAAAGTCTTGTGAAATCTTGGATGTAGTTGTAATCCAGACTAGGACTGAGATTTACAACTGTTTCATGATTTCTTGGCTTGCATTTCAGAGCTAAAGGGGTGGCACATTATTAGGTCAGCTGGTAGTGGTAAGAATGCCACATCTGTTCATGAGCCTGTAGAGCATTTCTCTGGAAAACACAGGCTTGTCATTTGCTTGGGAGCCCAGTTGTTCTTGTGCAGGGTTTAGTATTTTTTTTTTCTCCTTGCTAATCTTATGCAGTGGTCTCCTCAGAAAGGCATTCAAAGGCTCAGATGCTAATGAGTAGGTCTCTCTCATTATAGCAGGCAAAGCTGCATAATGGGAGCAAGAAAAAGAGTTAGTTAGAATAAACGAGGGAAGAGTATTGAGGATGGGAGGGTGAGGAGTGAGTGAGTTTGTCAAAACTGGCATTGTGGCCATCCAGAAGCAGCTCTGAATGAGAGGTTGCCAAGTTTAGTTTGTGTGCTGCCTGTGGTCTCCAGATTTCAGATGAAAGGTGCCAAATGTGAAAAGAATGAGAGATGTATACACCAATCCCTGTTAGGCTCTATAATAGGAAAATATTTCTTGCTTGCCCTCCACCAGCTGCCATTCAGTCACCTTTTCCCCTTGTCTTCCTCAGCTCTCCCTCCTTCCATAGGAATTGATGAGATTGTTTCTCTGCTCAGTAGCAGTATCATCCTCCATGTGCAAGGCAAGACCATTTAATTAATTTCCTTCCCTTGACTTTGGGCGAGCAGGGCAGCTGGCTGCAGCAACAAGTCTGTCACAAAGGCTTTTTTAATATTCCTGCTATCTTCCCTACCTGGCCATGTAATTAACTGAGGGCAGGAGGGAGGGACGCAGGCAGGAGAGCTACAAACACAAGACTTACAACAGAGCAACCTGGAGAGCTGGCTGATTTACATTTGCTTTTCTTTTCCCTCAAGTTTTTTTCATCGACCAAAAATCATTTGTGGCAAGGCACCAACTGCCGTATTGTGCACTGTACCGCTGGTCTACAAGAGAGGGTGGATTGGCAATGATGTGCTCACGTATCCAGCTGGAAATGACTAATATGCTGTATAATAATAGTATAATAATAATAATAAATTCTCCTAATCTTTAAATTATGTCCCATATTTGATACAAATGCCTATCAAGAATCCCTAAAGCTGCTTTTGTTACTAAAACAAGGAGAGGTGGCCACAGGTTTCAACTTGGACAGTCCTGATGGGACAGCCGGCAAAATTTCTTTACAAGGAGGCTGCTGTGGAAGATAAACAGGTCACTAGAGGTGTGGGATCCCTGTCCTTGGGAAATTTCTAGACTCAGCTATATGAAACCACAGCTAGCATGGTCTAGTGTTGGTGAAAGTCCTGCTTTGAGTGGGAGGATGACCAAAAACCTCTGCAGGTTCCTTTCAACCAGCATTTCTATGATTATTTTGGTTGAAAATCCTGTCCCAGGAAGTACTGGAAATCTCTCTGACCTGAACTTTTCTGATCAGGGCTGCAAAGGTTGTCTAATAAAATGTGCCAAGCTGAGAACCTCTTAAAACAAGTGACGACTTTGTAGTGTCCACCACTTAGCACAGAAAGAAAAGACATGTTCCTCACATAGATACAACTACTCTGAAAGTCAAGAGGGGTACACAGAGATCCAGGCTTGAATCATGTGGGCTTTTACCATCTTTCAGGATTTGCCCAAGCAAAAAAACTAAGCCTTTACTGACTACTTGTTCTGTTTAATAGTAACTTGGTGCTACAATAGAATATAGTGGCTCAGAGAATGGGTACAGACTCTTAACTAGTGAGAATCCTCCCACTTCCCTCCCCTCTCTGGTCCTTTTCAATTTAGCAGTAGAAAAACTGATTTTCATTATTAATACAAATATAAATAAAGATTAGATCTTATTTCCTTGATAAGAATTAAAGGACAGAGGCTGTCAAGCCTCCAGTTTTGAAACTTGAGGAAATTATCATACCCAGGGAAAGATATTACTCCCCTCCAGGTCCTGGGAGAACATTGTAAAATGATTTCCAGGATGCAAAGCAACAGCTCTATCTGTACCATCTGATGGAGTTAGGGCTTGAGAGACCTAAAGGATAATGTGTTTGCACCACCAGGACAGCCAAGGATCAATGTGCCCCTGCTGCTCTAAAGGAGCTAATAAATGATAATGTCACAAGCTCATGTGATATCAGTCTTCCAAAGACAACTCCACAGCCAAATTCCAATCGAGGTTATTACCCAAAGATTATTAGGATACTTGCTGGCAGGCTCAGACTGAGGATAGTCCCAGAACAGTTGGTCTCAGCAAGAATCAAGAACAGCAGAAACTGGCAATTTTTTAGCAATCACTCACTTTTACACAATGTCTTTCTGAGTTCTCAACTGAAGAGAGAGCTTGCTCTGCTTTCTGTCATGGAAAAATTAATGCATCGGGCATGCACAGATCACAGAAAAAATGACACTGGTCTGGTGGATGCTTCTTTATGGCAGAGACACACAGGTTCTCCATTGCCCATGAACAGAAGTAACTCTCTCTGCAGAATTTGTGCTGGGGAAAGGCAGAGGAGGGTGAGCTGATGTTTGATCTGCTTCAAAAAAAACCCAAAAACAACCTTTAAAATGTTCCCTTTCCAAATCTGGCAGCATCCTTTCTGAACTCTTGCCTCTGATACAGGGCAGATTTATGCAATTCCTTTAAATATTTACTGCTGTAACTATGCCACATAGATGCATTATTACTTTTTAACCAACATTAAAGTTTAAAACCAGAATAAAAGCTTTACCTCATATAAGAACTTGTCCTTCAGACAAACAGGAAATGCACCACTTCATGTATCTATGAACATAAAGATATTCCCAAAATTCCATTCTTTAGAAAAAAAAAGTAACGGGAAATTTGAAAATGCATTTTCTGTGGAATTAGCTTGAATTTCATCTGTTATAGATGTTTTTAGTGGGTCTTCGTATTGGGTCTGGACAAAGAATTAAAACCAAATTAGAGCTCAGAATGATTGCCAGTGTGAAGACATTCCCTCTGATTCCCTCCCCATACACACATACCTGCCTGCTAGGGTTGTTCAGATCCTATGGTAGGTAAGGAGTAGTTAATATTCTTGCCTTTTAACTGACCACCTCAAAAAGGTGAGTGGGCATACCTTTTTTTTTTTTTTCTTTCTCCCCACCCTGACCTTACCAACCAGTGTCATTCAGGAATCATGGCATGGTGGGAACTTCATACTGTGGGTGCTTTCTGGAACTTGCTAATGGTGTGATCTAATATTTTTGGCTAACCTTAGGACTGGAACAGAGACCAGCAGTTCAGTTGGCATTGGCAAAATAGCATTAGACATAACACTGAATCTTTCTTTGTCTCAGACAATCCCAAAATGCTTTATCCACTATAGGCAATGGACAGTTGTTGTAACATAGAAATGTCATTGTCATTTGTGTCACAAGATAGCTGTATAACCAAAAAAAGCAAATGAGAAAAATTAGGAGAACTATTAACCTGCTTCTTTTCAAGACTAGTGGTTCTCAGGCTGAGCAAACCACTACAGGGAGAAGTATCCTTTACTGAGTGATACTGTGGGCTCAGATAGAGGTCCAGTGGAGAATGGTGAAGTTGGAAAAGTTTACAAGTTATACAAACCCCATCATACTCAGAAGGTCTCAAGCTAGTAACAGAAGCAGGGAGAGCACTAGGAAGGAAGTATCTCACAGACTTGCAATGTTCCTTCTTTTCTTTAAGCCTTTGCGTATGGTCCCTTATTTTGACCTGGACAACCTTTCCTGCCCTTAAAGGACACACATACTTCCCAAGATGAGAAACAGTGGACTTCTTCCCAAACAATCTATATCAGAGTCACATTCCCCAGCTTCTCTACACCATCCAGTCCTGAAATTTTTGTCATCCATATGACACCTGGCTCCCTACACCATGTGGTAGGAGAGGAAGAAAAGACAAAAAATCTCAAAAATTTCTGAAGACACCACCTCTCATCAAGTGGCAGAAAAGAAGCTGCTACTTCTTCTTCTCAGTAGCAGCTTTTAAACACACTTTATCCATCATTTCTAAAATAAATTTTTGGGGGAGAGAGGTATATATTTTTCATCACACTGATAATGTTTGCAAATTTAAGCATAAATTGTTCTGCAGAGTTTCACTGCATTTGAAATTGAGCTTTTTTCTCCCATTGCTGAAGAAAGTATTCCTTGGAGAAATGTCACCCAAGTTAATAGAGATCATAACTCACAGGAGAGACCTATACAATATTTTCCATTGGGATTAATAGAGCCCAGAACAGTTGCCTGCTGCTGACGTAACATTGCCAAATATCTTTCCAGTGCTTGAGAAATGGCAAGATATGCAGTTACTTATCAAAGCAAGAAAAGTGATTCAGCAGTGGATTCTATTAATGGAGAATCAAAAGGAAAAGAAATCAAGTGAGCCTTTATTTGGCAATATGGATTAAGTAGCTATGTCTTGGCAATATCACTGACTGAAGCAAAGGCAGCAACTGACAATTACGATGCTCACTTTCTAGACATCAATGACCTAGGGCCAGTTTGATTGCCGCCTTCAGTTCACACCATCAAAGTGCTTTGTTTTTCACATTAAAATTTAAAGCCTACATTTTCCCTACCATTAAAAAAAACAAAAACCAAGGAGGTGCACTTGGGTCCCCAGAGGCAGCATAATTCTACTCTAGCTTAAGATTTGCTAATACATTGAATTCATTAATGTTTCATGGTGGTTCCATTTCTGCATGTTCACAAACCCTTTACACCATCCTGGCTTTAATGAACTTCTCCTGTTTCCCAGGAGGGCTTTGGAAGGAGGGATGCCTTCCCCTAATGAAACAGTCCTGGCTCTTTGTTTTGAAGTTGTTTACATAGTTAATAGCCCCTTAAGGGGAAACAGCAAAATAGAAGCCTGTATGTAGAGAGTTGCTCCACAGATCAAGTCCACAAGTCACTCAGGGAAATAAATCATTGAGCTGTAAAGGTTTTGGGGGTGTGGAATTTTTGGGTTTAAGGGTTTTTTTCTGCCTGGTTAACAGTTCATCTCTACAAATATAAACAAAAATTTGCCCAGAAGGATGGGGAAAGAAAAAGAGACCAAGAGGGATATAATGCATCCTACAGGTCATTTGATACTTTTTATCAGAGAAAGTTCTGCTAAAAACAGAGGATATCTCTGTGCTCCAAGTTCTTGAGTGAATATAGTTTAGGACAATAATCCTGGTTTGGTCAGTCTGGGGGAGCACTCATTCTAGTTGTTATGGTCAAAACACCGCTCCCTATCTCCTCTTTTCCAGCAAGAAAACTTCAGCATCCCAGCCACTCTCTCATCATTGAGTCCTGCTTTTTCAAGTACAGGTATTAGTCAATTAAACTGATACATAAGTTCCTGGCCATGACAGAGAGTGGTGGTCCTGTTTGTTGTCCCCTTTGCCCACCTGTTATCTGCAGCTAACTCACTAAGCCCATTTCCATGACAAAATTTGGGAGGAGGAGTTCAAATAGCAGAGGAAGGTGTGTAACATTGTGTGACTGTGGTTTCTGATAGTTACCATGGTGGCTGTTAAACCTAGGGATTAAATGAGCAGCCTATTATTTCTGAGACTGGAGCTCAATAAAAGCAAACCAAAACAACACAACACACAGGCAAAAACCCCAAAGAGGCATTCAAAGTGTCATTTGTATAATGCACCTGACAAAGTCCTGGTATTATAATTGCACAATGAAATATGCTTACAGCAAAACGATCCAAATTGCCACTGTCACAAGGCTGACAGTGAAATGTCTAGGAAACAGCAGGCTTCTGTTGAACAGCTAAATGTTTACATTTTTGAAAGAGAAGCAGTAGAGGGGAAGAGGACTCAGACCAAGCTGCCTAAACAGAGAACAGTGTCTTGTAACAGCAAAAGAGGAAATGATCAGGCAGAAATTCAGACAGTGGGACACATTGCCTTGAGGTGGGTTGTTTTTTGAAATAGCTGGACTCTCATTTACCAGGTGAATATATTTTAATCAGTCCCATGTAAAGTGTCGCTGGTGCTACATGGGTTCATTTGAAAGTCCCAGCTGATGTGGCACAGATTTTCTGAATTTATCAGACAACTGGAGGCCAGAAGAGGTCTTTTATAAGAGGCCCTGAGGCCCCTGTAGGGAATTTCAAGTAGATTTTGAAAGTAACACATTCGCATTTTTATTCAAAATATGATTATTTTTTTTTTTGGCCCCTGTAGAGTGGGATAAAGTCAATCAAGAATAGATAGACTAGGTGCTGCTTACTCCAGCCCACAGAGCCAGCAAAGGTTAGGGATTCCTTATAAGGAAATCAGCCTCTGGTTTATGACTTAGACTTTTCTTTTCTGCTTGTCATGCAACCAGATTGTGCAGGCTTTTTCAAATGGCGTGTACACCTTGCTTGGTTTAAGTGAGAATGAAATGGAACAACTGCAGAACTCTTGGATTGAGCCAGTTCTTCCCTGACAGTTGGCTGGGCAGGTGGATGAGGCACTGGCTGATGAGTCACAGAATCACAGAATGCCATTGTAAATCATTTTACTTGTTAGTTTGATCCAAACTAGCAGGAAAGGGTACTTTTACCTGACACAGAGAGTTCAGGATGTCATTTTCTTAACCTTGGCATCATTTTCTGTCTGTTTGACACTGAATCATTCCAAAAGAATGGTGAATGGCTTCTATTTTGCAGTTCTCAGCCCAAGAGGCCATCATGCCATAAGTCTGCCCCACTCTCAGCCAAACTATCTAATGCTTTGATCACAGCAATATGTTGCTATTTCTTCTTCTATGGAGGCCTCAATACATTTAGGTACATCAGTGCCAATCACTTCAATTTTACAGCCAGTGCCACTGCTGTACCAGGCTGATCCACAACAGAGTCTTGCAACTCAAAGCACAGATGGATGTTGCCCACTGCTATGTTGATTTTCCTTGCCATGGGGTTTGCAAAACTGCTCATATCTGTAGAGTATATGAGCCTGTCCTAAACAATCAGAGATGCCAGCTCCCCATTTAAGAGTACACAGAGAAGGTGAGCCTCAACCTTTCTCATGGCAACACTGTGGATCTCTGTCATTTGTCCATGTCAGGACCAGGGTTGGCATAAATCAGAGCAGGTCTGCTGGGAGTCATCGTGAATCACTGGTGTCAGAGAAACTGTGTTTATATGCAGCATCTTGCAGTAAAACTTTGCACATCCACTTTTTCTGTACGGCGTATGCAATTCCCATTGGATCATCATAAATCACTTTCAGCTGGAAAGGAGTTCAACAAAAGCTGGCTTAGCCAAGAAGTCATCAGAGTGCATGAATACAACTTTATGGAGCCTATGAATTCACCAATAACAGTAGATAAAAGCCCGTGCAGCAGTCATCTTCCTGTGGTATCTCCACTGCAAATAGCAACAGGGAAGGGAAAGGGGAAGTATGAATGAAAGTAATATTTTTTTAATGCATACTTATCTCTCATGTTTAAATTTTCCACAGTTCTAAACAGCACATATATAAATGAACTAGGGGGGGTTTATGGGATTTTTTATAATGTTTTTTCTTTCAAAAATAAATATGTATCCCAGATATCCCTGCTTATTGAATGGCAAGGAGCATTGTGCACAGGTACCATCTAATTAGCACTAATTGAACAATAGGAAGGATTGCTACTTTTTCATCAGAAATCAAGACTTTTAGCAGAAAACTTTCATTTATGAGGACAGCTCTTAAGTCAGGGCTTGCAGGTTACACGTACACATGTTGTGTAATTAAAAAGCACAGTCTGTTCTGTCAAGTAATGATCCATATTTTTTTCTCTGTTTGGATAAGGAGAAAAATACCAACTTTTAAAGTATGCCATGAGCATTTACGGACAGGAAAAAGGACTAAGTCTGCCATTCACACACCAGATGTTCCCATTAAATAATTGTTTTCAAGAAAACTCAGCTCACGTGGAAAGAGAGGACTCCAGAGTTCAGAAGGGGGAAACAGACAAAAAAGTTATCTTGTAAAATAAAGGCAGCTGCTGAAGAGATTGGTCCTAGTTTTGGCCTAGTACACATCAATCCAGCACTACAAGGGGCCAGAGTCAAGGCTGGCATAAACCACTAGATTTCCCTGGAAAGCTGGTGTGAGTTATTGGCAGCAGAGCTGATTTACACCATGCTCCCAGTCCAGTAGCTGATGGGCTGTGATCACAGAATCACACAGAATCACAGAATATTATGAGTTGGAAGGGACCCACAAGGATCATCTAGTCCAACTCACCATCTAACACCCGTGCAGAGACTGAAAGCACATCCCAGAGCGGTTACACAAACCTAGTTCCCTCACAGTCTTGCAGGCCACTCCGAGCCGGAAGGGACCCAGGACCATCCAGCCCCACACCCCCGAGCTAGACCATTTCACTAAGCTCCTCATCGAGACTTCTCTTAAACACCTCCAGGGACGGTGACTCCACCACCTCCCTGGTCAGTCCATTCCAATGTGCAATCACTCTCTCTGAGAAGAACCGCTTCCTAACATTAAGATTAAACCTCCCCTGGCTTAGCTTGAGGCCGTGCCCTCTCGTTCTGGTGTCTTCTGTAATACCTTTAATACCTCAAGGACCTGCTACTACTGGCACATTTTCTAGTAGCAGAAATGGCATGAATGAGATTTTTCAGTATTTTCTTAATTGTACTTTAAAAACGTCCTTAGGCTTTTGCATAGGTCTTGGAAATTAAGAGGTTTAAGAGCTCAAAACAAAGCAGACACCTCTCCAAATTCCTCAAAGGCTTTGTCCTGCTGTTAAAAATAACATTCACTAGCATAGGCATAGTGTATATGGGTACTGATACTGAGGGCAGAGCTAGGACATCTGGATTAACTTAAGCCTCATTTAATTTTGGGCACAGTCTGAAAACTTCATTTCATTTGGAGCAGCAGCCTGGCTCAAAAGAGTTTGCTCCTGTGCTATTTGCCTTCACTAATTGGTTGTCTGCCTGGTTCAGCCCTGCAGCTCAACCATCACGGGAGCAAACCACGCTGCCTCAGCTACCTTTTTCCCAGCATCTCTTCACAATTTCAGAAGAAGGAAGAGTATTGAAATCACAGAAATATGATTTCTCGTTGAGTATCTCACAATCTGTTTTGTCAAATAGGTAAATGAAGGCCTACATGGATTGAGTTTAAACCCTTGTCTTCTTTTCTGGACTTTACAGAAGCAAGACGGGATGAAGTTTGCAAGTATTATATTTGGGGTGAGGCAACAAAAAAACCAGCCTTTGCTAAATTACCGAGGGCAATAAAAAGCAATATAAGGGCTCTTTATGTTTTCCAAAATGTATTTCTCATCATCACCATACTAAATTTGATCCATTTAATCTGAAATGACAACAACCATATCACTATTTTTTTTGTGGGCCAGTTTATCATTATATTATCCAGCTTTCCTGAACTTCAGTGAAGATTTTAATTACAGTTCTCCTCTCCCAAGCTCCCCTCACGTCAAGTTATCGCCACGTACCCTTGGCAAGTCAGAGCTCAGCCCTGCCCAAACTGCAGTGGTCCATTTTCCCATCAAAGGCATGGTGCTGCAAAATGATGTATGGCTCAGTGCAGATCATCTAACACTCCTTGTTATGAGAAAAACAAGGACTGATAGGTGCCCAACCACCTGCACAGGCAGAACAATGCACTTGAGTGTCATGACAGGAGCAGTTGGCTGAGGCGGGCTCTGGTGGTTGTGCACACTGCAGTTCTGCAGTGAAATGTCTGATGCTGGTCCTAGGTCTGAAATGCTATCAAAACAAATAGCTTTACCACAGAATCTGACATCTTTAGATAATATTGTTGCAAAGCTGTTGTTGCTGCTGTGATATTACACACTATTTGGTACCCCTACATCCAGAAATGCAGAACAAATTTGGTGAAAAAGTTATCTCTATTTAAATCAAGTTAGAGTCTGTGTCATGAAACCAGACTCACACTTCATAGGCTACTAGCAGTAAGGGGATTTTTATTCATGGAGTTCCATCCTGCTGAAGGTCACACCACCTTTTTTGCAGACTGGATATGCCTCCTTAGTTGTGGGATGTTTGCAGCAAAACTCCCAGTTGCCTCAGCTCTTGCACCCACATCGGCATCTGTGACAGAGGTATGAGGGCCTCAGAATTTGTCTCCTGTCTGTCCTAGTTTTGAGGCTCCTTGGTATGAACTGGTTCTTTTAGCTCATTTCAAAAAGATCAGGAAAAAATTAAGACCTTGTTTCTCAAATGTAATATGGGCCAAGACCCATAGCAAGACCCACTAGGAAATACAGGACACTCACAAGCCCCTCTTATTGTCCCTTTTCAGTGAGTTTGGGGTTAACGCCACCAAGCTTGTGCCCTTGTGCAGCAGAATCAGGCACAGCTCTTCCTTCCTTGCAGGGCCAAGGAAAGGGATGACAGCTGAGACTGCCCGGAGCAAGGCTGTGCCATATCCTGCACACTGTCAACTCAGTCTGCCTGCCATAGGGGTGTCCTGCTCTCATTGCTGACCACTAGATCCATGTGCAGGACCTAAAAATGGCTCTATTTGCCATCATACAAATGGCTGGGGAATAGACTCTCCCTGTGTCTTTGCCACAGTAAAGCTCAGTAGTACATCCTGCAAAAGACGTCTTGCCTGTGCACATTAAACACACCAAATTCGCTTTAAAAGACCTTTGTTACTGTGACAGCAAATGTCTCCCCTGAAACTGAAAAACTAAATCAGGCAGGGTGTGCAATCACTCCGCCTAGACTAAGGGCTGCATCTCACAGCCCCGCCCAGCTCCTTTCAACCTGAGCACCTGAATAACAACCAACACTGGTGAAGCTGTGAGCTCATGTGTGAACCAAGAGGGGTGCAAACCCAGAGCAACTCTCCCTTTGAATGAGCACTACAAACCAGAGCTAGCAAATGTCACTTGTTCCCCTGGTACTCATGGGGCAACACAATACTCAGGGAAGATTTTATGGATCACATCTCAGCTCCTTCTTATCTCTTGTTCAAGTTGTCGACAATGGCAAAGGAGAACATATTGCTTTAAAAAGAAATCCGCTAGAGCTTTTGCTGTCAAGTAGGTCTCTTAAACCCCATGGGTAATGTTCTCAAATGACAAAGCTGCTCTCCTTTTTGGCAATGGTCTTTTATCAAACGGTTCAGCAGCATATTTTCAATCATCTCCGTATCACAATGAAGAGACAAACCCTGTTAGCGTTGTGCTCCGAAAATCATAAAATGCAGTGGCTCGGTACACCTAGGGACTAGACTGGGCTTTGAGCTTCCATGAATCTCAGCAGCAGCGGGAGAAGTGTAATTCAATCTTTTTAACTTGGTGATATATATTCATGTCAGTGGCTTTAAGATAAGGAAAAGACTTTAGTTGAAGAATGAAACTTTTGATGAATAACTGAGAGTACAATGAATAATGTACAAATATTTCTTTCCTCTCAGTCAAAATGATTCCAGGTCCTTTTTCATTTCAATCCCTGTTGTATTCTTCATTTAAAAAAAAAATGAAAGGGGAAAAAAAAATCTTATATTTTTAAAGGACATTGGAGTTCTAAAAGTGGAGCTTCTAAAAGAAGCCTTCCAGATTGCATTGGAAGATATTTTTTATGGCTTCTTTGTAACTTCTAGAAAACAGAAGATTGTTTGGATACAGGCAGCAATAAGAGTATTAATGATGTGTTACCATGCAAAACCTCAGCCTACCTATTTGTGCTCTTCAGAAAATGTGGAATTGATAAGAGAAAAATATCTCCCTTTACCTGGGAAGTATTTCTAGTCAAATAAAAAATGTAACTGTTTCAAACATTTTATTCCCTTGAAATTTTGTTCTTAATGCTTTCCTTGCATTAGTGATGAGAGAAACAAGCATAATGGTAGCAGAGTTTCTAAAGAGAGAAAACAACAGCAACAAATGCAAACATTGCTTGTTTTCCAACACGATGGGAAAGGAGAAGCAAGATAAATTGAGCATTAGTTAAAAGTCCTGCCCGTTTCTTCACAAGTTTTGTCAAAGCCTGGCCTGAGAAAGATGCTTTTACCAGGAGAGTGTCGCTGAGCTGAAGGCAGACACAGCAAGTTTTTTAACCTTCCGAAGGAGGGAGATCACATTGCCTGGACCTTTTTGAACTCAAATTTTGTAACAGTCAAGTAAAGATGCAAAATCCAGCTATTCTCTACGCTCAGATTTCTCCTTTTCCATGCCTTTGAATTAATGAGAGGGAATTTCACCTTCCGGTTAAACTGGCTGCAGAGGTGGGAATTTCTGAGCAGGGATATTATGCCATTTGAAATATAAGGAAGGCAGAAAAATAGATGGTGGTGCAGGACATGAAAGAAAAGCAAATCATAACACAGCCATTGGAAAGTATCTGATTATCAAGGACAGAGAAATGCAAGAGATGATGTTAATTCTGACCATGGCACTAACAACAGGAACAGCAGAACCTCTTGCTGTAGTTGGGAAAATAAAGTCCAGGGCAATGACTGGTGCACACTGGTGTAGCAAGACCCACCAAGTCCATGCAGCAACAAAATATTTAATTGTAATTTTCAGAGGAATGACCATATTGTCTGTGCATGACCCAAATCCCACTGCACAGAGCTCAGACCAAAGTCAAAACCCACCTTCAGAAGTTTCTGGAGCAAACCCATTCCTGCCATGTGCAGATTTCTGTCCCCTCTGATTTATGGAAGGCAAGCATATTGTGAGTCATGTTATATGAAATTGCTGGAAGAAAAAATTAAGAAAAAGAAAGGTTTGTTGGAGCCAGTGAGGGTACAAAAAACCCCTTACTGAATGGAGTTTTTCCTCTATAAATGATCTCTTGTTTGAAGTTGGTCCCTGGAGGAGCAAAAGTCTGTCAACAAAGTATTTTTCTGAAATGACAATGAAGGCAGCACATTTTAAAATAACACACATGGGAATAAAACCCTTTACTTCCAAGCATGCTGAGGATGAAGTGGATCACAATATGCTTTGATTCGCCGAATCATGTCTCCTGTAATCACATGAGTGCAGTAAACGCAGAAATAGCAGTCCAGATGCAGGTGACAGCTGGCCCAGGATCTTGGCAGTGGCTGGTTTTTGCCATACAGTAGAAAGGTTTTCCTATTGAATTGCTTGAAACCTAACAGGACAGAATTACCTTCCAAGTCAGATCACAGCCATTGAATATTAAGCTAATTATCTGCAATAGCACCAAGTACTTCAGATGAACTATGGTGAGGCAACCAAACTGTCATTTAGCTTTCCATCTTCACTGGCTGGGATAACCTTGCTGTTCTGCAGATATGTTGGCAGGTCCCTCAGCCATCTATTCATTCACTCACTTCAAATAAACATAAAACCACTCTTTGTATAAGAGGAGTGATACTGCTATTACACAAGCAAAGGAAGTAACAGAAGTATGGAAATCAGGAAGTGAATCTCCTAAGACATCCAGGTCAATGGGAAGCAGAGAAGGTTACCTTCTACGTAGTATCTTAAATTATGACCCTTTTCTCTAGAGAAATTTTGAGAAACATCCTGAGGGTCAGGCTCTACTTCAGACATTTCCACTGTTTAAGGAGTACAGGAAAAGGAGCAGCCAGGGTTTCTGAAAGTCACATTTTATGGAGGTCTCTCCAATTCCAAACCAGCCCCCTACACAGAAAGGGTCTCCCCACTTCCCAAGGATGCTGTGCTGAGTATCCAGGGCGTTTTCCTCCAAAACTGTGATCAAGTGTGATTTATAGCCCAGGCATTTAATCTGCTCCCCAAACTTTTCAGTGATGCTTTGATCAAAACTTTTTCGCCTGCATTTAGGTCTAGGGTGTTGATTTATTTTCATGAATTCATATTCTTTTTCCTTGCCACAGCTTTCACAGATTTATGAGGTTAAAGAGCATGAAGCTAATTAAATAATCTGACTGGTTGAACATCTGTTGAAACATAATAATAACTTCTGAAACCAATGTTCCTGATGAGCTATTAATTCTGATTTAAAAATTAGAGGCACTGTTTTATCATCAAAGAAAATGCACAAAACAAAACCTTAGCACTCTTCTGGGCTAAGAGTGAACCTTCAGCCTCCCTTCAAAATCTTTTCCACCCACTCGCACCTTTCAACACCTTCCAGACCACCGACCCACATGTCCCTTTTCGGCTTCCTCACAGTCAGTTCCTAATGTAAGCCAGCTGGTCGGGGGGCGGGGCAGGGGTGTGTTCCAGTTCAGTTTGAAGATTGCTGCTGTGCAGCAGGTACAAATAGAAATTCAAATTCAAACATAATGGAGATTAACTGCATGCTGAGATCC
This sequence comes from Pitta sordida, assembly GCA_013390025.1. Lineage (NCBI taxonomy): Eukaryota > Metazoa > Chordata > Aves > Passeriformes > Pittidae > Pitta > Pitta sordida. The sequence continues at coordinate 72,063 of WEKX01016349.1, read as the reverse complement.
ACCTTGGTCCAAAACAGAAACTAATGCATGACCTTAGGTTAAATATTTAAGTCCAAATAGCCATTTCAGTTAGAAACTGGGCCCTTGCTTCATTTCCATCTTGCTCTCTGTCCCTACAGAGAAGCCCTGGACTGACTTAGTTCTCTAGCCCAGAACCTTCCATTAGACTGACATGCAGGAACCTGGTTCCCAGCCTAACACACTATGCCCTAATTTTCTTTTACTTTACATTGTCTACACATCTTGCTCCCAAAATAACATAGTCCAAAATTCATAATGGAACAGGTAAATAAATAAATTAGATCAATTCCCTCCCACTACTCAGGATCGGTTAATGTTTCAAGGCTGATGAAAACATCTTGAATAAATAAGTAATATGCAGCAGTTCCTAAATCCCCTTCCTCTGCTGGTGAATTTCAGGGCTTGTGGGATTTGTGTGAGTGTTCATACAGAGTGGGGTTGTGCCCCAAGGCTTACAGGAGTAAATGCAGAACCACAATGAAAGCACCCACTGGTGCTAAAAGTATCTCCATGCTCTCCTGTACCAAAAAAGTGCATGTGTTTGCCCTTTCTGTGACTTTTCCTTTTAGAAACTGACAAATTGTTCATACTGTAAATATTTTTCATATTGTAAATTATTCATAGTCCCAAAGTGCAATGGGTAAAGGAGGGGTGAAGCTTATTCTGACACTTTGTTGTATAAGCTACAAAAAGAAAGGAAGTCTTATGCCAAAAGTGAAGAGGGACGTCCCTCAGCATCTTACAGTTCAGTTCAGATCTCTGGCAGCCTGTAGATTGGAACCGACAGGAACATTTCAAGGTTAAAAAAAAGATTAAAACCATAGTCTCACAGGTATTCCTAATAGTATCTTAGATTATTCCAAGTGTAGGTGATATTATTAGGCAGTAAGGTCCAGAGCCACAAATGGATTTAGATACTCAGTCTTGTCTGCAATAAGCTTTAGACACTTTAGCACATGCATGCTGTGGAGCAGAGTTCTTGAGGTAACAGAAACCTTTCTGCTCAAAGTGTTGTCTATGCTCTCTATTCCTGAGCACCCCAGTGATATGTTATGACTCTCAGCCTTTCACCATCTATGTGGACTCTCAGGAGACCCAAAACCACTCTGAAATGAGGGGTGTGTATGTGTTGGGACACTGTAAGTGCAGCTGGACATTTCCAGATCTGGCAACAACAGATGATGCCAAGCTTGACTTTGCCTTACCTTGGTTGTCAGACTGTCTTATATTAATTTTCACCAGCTCTTGTCCTCCTTAATATCCCCAGTTTCTCTGAGGGTCTCTTCAGGGAATGCTCATTTCAAGGACAGGCAGCTACACCCCTTGCCTTATCCCAGCCAGTTGCTTTAGTCAGTTCTTGATGGCCCATTCATATGTAAAAACTTGTCCTTCCATCCCAGGTAATGATTGTAACCCATTCACTCACCCAGCATACAGGCCAATTAATATCAAGGAAAGAAGAGTGAGTCCCATGAACTGCAAATATTGCATGGGGTTTCATAATCCCATCTTCCTGCCCTTTCCCCACTTGCCCCTTCAGGCCCATTTTCCCTACCTCCCACATAAGGAGCCACTTCTTCACAGCAACCACCCAATCAATTGAATACAACTACATCCAGCCCTGGGCTGAGCTTTGAAAATAGCCAACAAATCCTGCCTGAACCCTCACTCAGTCCCCATTGCTCTACAAGGAACCTCAATCCTCAACATTTGGACTTCAGTAGGGAACCAGTTGCTTAAAACTTGAACTCCAATGCTGAGCATCCGGATGTGGAAGCAAAGATGACTCCATCTTATATGGACTGAATGTGCTACATCTATTGATTTAGTTGATCCAGACTGAGACTTCAGAAATTTCTCACGCTAAACCATTAAATGGTCAAACAACCATGTGCCTCTCACTGAGCCTCCTGGTCAGCCACAGGATCTCAGCCACCCTGGTCCACCCCTCTTCCTCCTTGCTCTGCCTCGTATCTGGCTTCCAGTTTTTCTCTCCTTTTTGCCTTCCAGTTTCATGTAACCAACATGAGAATTTTAAAAACGTACATCATCATAATATTTTTTGTTTGCTTAATAAACATGTTTCTCCTTCCTCCCAACTGTGTGTCTGTATGGTTGTTTTTTTTTTTATTAGCAGTAGTATTTTACAATCTCCCCTAAATTTTGGTCTGAATACTGCTAACATTCACAATGAGGCATTAAAAGGGATTTATTTTGTCCTTGAAGTAGGCATGTAACTCCTCCTAATGCGAGAGCTCAGGCTGGTGTAAATCAAGACTAAATTCACTGATATCAGAGACCCTGGACGGGTAGAAATAGCATAAAGCAATGGTAAAGCAAATAATTTTGTATCCATCAAGGGTAAAATCCCAACAGCAAACAGCCCAATTGCCTTCTGTCCTGCCACTACCTGCAAAACTTCATTAAAAATATAGTCACACAAATAACTTTTTTTTTTTTTAAATTCAGGAATATTTTTTGTTTTGCAAGGACATGTCTTTCTTTTCTGCTCACAAATAGACACTCACACATGCTAATCTCGTGAAACAGTTCACAGTGAGCAATTGTTACCTTCTCCATGACCCAAAATAAACCCATCTCTATGGTCATATATAGAAACATCAGCAGATTTCTTTAATTAATGTTTCAGGGTCAAGGGAAAAATGTATAGATAAATATATTTAAAGGCTTTGAAAGCTTAATGGCAGCAGTCCAACACTGCTTGCTTTGCCATTCTTGCTGTCTTAGGGAAAAACAGCAGCTCATAAAGCTTAGAAAAGTGATCTGTCTCTGGGCCTGGGGTTCATGTCACCTGTCAGTTCCCTGATGTAGCACCATGATATATAACAGCAGAGCAGCACTCAAGTGATGTATTACAATAATAATGTCAGTAATGCAATGGTGCTTTGATAGTCTTTAATAACCAGAGTACTTCGCTCGGGAGAGGGCCAAGGGAAAAGGAAGACCTTGGCAGGAGGCAAATTTAGCTAAGTGCTGCCTCACCCTGTTTAAGTTTGTGGTGCCATGAGCTCTGGATGGGAAGCACCTCCTTTGTCCCCAAAACAAGCACTAGAAGTTGAGCAACAGCATTCACAAGGAGGTACTTGGCACACAAGGTATCCTCTCTTGGGCATGAGAATTGTATTTTGGGTTGCACCAAGCCCTGGACTGCACCAAGGGAAGGAGGCTCCTCTCCTGCCTTGCCAAGGCTCGGCACACTCCTGACAGGAACAGGGAGAGTAAGCCTCTTCAGGCTGATGATTTTTGAAGGGCATTCATTTTCCAGAACAATACAAAAGGTCCATCAGGTGCCTCTCAGATTCTGGCTTGTAGCAGGCAAATCCAGCCCAGTGCCCCAAAGAGTGTGAAAGCAGAGCTTTGGCTGGTTCAGGCTCTCCCGGCACAACAAGAGCATCGTTGTGCAGTGAGCCCAAGACAAACCACATTTCTCAGTATTAACACACCAAGCAGGGGAAAAAGGCCTTTAGTGTACTTTTCTATCCTATGCTACGTGTCCAACACCCTGCATGGCAGCCTCGGGTCGTGTGAGTGTTGTTGAGCACAAGACGATGATGAGCTGACTCCAGGAGTAGTTACAAAGCACTTCTCCTGAACAGCACCAAATTCCCTGACAGAGGGGTATTTGGCACAACCATGAAAATATCATATGTAGTAAACATGCTTACATTGCCTTTAGTAAAGGGAATAAGAAGTCCATCCAACATAGAAACACAGCTGGATTCAGGCAAAGATTGAGCCACTGCTCATGCTTCTAGACTGTGATGAGGGTTGAGGTTTATGTGCCCACAGTTGACTTCACAGCAGCACTTAGCTGGGTTTCTGAACAGTTGATCACTGGGTCACAGCGGTACCTTGTTAAGCCATGGTAATTTCAACACTTGTGCTTCTCTGTTTATAACTTGGATTTCAGAATCCCATGAACAGAAATGTTGCACTAACTGTGGAGAGAGTCAGACACAAATATTTCAAAAGCCTCAACTTTTGAAGGTCTTCTGTGACACTGAAGGTCTCTCAGACATCACTCTCAGAGATGGCCAACCTAGTCCTTCACAAGCTGACTTTTTCAGCTTACTGACATAAAATAGAAACAACTGAACATTGGATATAAAAAGGAGAATAAATACATACCAGCCACATTCTTAAGTAATATGTACATAAAAGTTTAGCCACATCAGATCAAAGATTTTGGCCACTAGTCTGGCCTTCATCAGTGACTAGGAGTGGACTTCTGAGATGGAGCATATGGAGGAGGTTGGATGTGTAAAGATGTAACTCTGCCACATTCCTGAAACTTGCAGTTTATGAACCGCTCAGATTAAGGGAAAGAGGGAGGGGGGATACATCTGCATGGGTGGAAATTGCTAATACATATTCAGAGACATATTTCCATGGTCTCTTTTCCTTTTTAAACAGTCTCTTGTATCAAGGAGTGAAGAAAATGCTTTTTCTTTCTTCCCCCCCTGCCCCACCCTTCCCCTCCTCAGGTTCTTTACAGTCTCTTACAGGCTGAAGTCTGTTAGGTGAGAGCATGGGATTCATGGGGTCACATCTGCAAAAACAGGGAATTCTCCCCAACTATTCACCTCTGAGGCTGCAAGGATAGTCAGACCATAGGATGGAAAGGTAAGAAGATACTTATTTTTGGACAGGAACAGTAAGAAGGAAGGAGAGGTAGTTGTTTTCTCCTTTATCTTTGAAATCTTGCCTTAGAATATTTCTCTGCAGACCCTCCTTGTGCTTTGTATCCCCTGAACAACAGAGTTGGAAGGCTCTGTTATAGCAAGGGAAATTCAGAAGAGAGAGCAGACACTGCCAAAAGGAAATCTAAGAAGAAGGACTGAAAAAGTAGCCAGGTGTAACTCTGATGTACAAAAATACATTTATTTTCAACAATTTCAAAACCACTGCCTTTTTTTACAGTAGAAATATTCAAATGGAACAATAAAACCAAGAACAGTATATATATATATGTATATATATGACTCATGCAGTTGTATTACTGTGTTCAATACAGGTATTGCAATTGTCTGTCTCATTTAATCATTTAAATCTTGGTGGTGGTTTGGGTTTAATGCACTGTCCGACATCATCAGAAGGAATGTGAGGATTCTGGTTTGGTTTGTTAGACCTGGAATGTGTGTGGGAGCTGAGAAAGAAACAAGACATCAAGGCATCTTTGCACATCTGTGAAACTGAAGCTTAGTTCAGAAGAAAACACACACTTCTTGCACATGCTCTTATTGATGGCAACTGTGTCTGAAACACTCTGCACTCTCCAGTATTCTAGTCTCACCTCCAGTCCTTCTGATCTTAGTGTTTGGGTTCTCAAGCACTGGTTAAAATAAGCAGAAGATATTTTTGGTGTTTGCATCAGAATGTCAGCCACACAGAGCCAGAAGATGTATCTAGTCTCCAGGTCACATGCATTATTCCTAAATTACAGCTAATCATGGGGGAAAGACTGGCAGTGACAGAGGGCACTGACTCAGTCTCTTGCTCTCTGTCTCTTCCTTTTCATCTTTTTGCATAAATACAGTGTAGGAGCTGTTTATGTTCTATTCTGCCATTGCTTCTTTCTCTCATTACTCAGGTAAGTAATAATCTACAGCTTCACAGATTTCCAATACATTTTCCCCAGGGGTAAAACTTTCCTGCATGGTAAAAAAACCTAATGACAATCTCAAGTTATTTCCCAGCAAGACGCAGACAAATAAAAGTGGCCAATACTCCAGTATGTGCTAACACCACAGCTCAGTGCCTTCTGAAAGTGCTGGTTGCCCAATGCATACCATACAGGTCCCATGAATAGATACAGCCCTCAGTATCCCACTGGGATGCAGTATTACCCTTCTAGTATCCTAAAGGAGCAGCTTTCTGTGATGAACACAAGACTTTTTTCAGCTGCCATCAGCCATGACCATGCCCTCAATGCTGCAGGTATGATTGGTGGTCCTATGCACACCCTAGGGAGCTCTTTCCTGATGTGCATGGAGCACACCCTGGTCCTACAGCAGTGGGACAAAGTACCGTGAGAGGCAGTGACACCCACTTAGTCTCATGGAAGATAAAGTTTGAGGAAACTCAAGATTCAGTCAAGGGTTTTTGGCATGCAGTTCTGGATCCATGGATAGTTTTTGTTTACTTTGTATTATACGTTAGGATCATGTTGAATTGAAAATGGCTTTCTGGACAGGTGTTCCTCCAAAAGTTAACTGTATCATTCAGAAATTCCTCAACTTTCACTGAGGTTAAATTTCTTTTTTGAGAAGTGAAAATGTTTCCATTTTTTTCAGCATCTTACTCTCAATTTTTCCTCCTTGCATCCTCCTATTTTTATGAGACATTTAACAACCATCTTTAAATCTGTGAGTTTTCTAGGGTTTTTTTATGTGATTGATCTCATGTTGATTTAACAAGTAAGGCAGGGTATTACAGTTTTCACAATTTCTTTTCACAATTTAATTTTCACATATTTAAAGATGGTTGTCTCATAAAAATAGGAGGATGCAAGGAGGAAAAATTGAGAGTAAGATGCTGAAAAAAATGGAAACAACTCCAAACAACAAGGAACATTTTCACTTTGTTTTGTGCTTTTGAAAGAAAAAGTTATTACAGAAAATAATGTGTACTTATACATTAAGTCCTCTGCAGCTGCTCACCAAATCAGTCCCTCAAATCCTAATGATCAGCAAAGACTGAGATCAGCCTACAATTTAGCTCAAGGCCCACAGGACCATTGTTTATGTACATCCCTCCCATCTATACCTAAATGGGAAGCTGTGGCCTTGTGCTTACAGTCTTATCACCAGGCCATTACTGTAAACTACATACTTTGGTGTTCCAGTAGAACAAAGACAGTAATGCAACAGTTTATGCACATGTGATGGATGGAAACTCAAGGTTAAACAGAATAACGTAGCCATCACTCTCCAGCTTATATTGGAGACCAGAGCAGAAAAAGTGAGGGAGAAAACAGAAGATAAATATTTTTAAATCAACAGAAAAGGCCCAAAAGCCTGACTGAATTGCAGAAGAACCGAGAATATTTAGCTTTAGTATTTCTCACAAAACAATATTTCCCTGTGTTTCAGTTTTACCGTTTTAATCTTGAAATACCTTCTCTGTTTTTCTGCAAAACTTTGTTTAACCACTTTTCTCTACACCTGCAGACCCATCAAGACTTTAACCTTTAAAGGACATTCCAGCCCACTAACAGGTGATATGGAGTCCTGCAAGCAGATCCTAAACCAGTTATATTAAAAGTGATGTGAAGTCCCACATCCAAATCCTCAAAAATTATTAAAAACATTGTCACCTGGTGTCATTTCTGTGTCCTGCTACCATGCAAGCACTAGAACATCTTCCCAGATGTTTCTCCAAACTTCCTTCCCCTCCTGTGGGGTCCTCCAACTCAATACTCTGCAGAATAAAATTCATTTTTGACATCATCAGCACAAGATAAATGGATAAAAGTAACTCATCACAACAGGTCAACTTCTTGCCACAAAACTGCACCACTCCTAATGGCTATCCTCAATTCACAGAATCACAGAATCACAGAAAATTATGAGTTGGAAGGGACCCACAAGGATCATCTAGTCCAACTCACCATCCAATTCAATGTAGTAGAAAATTTCTGAAGAGCTTTCTCAATACATTTTTTTCATTTATGTCCTTGTTCTAATTAGAAAGCACCAACCTACCACAGAGAAATTACTCTGATGGCATTTCCATTCTGAACTGGAAGACGCCACTCTTTTAAGGAAGATTTTTCATAGCTCATTTACGCAAGTTGATCCTTCACTGCCCTCTCCAAAGGGCAGTTCCTAATTGCATACATCATGTTCAGCCAAAATTTACAAAATTTACTTACACATCCTAAATAACACTTCAGTTCTACAGCTCAACTGCTAAAAGCATGACTTCTCCCTGGGAATAAAACTTCTGCAACCTGCCCCACTGTTGAGTTGAGGGTGTACTGGGTACTGCAAGGCCACTGACATTTGCCCACACTGAGATGGCGATAATTTCATGATTGTTCTCCTCATTTGCACTAACAGATTTCACCAAGATCCTTCTCAGAAGTGGACAACAGCAACAGAGATGAACAGATGACAAACATTGTTAAAATATTTATGACAGGCTCACAGTCTGTCCTTCTAATACCTTTTTCTGCTCCACAGGAAATGAGACCCTATATATATATGTAAAAAAAAGCTTCCAGTTATACATAAAGAAATAAACAATGCTGTTTATAGACTGCAGTGTCAGATTGAAATATGACAGACAACTGGAACACGCTTGGAACCAAAGTGTGAATCAAGTGCTCACCACGGTCCCTGGTTGACTGGAGTGTACAAGCACACACGTCTGTGTGTCTGTGTCTGTGTGTTTGTGTGTGTGTATATGGTTTAGGTTCTGTTTTAAACATATCTTCTTTTACTAAACATTAAATTATTTCCCAAGAAATAAAAAGCTATGTACATTGTAATTATCTACAGTAGGCCTTCGGCATCCTCGCTATTCACATGCACAGGGTTTAGGCTGCATTCATAAACTCAGGCATGCTCCTCCACTGCTTGTGGTGCTGTCCCCTCCAGCCAATATCTAAGTCCAAGGAACACTAATGTGTGTGTTTGCCCTGATTTTTTTTTCGTTTCTCAGCAGTCAACAGTACCAGAGGGTGACTGAAATTAAAAGCAATTAAAAGAGGCAAGATCCTGCAAAAAGCTGAAGCATGCATGTCATCGGAGAGCGAGGGATGTTGGCATGTTGCAGAGCCTGGTCCAAAAACCCAGTCTGAACCCTCTGGCTGGATGAAGTAGCTGATTCATGACTTATTTTGAAAAGGGCTGAAAAGGAACAATTTACTTACAACATGTTGCCTTAAGGTACAATACATATCTGTTAGATTTGAATACTTAATTCCCATTCTCTATTTAACAGGAAGCTGGCATTCAAATCCCATTACACACTTGACTCATTCTTTTCTTTTTATTTTTAATCTGATGTGTATTTCCTATATTAGAAGAACCTCTGCTATTTATGAATGCAGCCCTGGTAAACACAAAAAGCCCACCCCATCCCCTCCCAAATGATAATAATGACATATAACTCTTTCTTTGTTCATAATAATAATAATAACAATAATAATTAAAAATAAAAAGTCAGAAATGTTGTAGACCAAGTGGATCCTCAGTATTAAACACTAGTGCAGTTGGGGATTTCCTTTGTGCTTTCACTGTTGGCAATTGTTGAAATGCTTCCTGTGGAGAAGAAAATGGAGAAGAGAGTCAGTCCAGTGGCTTCAACAGTTTGCTCTATATTGTTCCTCACTTGTTATTAGGATGTGCCTGTGTAAGTGTAAAGACAGCAAAGGGACTTAAAAGTAAGATATCCTCTTTTGTATTTGCAACAAGCAGAGAGGATGCACAAAACTCATTACTACAGCTCAGTTGACCAGCAGTAAACTCATTAAACTATTAGGGACATATTTGCTTGTAAACATAACACACCAACAGTATAAGCTTGACTCAGTTTATTCTTCTGAGGGTTTAAAGAATTTGGTACATCTCTACAGAAGAGGCAGGGTCATGAGCAGGTATGGGCGTGAGCCACAGCTATTACTAATTCCTGTATGCCTATTGTTGGTGCCAGAATCCTACCCTTCCCATGTAATGCTGTGGGAAAGGCTGTAAGAAAAACTCTGTTACCAGGCTGCAGAGAGAGATTTATTCCCTGTCTCAGTGCCTCAGGCTGTAATTGTACCTGGGGTCACAGTCACTCCCTCTCCTAGTACCCCAATGACCAACTTCCTCATCCAGACTGTGAAACAAAACTCAGCTGAGGGTTGTTTCTCACCCATCACTCTTGTGTCCAACTCTTTGTCCATCAGCTCCTCAGGGTCTGTGAACTCACTCAAAGTTATTTTGGGGGCATTTTCACTTTGACTAACAGAGCCAATCATTTCCTGCTCCTTGTCATGCTGAACTTGGGCATATATGTTAATCCAAGGAATTTTCCTATACAAGAAAGAAAAACAAGAGGTTATGTTTTGTAACACAGAGATCCTCAGCATGTCATTGATTAATCAGACAAATGAATCTGAGACCAACCCCAGAAATGCAGCACTGGGAGCAATGCAAATTATGAGCTCTCAGAATGGTGAAAGCATCAGGGATCACAGAATCACAGAATATGCTGAGTTGGAAGGGACTCAAAAACATCACTGAGTCCAACTCTGAGCCCTGTACAGGACCATCCCCAAGAGTTACATCATATGCCTGAGAGTATCATCCAAATGTTTCTTGAACATTATCAGATTTGGTGCTCTGACACTTCCCTGGGAAGCCTGTTCCAGCACCCAACCATCCTCTGAGTGAAGTACCTTTTTTCTGGTATCCAACCTAAACCTTCCCTACCACAACTTCAGGCCTTTCCCTTGAGTTCTGCCACTGATCACCACAGAGAAGAGATCGATACCTGCCCTTCCTCTTCCCTTCACAAGGAAGTTGTAGCTGCAATGAGGTCTTCCCTCAGTCTCCTCTTCTCCAGGCTGAACAGAACAAGTGACCTCAGCAACTTCTCATATGGCTTCCCCTCAAGGCCCTTCACCATCTTCACTGCCCTCCTTTGGATGCTAAGGCCTTAAAATATTTCTTATATTTTGGTGCCCCAACCTGCCACAATATTCAAGGTGAGGCCGCACTAGTGCAGAGTAGAGTGGGACTGGCTGGTGTCCCCAGGACATGGTTGTCATTCTTGGCTGACAGGGCACTGCTGACTCACATTCAACTTGCCATTGACCAGGACCCCCAGGTCTCTTTCTGTGGCACTGCTTTCCAGCATCTCATTTGCCCATCTGTACGAACAGCCAGGGTTGCCCCATCCCAGGTGCAGAATCCAGCACTTTCCCTTGTTGAGCTTGGTATGTTGATGACTGTCCAGTCCCCTAATTTGTCGAGGTCTCTGTGCAGGGCCTCCCTGCCTTCAAGGAAGTCAACAGCTCCTCCCAGTTTCGTGTCATCTGCAAACTTGCTTAGAATCCCTCCAGTCCTGTGCCCAAGTCATTTACAAAGATGTTGTAGAGCACAGGGCCCAAGATGGAGCCCTGTGGAACCTCACTAGTGACAGGCCACCAGTTTGATGTCACCCATTCTTTATTACCCTCTGTGCTTGGCCTGTGAGCCAATTGCCCACCCACCACAGGATCTGTTTATCCAGCTGTGTGCTGGATATTTTGTTCAGAAGGATCCTGGGAGAGAAAGTATTGAAAGCTTTACTGAAATCAAAAAAGATTACATCAACTGGCTTCCCTAGATCAGCTACGGTGGGTTACCTTGCCATAGAAGGAAATCAGATTTGCTAAGTATGACTTTCTTCTTCTGAAGCCCTGCTGGCTGTGACCAATGACTATGTTGTCTTTCAGGTATTTTTTTTTCAATACCTCCCAGAATAATCTTCGTCATAACTTCAGCAGGCACTGAACTGAGACTGAGAAGCTAGGGTCCTTCTTCTTGCCCTTCTTGAAAATTGGGACAATGTTCGTCAGTGTCAGGTCAGCTGGGACCTATTCGGATTCCCAAAACCATTAAAAAATCATAGAGAGCTTCTTTGTGATGACATCTCTGAAATGATGTTCATTTCTGAAAGTGCCATTCACATTCATTAATTCCCATACCAGTCTAAAGCTACCCCAAATCTTAGGCCACTGCCTTTGTATCCTGTGAACAAAGACTCCTGCACCTGTAAATGTAAGTGTTCTGGTCCTGCCCTTTTAAATGAGAAGCCATGCACACAGTGGACACTGCACTCAGCTCAGAGAGCAGTAATCAACTAAGTACAATCAGCTGCAATTGTCAACTCTCTCAGTAGTTATTACATGATCAGCAGTGCATTGGAAACCAACAGTAAAAATCAATTTGAGCACTATTATCAATTGAGAAAAAAAATTGCTAGGCTTGTTGCTGTTGACAGGCCCACACTCACTCTGTAGGAATTGCCACATTAGAAAGAGTTATAAAAAATTGGTCCTGCCTCAAAGCATAGAAAGGATTTGGACCTCTAAACACCCATCCAAATTCTATCTGTAGAATTAAAAATTAATGCAGGTGTATGCTCTCCCCATAACCTTTCCCTGTAAGGAGCAGTTCTGTATTCAGGCTGGGATCACCATTAATCAAAAAAAGACACATGAGTAATGGACCTCTGAATTCCTGAGAGGTAGAAGAAAGCTTCTGGGTTTGCCCCCCTTTTTCCATTAAGAATTGCTGCATGGTCTCACTTCTGCTCCATTGAGCCAGAGGTTTTAGACAGAGTTGAAAAGTCGCTTTCCGTTCTGAAAAATCAAATTGAGGGCTTTCTCTGTATCTGACTTAATAATAAACTTTAAATCAGTTTGATGTGGGTTCTCCTCTTTGGGACAGAGCAGGTAAGAGGAGACAGCAAGTTGATGAACATTTGTGCTAAGAAAACTGTTGCTTTAACCACTGTTCTCACTCCCAGTGCGTAATACGGTAAGGCCTCACTTATTTGCAGTCCACACCTCTGTGGTTTCAATTGTTCGTGATGTAATTTTCTATTTTTTAGTGAAAAGCAAGTCTGCGCGCATGCGCAGAAAACCCCTTGAACTCAGTCAGCTCATGAGTATGTAAATTAGCACATGAATATGTAAATAAGCACCACCCAGAAGCCACCGCTCGCAGTGAGGGGAGGGAGCACAGAAGGGAGCCATGAGCTGCACAGCCCGCTCTCAGACCAGCAGGGACACCCCCTGATCCCCACAGTCCCTGAGTACCATCCTTTTCCACTGTTTAAAGGGAAGGGGGATCGCTGTGGAGCTGGAACCACTCCCAGGTGGGCAGTGTGGAGGCAGCAGGGCCATTCTGGTGCTTCTGGGCACAGGGGTGGTGGTGGTGGGTGGTAGGTTTAAACCACCTTGAGTTTAAACGTGGAGGGTGTGGTAGCGCCTGGGAAGACAGCTTCCCAGAGAGCATGGCAGGAGCTGAAGCTCCGTATCAGCAGGCGAGCATGGCTCGTAGGGAGGAGGAGGGGCTGGCTCCACAGTGGGAGCTCCCTCCCTCCACTGCCGTGGGGGCAGAAGCTCCTGCTGCCATTCTGCGCCACCTCCTCTGAGCCCCGAGCACCAGAAGCCCTGCAGCCCTCAGGTTCAAACACAGTTTGCCTTTTTTGCCAATTTCCCCACTGGCCACCATAATAGCAAAGGCAAATCTTCAAACAGTCTATGAGCTCCCTGCATTCTGCCCGGAGGGATGCACAGCCCCATTGTGGATCCTCAGCCTGCTGCTGCTGCACGGAGGTTTGGCAGAGTCCTGTGGCAGCAGAAGCCCGGGACTCCCCGCACAGGCAGTGTGGCTGTAGGGAGCCCCCTCTCAATTCCCCGGAAGTCCCCTGTCAGAAAGGGGCAAGAGACATTTGCTTCACTTTCCTGAGGCACAACAGGGCGCATGGCACTCCTGGGACCGCCCTCTAGAGCTCATTAGTGGGGGGGTGTGGCTACGGGTGTGGCTTAACCACATATTCATGAGTTCACTCTCTTTGCAAATTTCATCTTTCACACCTCCTCTGCGTACCCATCCATCCGTGAAAAGTGAGGGCTCACTGTGCATTCAATTTTCAGACAGATTTTTAACAAGGCAGGTCTTTCCAGCCCTGGAGCATAGTAGAAAGCTGATGGCTGCTATGCTCAAGGCTCAGGATGCTTAAGTAGTACAAGAGTCAGTTTTATGAGCTGAAGTAGTATAATGTGACCCAGAGACTGCCAAATAGGAGTGGATTAACACTCTTCTCACTGTTTTCTAGCAGCTAGAATATATAGACCTTCTTCCTGTTTGCTGACCACAGAGCTGAAGACATCAGTTCTAACTCATGAAAATATCTCACAGAGACACAAAGAAAAGCATGTCTTGCACAGGTTTGTACCTACATCTCAACACATTCCTCAGGAAGATTTCCTCGCTGTCCTCATCCTACATCTGGGCGTAAGAAAAATCAGCAGCTGCCTTTCCAGCACATTATTAAATCAGTGCCTTAAACGACTCCTGTGTCCCATTCCCTGTTCACTTGGGAAGCTGTATTCCACCTCACAGAAGCAGAGAGAGGATTTCAGATTGCAATTAGGAGGCCATGCTGAAGGCCTTGAAATTTGCATCTGAGCAGATTTACAGAAATATATTCTCTGGAAATCATTGTGGGCCACTGAAGTCAGTGGGAGCTAAGTAACATACGAATGTGCACAGGATCAAGCACTAGAAGCAGTGCCACTCACTGATTTTGACAATGGTGAATGCAAGAAGTTAGAAAGTAGGGAAGACTTGGAAGACCTGGAAACTAGGATACAGGCTCATCTTATCATTCAATTTTTAATATTCTTTGTATCCCACTAACATCATTAGAGTACTGGCCTTATCTTGGCATGCAGAAAAGCTCATGAGAGAAACATATAGCTGGAATGTAGACAGGGAAAGCTCTAGTTTTCCCATTTGGAGGAATTACAAGGTCCAGGAAGTTTGATTTTTTTAAACTTTTTATTTTTTTTTAAAGTCAGACTCAGCTGATGCTTCTAATACAGTATTTTGCCATTGGGCAGGATCTGGGCACACAGACCATTTTATATAGTAAATACTGAACTGAATGCAAAAGTTCCTTCTAAGGAGCTCCATCTGCCTAAAATATATTCACATTAGGCAGCCTTCAGCAAACAGGTCATTCTTATCACACATTTTGTTTCACAGCTTGCAGCAGCTAAGTGCCATGGGCCAGCACTGATCCTACCTGCTGCTGGAAGCCAAGGGTTTACATTAACATCTGTCAAAGTAAATCTCAGCAGATTCCCAAAGGCATTTTCATGCTTTACACAAAATTTTCTGGCTTTGAGTCTCCCACCTTTAACACAATCACACCTGTTCCTCTGCAAGACTAACCTATTCACTTTGCAAGATACAAATGAGATGCTGCAAATGAGAAGGCAGCTGGCCAGGGGCATATAGACGGTATGAAGTCATCCATCCTGTGTTTTTTTGACTAAGTCTGCATTGTGTATCTCCATACTCAGTGAGGAGAGGGTTCTCATTTCTGGTATGTAGTTCAAACACATCTGCTGAAGCAGGCTACTCCTTGATTTCTGAGCTCTTGGAGCACTGAATTGGTGGTGAACGGGCAGTAGATGGTTTTCTCTCTGAGAAACCGGGAACAATACTGGTCTAAGCCTTAGGCCAGCATAAGTTGCTCCACATTTGCAATTCAGGCCCAGCTCTGCCTAGATTTCCTGTAAACCACTCAGTGCCTCCTCCTCCCATCCCAAAGTTTTTCAACTCACCTCTTGAATTTGTAGATTAAAAAAACTGCCAAGCCTACAAACACCACAGACAACAACATCAGCATTGCGGAACTGCTGTGGCCTGAGCTGGAATCAACAAGAGGTGCTGCAAGAGGAAAGGCAGAGCATTACATGTGCAGGATATTACAAGGGAGCACATTAAATACCAGAGAGTTGATCTCAACTCTGTCACATCTGCTTTATCACTACTGCAAGGTACCTGCTGTTTTCAGCAAAACTAATCAGTAGGAAACAAATTTACTCTCCTGCCCTTCAAAAGTCAAGCCCCTTTTTCAAGGCAGTGCAGTCTAACATCTCTGAGTCAAAAGGCACAGCAAGCCTTGTTTAGTTGAATGCCTGATCACTCCTGTGTTAACACTCTGGGCTATTTCTTTTAAGGCTTTTCCAGGGACTGGAATGGAAATTAATTTTATGAAGCGTGGCTTAATGTATGTCTATTCCCCTTTGGAGAAGCTCCCCCAGAGCATCAGTGAACAATATGACTCCCATCTTCCAAGGACATGTCTGCCTCACATGTGACAGGGACCGAGTCCTGTGAGAAGCCTCAAGATTCATCCTTATATTGCACCTTAGAGACTTTTAAATTGAGTCAGTTTTCATAATGTAGAGGGGCCAAAGCAATAATCCTGGAGCCAAGCATGCAATACATTATAACATTTTGGAGATTTGATCCATCTATCCTTGACATTTTGGGTGGCTAAATACAGTATATTCCTATAGCTTGTTTATGCAGCTATTCCCACAGCTCATCAGAGCACACCATCTTAATGGCCTGAGCACTGTGCTGAGAATCAAGTATCTGATGAGAAGTCTCTAATGATGCACAAATGATTATAAGTAGCAGTTGAGTGTTTCTCATTCTGCATAAATATTTGGTTTTCGTGTTTTATTATTCTGTATTCTTTTTCTGTCACCCTGAAGATGGGGACAAAGGCATGCAAATAGAGTCACTTCTGATTTCATTGCCAAATTTTCATACCTAATAGGCTGATCCTGCCAGTATTCTTCTACTAATACTTCTGACTCTCTTGTGGAAAGACTGTCACTTCATCCAAGTCAAAATACTATGAGAATGGTCATGAAACAAATGCATTACCCACACTGGAGGGGGTGCAAGAATAGTTGTGCAATGTATGTTAAATTCAGTGACTTGCTAGAACAAATCCAGATTCTCAAGAATTCCAGCCACTTGAAGATGGCAGACATTTTGTATCCCATTCCCAGCTTTCCAAATTAACTAATTCCAATTAACTCCTGTAGCCCATCACCAAACAGAAGTTCAAGAGTGAAAGTAAAAGGGCATTACCAGTAGGAAAAGTCACCAGCCTTGATTTAGGTCTCTGAGAGCCTCACATAAAAAGAAGCTGAAGTGTATTATTGTGGGATATGAATCCCAATCTTTCAGAGAGGCTATCAACAATGGCACTTGCACAAGATCCCACATTGCAGACAATTTCTAGGGCAGTCATAAAAAGCAAGGGCAGAAATAAATCCATCGCCTCCTTTGTAATCATGACTGTCTTATCAATAGCTGAAAGATTCACACTAGTCTGGTCAAAATTCTCAGCAGCAGCTGAGAGCCTCACACCTGGGTGGTTTAAAGCAAAGCTTTAACTATTCGTGAAAATGGAGATACGTAACATTGAAACTTAAATAAATTCCAATTTGTAGAAGTCCATATTCAGGCACATAATCCCTGTAAGAGGCCCAGACCTTTGTTTCACGAGTACTTTGCTCCTTTAAAGCTATTTAGCTAATCATAACAGTAACAAGCCCTTTGCAATAAGGATTTAATCCAATACCCATGAAAGTTAGCAATACTCCAGGTGCCCAATGAGGGCTTTATAGAACACCATTTAGCCAGTTTTCTGAAACACTTGAAAAACACCAATGCACTAGTTAATTAAGCTGTAGGGAACTCTTACAAGGTACTTTTTATGTTTGTACAAACTGGAGCATGAAGATGCCTCTGATGGATTGTATTTAACACCTCCTGCCTCTACCACAATGTCTCAATACATATCCCAGTAGCACATACCAAACTGTGAGTGCTCTGATGTAGGCTGGTTCTCCCGGACTTATATGAAGCCTCAAGAGAACCACAGCTATGCATTTGACTACACACTCACCTAACGTTAACTGAGTAACATACACAACCACTTCAACGCCAGGCTTCAGTTCAAACTGGACCAGGTTCTGGTTGAGAGCATTAAAAACGATTTCTACCACCTGATGAAATAAGGAGAGATACAATAGTTACAATATAGAAGAAAGCAAAGTCTGGAGAACATTCAGGAATGCACATAGCCCAGAAAGGTGGCTAACATCTCTTACTTGCTTCAGGAAGGACTGAGGAAGGTGGAGAGAAAGTTAGGTGTGTTTTAGATGGAACTGGATGTTATTGCATGCAAGTCTCCCTTACAGGACTTATATTACAGAGAAACCCCACATATTCGCGGTTCGCATATTTGCGTATTCAATTAGTCACAGTTGGATTCTCAGCAAATCATGCAACCTCACACGTGCACATAACATTACAGATTCCACGATTGGGAGGCACCAAAAGGCGCTTTCTCTGCTTTAATGATGTGCTACAGTGCGAGCCATGCTCCCAGGACTGCCCTCCAGACAAAAATAGTGGAGGGTGCTGTGGTTACCAGTGGGGGGTAACTTGACGATTCATGGTTCAGTATCTTCACAGATTTCATAACTTGTGGGACCTGCCCAGACCCGACACCCCCCACCCCCCACCCCCAATATTGCTCCTGGGGAGCAAGACAAGAAGGTTACCAAATTTTTTGTTTGCTTTTGGGGGTGGGGCTAGAGGAGGAGGGAAAATAACTAAGGATCTTTTCACCCTCCACAATATCCAGTGAGTTTGATCAAATACATTTGGAAACCACTGACATATCAGTCTTCCATTGGTGGATAATGGAAGTAAGTTAGGTAGTCCAGACTTACACTTTCATATTCATATTAATCTTGTCATGAGGCTTCTATTTAAATAGGCTATTGGACATGAACAATTTTAAGATTAATGGAAAATTTGCCGTATTTCTCCTTCATTTAGAACAGTGGCTTTGGACTGGGGTTTTCTGGAGCTGCTAAGGTAGGAGACCAGCAACCCAGCTATGAGGTGTTATTTGGTTACCCCAGAGCACATACTTGGCATATCACACTAGAGCCTGAATTTCATGATTCTGTATCTCCACAGAATAGTCCTGATAGTAGGCACAGCTTGCTCCTCAAGCAGAAGCCAATGACAGGTGCCAAAGTACAACTGAGTAGACCGTCAAGTAAAATTAGAGCACTAGAGCATCAGGCCTCATGTTTGGTTAGTCAAAAACCTAACTGAGATGTTCAGTTAAGACTGGTACATTAAAATTTGACACAACAGCTTGTTCAGGAGTTCTTCCTACTAAAGAAGGTAGAATTGACTCCCAGAACATCCCTCAAAAAACCCCTTCCCATCTCAGTGCATCTCTTCTGCACTCTGAATGCCACAAATTTAAGAGGCCAGCTTTGCTGACTTTCTAGGACAAAGGTACTACTCGGCAGGAATTGACTTTGCTCAGTGGGTGACAAGAACTTTCAGTGAATTCAGCAGTCCTCTGAATTATTTAATATTTGATCACAGAAAATCTGCTGTTCCAAGAGTTACCTGGCAATAAGCTTACATATAGCTTGCACACTGCTTCACAGCTTGTATGCAGCACTGTAAAAATGTTGCATACACTAGACAGAGCCGAGCAGCCTTTCCAGTAGGACTTCTCTCTTTGCCTTTATAGACCTGATTTAATCACTTGATAATTGTAACATGAAAGCTTCAGCAGACTAGCGCTGCTGTTCCTAGCTCTGTCCTTGCCTGCATATTACTGTTGCTATTCATTGCTGTAATTACCTATTTATCTAAATAGATGGATATTGTAACTTCCAAATATAGTTTGTACAGGCCACTCGCTGCTGTAGAAAAAAGAAAAAAAAAAAAAAAGAGGTCTTGTTCCAGTGATATACGAGCTGAAGAGCCTGATTTATTTTTAGTAAACCTCAGTATATTATCTTGCTGCTTTGGCCTCTGTCCATTAGCATTCCTCCAGGGAGTAGAGGGAGTACATATTCAAGGTTTCTTTGGCCATAACTACTGTAATAAGGACACAGCACTGATTTAGGAAGAATCTCTTCTAGTGGTAGTCTGTGACATAGTGAGGTATTAGAAAATCTTGTTCTTCCTCTGAAAATAATTTTCTTCAATGCCATAAACTATACTGTCACAGTCCCAGTTGTACCCCTTTCCACCACACTTTTCGTATTTCCAGTGCTGCACAAGTTAAGGAGCCCATCTGCAAATGATTTGCCAGGAATAAAAGTTCCATGAATTCTTTTTTGCTTACTTGCTCCAGATCAGCTTCACTGCTTTTCCTCCTCTCTGTTGTGTTTTTATGGGGAAGTATGAAGAGTTCAGCAGAAGTAGGCAGCCCAGGAAACACAGCTACCAAGATCTGCTCTTCAGGGATACTAGTCACCTAGAAAAAGTATAAAAGAAAAGTAAAAAAGGAGCTCTCTAGCTGCTGTTTTGTTACTCATATTTCCATTCACTACCAGAAATGGTGCTCCCATAAACAGTTAGTGTATTTGCCAGTTCTGCTGTAGGTGTTGTGGTCCTAATGAGCTGTCCTGACCATTTGGTGGGTCAGAAACTGAAGTTCTACTAAATATCCACTCTACTTCCTTTCTAGAAGTAAAGGTAGGCTTAACAACACCCCTGAACCCAACGATCTCAACTAAAATTCCAAACCCAGCATGTCTCCAGAGCTGAAATCTCCATATAGTTCTTGCTACAAAAGAATGACCCAAAGTCATTCTCAGACCCAAAAAGTGCCTCAGAGTGACCACTGGTAAGTGTGCAACTAACAGGGACACATGAAGAAAATTGCCTGCAATCACCTTCAATTTTCAGGTTGTGGGGATCTACATTTTCCATAAATAAATGACAATGTCCCCAGTGGGAGATTATTTACTACTGGGGCTGATCAAGAGGGCTGTGCTAGGAGCTGCTCAACTTACTGAACCAAGAGTACCTGACTCCCACAGCTGCCTTCAGCATGATCTGCCCCCAAATCCTTCTGTGCACCCTCAGAAGGGCAGGAAGCCTCCTGTCCCTCAGAATGCTCCGCTGCATTAGGTTAACTCCATTAGCTCTCTGGTCTTATCCCACCTCAAGCTCCATGACCTCATTCCCAAGCTGAAATGTATCAACAGGGCAGCCTATTCCTGGTGGGACATACAAGCAACCACTTCAATATTTCTACTGTTCTCTGTAACCATTCATAGTTACAACCTAATTAATTTATTTTTTTCTGCAAGCTTGATTCTGAATACAGTAAAAGGGAACAACAGTTAAAAGGAATTATCTTAGTGTTTTCTAGGGATGAAAAAACAATCAAGGGAATCTTATAAACTGTGAATTTTGAGTGGGCTACATATGGGAAAAACTGAGCAGGATTGTACTTTCCCAGTAAAAATAATCAGCCTCCTTTTCTAAGAACAGCTGTAACTGAAGGAAATAAACAAAAAACAAGATATATTTTTGGCAGAATGCAAAACCCACAAAGGCTTGTCTAAATCTATCTCCCAATTTCATGCAAAACCAAAGTCCCTGACTATTTGATATCATAAATTATTCTGTCCTCTTTCCTCCACGAATATGACTACTAGTTTACATATTCTAATTAATCCCAAAGGAAGATTCAAGATCTTCCACCCACAGAAGTCTATTTTTATCCTGTATTTTAAAGGTAAGTTTATTTTCCCTCTGAATTCTAATTTTTTTTTTGCACCACTTGGACAGGCAGTGGAGCTTTAAAATGTTCACCAGTTGCTACATTTAGCTGCATGTGGAACTCCTGACTGAGTACAGGAAAGAGATAAAAATACCTTCCTCATGCATCCTGCATACTACAATGTCTGTCTTCTGGGATGAAGTGGATCAGCTGTTTAACAACACACAGTAACACTAACCAAATGTTTGGAGGGGAAAACAGTAGATACTGTCACGTCAATTTGGCACAATAAAAATAATGATGATACTATATTACAATATAGGATTTGCAAAATCCTCAGGGATAGTAAAAGCTAAAAAGCAGCACAAAAATATTAATAAAATTGTAATATTGCCACGAAATTATCAATATAGTTTGCCTCTGTAAAAAGATCCAGCATACTAAGCTTTTTATTGAGTTTTAATGATAGCTTCATTACTGCTGTCCTCCATTCTTTCAAGCTAGCATGTCAAAAAAGTGCAAGATTTAACAGCCTAGTCAATGTTAGTATAGACAAGGAAACAGATGCTCACCTGTGTTAGTGCTCTCTTGATGACTTTTCCAATGTCTTGTCTCCATTCAGGGATGTCAGGGTTATGATAGTCCAAGTTGGGAGAAAATGACAGGAGCTGAGATTGAAAATACTCTAGAACAGAAAACCAGTATTTATGAGATTATTAAATAAGCAGTGTTCAGGCTACAGACAAAGGTGCTGAAGACAACAGGAAAACTGTAAGTATCTTAAAGCAAGAGAGAGAAAAGGCTGAAGGAAGAAAGAGCTTAGCTAACACTAAGCAGGACAGAAAGCTTGCAAATTCTTACAATGATTCCTATAAAGGACAGTTTGTCGTAATGACAACTTCTGGCTTTCCACAAAGAAATAGAAGCGAGGAGGAGAGAGGTGAGAGGATTCCTTCCCTTCATGATGCCTCTGAGCTTTGTAATTTTGCCACACAGCTTCATCAGATTCTGCCTACAAGGAAGTTGACCAATAAATAAGGCGGCACCTGGCTGAAATTTGGAAGGCCTGTACAATCACATGCATAGAGCTCTGCAGGGGCAAACACTTGTTGTAAGTAATGTTTTCAAAAGCATATTAAGTATCTGTTTGCTCTCCTGGAGGGAAGCCACCAGTGGTTAATACCCCAACAAGGCAGCACCCAGTGGTGCTAATGACTGGCTAATCAAGCAATGGTTATTCACAGGACACTTTGAAATTGCTGTGATTGCTGTGAGGAAGAAAAACTTTTTACACTTCAAATACAGAACAATTCAATTTTCTTTCCAGTTCAACTCTCCCCTCTGGTGTCACCAGAGACCAAGTCTGGAGTCCTTATGACAGCTGTGCACACTGGATTTGGCCCAGTGGGAGGCACAGATCTGGGACAAAAATCTAACTCAGATTTAAGTTCTCAGGGCACAAGACTCTCTTTTCTGTTTCTGGATATGTGCTGTGCCTCACCTTGAAGCAATTGATCTCCAGACACTTCAAATAAGTACCATTAATCATTTGTAAGAAGGCACTAGTTTTAGATCAAGATAAACCAGCCAGAGTATAAATGAGGAAATCCACAGAATAGCAGCGATGTGCCAGCACAGCATTCATGTGGCATCTTTTGCAAGATACGTTCTTTCTTTTTAGATGGTGCAATACATTTTAAAATAAAACAAGCATCAAAGAAAGCAGGGAAACTCTCTCAAGTCCTGAAGGTTTATCTCAGAGCCTGATATATAGAATCTGCTTTTGACCCCTCAGTACCATGTCCAATTTATTTTTTTGAGCAAATTTTTCTCTGTCAGTCTCAATTTGAGAAAATCCTGAATAAATCTCCTCCACTGATAGTACCAGAAATCCATGCCTTCCTGCCTAGAGCCATAATCACTTGACACAGGACACAGATTAGGATACAAATCTAGCAGAGCACACGTTTACTAGAGGTGTCACTCATTTATGTCCTCAGACTCAAACTAATCACCAGACTGGGGAGATGGAAGGACTCCTTCCTTAGATCAGGTCAGTCTGCAGCACAGCGATGCAGAGAACTATTTAGACATTCCAACTGGATCAATTTCCCTTTATGACAAGGCCAAAAGCTTTGGATCTTTTAAACAGAATGGCAAAATTTCTTCCAAGCTCTTTAAAAACATAGTGAGGAGCACTCTGTGGGACCTACTGGGGCTAATGTTCGAGATCACCTGTAGGGATGCCTTTTAGATATGCCTGATTCAGGTTTATTCCAGAAACTAGTGAAAAGATGGAAATTTCCTAGAAGTAAACACTGCATTTTCCAATGCTCAAAATTATCAAGCAGAGGGTTAGTACTATTTGCTAATAACAAGTTTGGGTATTACTAAATCATATTTAACAAATTATTAAAACCCATTGCATTTCAAGGCCAGACAATCAATAAATATGTATTTAGCTGGTTGCTACATCTGAGCATACAGCAAGACATCTATTTTTATTTAATTACTGAAACAAGACATGCATAGCTCAACTACACAGTGCTGAGCTTCAAAATCACCCCAGTTATTTGAAGCTCACGTCTTTCAATAAAACTTGCTATCCAAAGAAAAGCTTGTCTTCAAATGCTGGATGCCATTGACTGGATAAGGAGAAGGAAGACTGGCCCACAGTGGAAATTCCTATCTGAAGAAATATCAAAGTCCTGGCCAAAGCTGCTGCAAGAGCACTTTCACTCAGAATTTATCATGTCCCAAACAGGGTACCAAAGACCCTTTGGTCTGCCAAAGGGTGCTTTTTGGAGTCCATGACATGCAGATCTGGCAAGAACATACCAAACATTACCCATGGGGAAATCCAGTGGGCCCACTCAGACCTCCACCTGTGACATGGAAAATGTCACAAGGAAGATACTGAAAACAAAGTAATTTCTGTCTCATTTTCCAGACTCCTGTAGTTTGTACAGTCACTGATAGAGACACCAGTTGTGTTCAGACCACCTTAATGATGCACTATGACTCTTTCCACAGCTGGGAAGCTGAAGGAAGGAAGTCTGCTTACAGCTCCAAAGTTTATTTTGGGGGGGGTTCCCTGTCTGGATGTACAGACAGATCAACAGACAAAGGAGACACCAGCCACCTTATTAGTGCTGAGCTTACAACTTTGGCTAGCTGCCCCAGCCTATTCACTTCTGTATTTTGTCATCGTGATACATCTGAGCTACGCTGTCATCAAAATTTTGTCTTCAGAGGTTCCTCCAGGCGCAAGTGAGTTCTCAGAGTTCATTTTGGATCAGCAGTGTCTATTTGTCCCTCACCCCCCTGAGACGTGATTGTAAAAGGCTGAGGGTACCATGCACTGCGATCTCCTTGGTGTCCTGGATGAGGGTGCTGCCCCCAGCAACTTGCACAGTGACAGTGTTCATCCCCTCCACAGTGAATACGTAGGAGATGCTGCTCTCCAAGGTGATGAGGGGCTGTAAAAGGCAAAAACAGATGACAATGTCAAAGTCAGGGTGAGATTAACTCAGAATAACAACATGCACTTGACTCATCCACCAGGCAACAACATCCTTCCTCCTTGATACAGGTATGGTGCTACAAGCTTGCATGTCCTGCTAAGAACTAAATGTGGCCCAATCACCACCCTGTGAGAAGTGGCAGGCAGAGGTTTTCCTCACTTCAGTAAATGCTTCCTGACTATTCCTCTCCTGAACTGCAACCCATTATACTATGGACTCCTCAGAAGGGCACAGTCAGCAGCTGCAGAATTAGTGTTGCAGAACACAGTGTTGTGTACACACACACACACATACACACGTGCACTCATTACAGTTGCTATATCAGCTGTTCAAAACATAAGCTCAAACTGAAAATAAACCAAAGATGCAGATGCTTCTTCAAACAACCCATATTGTTCAGATTCACAGCTAGCCTTTGCTTTTATGAGCACAAATTCATTTATCTATCACAGAGAAACACTGCTCAGGTCAGAATGAGGACATCCAACATTGCCCTGTCCATGCTTTGAGCCTGTAGGCTAACTCAAACCATAAGCTGGCAAACTATGCTAACCAGCTGAAAACACAGCATAATTCCCTCTGACAGTGGTGACTGAATGTGCCTGTGGAAAGGATCCATGCTGGAGTGGTTTGTGAAGAACTGCAGCCCAAGGGAAGGGTCCACATTAGAGAAATTCATGGAGAACTGTTTCCCACGAGAAGGACCCTCTCACAGTAAGCAAGGGGAGAGTGTGAGGAGTCCTACCTCCCCCTGAGGAGGAAGGAATGACAGAGACAATGGGTGATGAACTGACCACAGCCCCCATTCCCTGTCTCCCTGCACCACTGGGGCAAGAGGAGGCAGAAAATTCAGGAATGAAGCTGAGCCCCAGAAGAAGGCAGGGATGAGGAAAGGTGTTTTAAGATGTGATTTTATTTCTCATTATTCTACTTCAACTTGATTAGTAATAAATTATACTAATTTCACCAAGTCAAGGCTCTCTACCTGTCCTTATTGTGACCTGATTTTGTTCTATTTTATGTCTCCTGTCCACTTGAGGAAGGGAATGACAGAGTAGCTTTGGTGGGAACCTGGTGTCCAGACAAGGTGAACCCAACAAAACTGAAAATCAAAGGTCCAACCTTCACAGTGCCTTTGATCTGACAGCTGATCCGCAAACATAACTCTTGATTTAGATTAAACCATTAAAATGTAAATAGTGATACTAATTTCCATTGCAAAAGCACACAGAGATCAAAGAGAACAGAATTTATTGCTGCCATTGTCTCTTCACGATACTGACAGTTTGTTTCCAGAAGAAAACCTCTAAATATTCAGTTTCCACCTCTCACACTTTATCCCATTGGACTGCCAACATTACTGAACTTCACAACAGTGGTCATATATGCCACTTTCATAGCCAAATCAAAATTTTCACGGGCATAGACCAGTCTGACAAAGACACTCTCTCTCTGCAGAATGACACCTTCCTTTGTCACCCTCATCCATGAGCTGAAAAAGCAGTAAAAGCAGAAAAACATCGGATCACATGGGACTCACAGACCAAGGGGTCCAGCATGTACCAGCCCTGGAGGCCTAGGCACCATTTACTTAGATATACACAAATCATGGACAGGCCAATGGGCCTGTATCGAACGGCAGGGATATTGATATTAGCAATGTTCCTGGAGGTTAAAGGCTGTGGTTCTGTGCAAAGGCAGATAAGGCGAAGCAATCTGGCCTTTAAAATTACAGTTTCTCCTTTTTGCATGTGTGTATGCTGGATGTTCCATTATCATGGATGATTTCATCTCCACCATGGAGTTTTAATATTCAGCCAAAACCTTAATTTTAATTCAAGCTCCAAGACCTAGATACTAACTCCAAATTAAATCAAGTAGTTTAAGGTTCATTTGCTCAAACCTATTAGACAGCTGGATACATTTATTAAACTGGACCTGTGTTAATCCAAGCAAATTAGCCTTTGGGTATACTGCAAAAATCAGTACAGTAGCAATTCAGTACAAGAGTACCAGCAGGATGGGGAGAGCAGTAGAAGAGCCTCAGTCAGGTCATTTGAGTCTAAAGAGCAGCACACAGGGTACCTTAGTGAGACTGCACAGTGACACAAGAAACATCTAGTTCTGCCTGGCATGGCTGTGGGCTGAACAGAAAAACCAGCTGCACTCCCTAAGCATGGAACTAGAATATATCATCTAACAATACCAGTCACTATGCACAGTATTACACACTTCATCCTTTAATTCACACACAAAGCAGCGTCATCCTCTTCTACCTCTGCTTAGAACATCGCAGTTTACTCATGAGTGGATACAGAGAAGAATTTAAGAGAGTACATTAAACATCCCAGGAGGAATTTTGATGTGGTGAAGGCTGTTCCAAAAAAAACGTGGCAGCTACTGTTATGTCTATATCCTTTGCCAGGATTCTCTCAGAGTTGAAGTACAATTCATGAGGTAGCAAGAGATAAAGCTCTAAAAAGAATTAAAGGTGCTCTGGATCTTAGATTTGGCCACGGGTAAGTGGCACCATGTTTACTATTCCATATTGTAGCAATGCATACACCAAGGTATCACAGGATTAGCTACTCCATGTGCAGCTATGTCCAAAGCATCCATCCCAAACATATCCATATCTGCTTGTACTCTGGTGCCAATGGGTCTGAAATTTAAACTAGAAGATAAGACAGATCATATTTGCAACCTAGATGCAAGCACCATGAGAACTGCATAGAAATCTTCAGCAAACACCACTGCTTTGCTCTCCCTCTTCTAGATTACTTCCTATTTTTTTAAAAAAGGCCCTATTCACAATCAACTTCTATACTAAGGACAAAAAAAGGCAAGAAAACTCTGTCAGCTGAGTGCACTGCAGGGCTTAAGAAGATGATCAAGTTACCAGCACCTAAATTCTCTGAGATGTACTTTAATGGCTGGCTGTGGGAGAGAACTGAGCCAGAAATATCTGAACTGTAATGTGATTTTTCATCCCTCTGTTTCAGTGCAGTATCGACCATGTGGAATTACCTGGTACTTGTCATGAACTAGACGTGTGCATGTGGGTGGCTGTTTAGCTAGGGCACAGCAACTTGCTAAGTTACATAAGTGGGTTTTTTTCCTGAGTTCTTCCGGTGCCTCAATTATACTTCCATAAAAATAAGCCCATTCTTACAGTAAGATGGCTAACTTGATGTAAAATCTCAATACATGCAGCCTTTACTATCCCCCTCCTTCCCGCTACTGTTGGTAGCTAGGGTAAGAAGTTAAAACTCAAACAGCCTTGTCAAAGAAAACAAAATAATTGTGTGCCTGCTATTTTTTATCTCAAGTTCCACGTTTCATGTAAGATCCCCATTTCTTTCTGCTGTGATCTCAGCTCGGTGCACACCTTCAATTGCAAATGTAGACAATGATGTGACTTAAACCACTTTTGTAAATAACAGCAGATACTACATTGCAAAATTATCAGCTGTACATTTCCCAATTGTAAGAATGGAGAATAGTGACTGTCTCGCTCCTAAAGCTACAATAAAAACTGTAGCTAATACGCAATCCTGCTCTCTCCATTTGAAAGCATGGCATTAACTTGTAGTTTCACTTACTTTACCTATTGATAAAAAAATCTCTTTATAAATAAATTTATGCCTATCATTTGAAAATCTGCAATGAAGGAATTTCATCTCCCTCTCTAATACGTATATCCAAGACTATGTACAATAGTCACGGGTGGATATAAACAGTTTATTCAAGCCAGACTCTTCTAGGATGAAAGTCTAGGTACAAGTGTTTCTTTGAACACGAAGAGCTTTATAGTACTGTGCTGGAATCCGGCATTATATACTGCATACTGGTACATACTGGAAACCCCGGTGGTTATTTAACACCAGCAGTTTTTAAATACTGTGTTGAAAGTCAGTATTAATCCATATATAGTGGTATATAGCTCTGTTGAGTTGCAAGTGAACACTGGTAATAACAGTGTCTCCAGAACTCAGTAGGTCTGATGTAAAAAAGCAATGACTACTAAGAACAGCATAAGACAGAAGGAAATAAATCCACAAAGTTTGAAGTTCAGATGACCTTTTCCTTTTTAGACAAGTAAAAAACTAAAACACAAAACAAGCAAAGCAAGAAGCTTTTATTAGAGCTGAGAGAGTTCCCTGTCTGGTGTAACAAACTTAGGAAGTAAAAATGAACTGAAGGTTATCTGTACCTTGGTGCTGTTGCCAAACCACCAGAAGTAGGTAAGTGTGCCTGCTTGACTGGGCCAAACTACTGCTGTAATGTTGACATCCTTATTTCTGATGGCAACAAAGGGAACACTCAGATGGATGTGCTCCACGGGACCTGTGGGAAGAGAGAGTTCATTATTAGAGGCTTTGAGTTAAATCCACCCTGCACAGTTGTGAACAGCCACAATCTTTCTTTTAAATGAATCAAATGTTCTATGTCAGCAGCAAAACTCTAGAGAATTTTCAGCAGTCAATAAGCAACAGAAAAAGATATCAGATTAATAAACGCAAAAGTGGTTTGGGGTTTTTTTCTCTTAATTCTAGAGGAGCCAGAAATGCACATTTTCCAGAGTGCTGATTTCACATGGGGTCAGCATTGTGTTTAGAAGAATTTTTTAAAATACATTTTTTGAAAAATGCTTTGCATTAGTTGGGGAAGCTGCTATTGAAAGCTGGAGGGATAGGACACAAGATAGAAAGATAATATAGCCACTGATCTACTAAGATTTGTGGGACAATAATTTTAGGCAAGTGGCTTAAATCTGATTATATAAGAGGCATTTTTTACTTGATTAAGCACCCCTGACAGTTTTGTCAAAAGGCCTCCAAAAGAAAAATTCATTATTTTGGGAATCCTTGGTATCTTTTTGACTTTGACCTGAGTTTGGGAAGTCAGTTACCACTAGCAAAAAGTCAGGAAGTACTTCCTGATGTGTGCATTGGCATACCAAAGCATTTAACTATTAGAAGCACTTGTTTCCAAAAGACTGAAAAATAACAACGGACGAATGCAAAGTTGTATGTAATAAATGCAAATGCCCAGAATAAGTCCAGTGCATGAAGTCCAGAAGTAAGAAGACAGTTCTTCCCTAGAAAAAATTATGTGTAAAAAGTACTGAGGTCTTTGATAGTTTATTTAAAGCATTTACTATCTAAACAGTTTTTCTTTTAGTTTCATCTTTTGTTTTCGCTGGTACTGAATTTCAGCTGATAACTGCTGCCCATCAGTGTTACTTTCTGGGTAAAATACAGCAAACTGACACACTATCCCTGCAAGATGGAAAGGATGAAATAAGAAGTCAGACTCTTCTTTTCATAAGACATTCATTCTGGGAAGGAGGAAATTTGGTGATTTTTAACTGAGACGATCTTCTTGTGTTACCTCTCAGCTCTTCAAGCATGAAATAGGTACATTAATCACTTCTCCATCTACTTGGATTAGAAAGATTTTGGAGAGCAAGAGCTGTTCTTTTACTATCAGAACATACAACTCCAAGCACAGTGGAAAACTCTTTTTTTTTTTCCTTTCCCCAAGTGGTCTCTGTCAGCAAGTCACCCTTGAAGTCTGACAGGGAAATATGCTGGATTGGCAGGAATAGCAGGTTCCCCCAAATACTTTGCGACAGTGCATGTAAGAATTAAAAAAATAATGCAGCTTCCTTTAAATGTCACGATAAACAACAGCAGATTCCAGAAAGCTGAAAAGTTGACTGACGACTAAAAAAGTCGCAGAGTAGAAGCTAACAAGATTTTTCTTTCTTCTTTTTTTTCCAGCACAGATCATATAATAAGAATGATTCACAGGCATTCTTGTCTGTACATTTGAGCTTCAAGGTCAAACATCTTATATTGACTAGTACATAAAAATATATTAAAAGTCTAGTACTGAGGGATCATCTTATTTCAGCATTAGCATGAATGTAAGTGCTCACAAGATATTTCCCTAGAGATAATGATAAGTTGGCCACCTAAGAACGTTTTAAAAGTCAAAGGAGAGATCTGAGGGGTTGATGAAGAAAAAGGTAGAGTAGCACAATCAGGCCAAGGAACTGTCCCTTTTTACATTCTGCTTTAAAAATCTCATCATGAAAAAGTAGCTCCTATGAGAAAAATCAGACAATCCATACAAATCTGGTTGTTATTACCAGGTAACCATCACTTTTGTCAGCTAATGGTCCAAGGTGAAGGGAAAAACAGTTAATGCTCTAATAACAGGTTGTTAAGTGCAGCCATGATTGACTTTGAGGGAATTACGAGCACAATAAAAGCTTCAAGGAACATTTATTTCTTCACACAGGGAGCTTGAAATTGAAAAGGAGAAAAAGTTTTTGAGTTTTGGAAATTTCTAACTTGCCTCCTTTCAAGCAGGAAAGCTCAAGCAAAAGATAGTCAGGGTAGAAGACGTTCTGACAGGTAAAGAGAGAAGATGGACATGGGTGCGAACACCATTAGGGTGTTCAGATCTGGCTGTACCAGATCGAGTTCTTTGCCCAGAAGATCTAATGGTCTGAGAGTGGGACAAAGAACTGGGCTCTCCTGGTTTCATTCTGCATTCCACACCCTCTGCTTTCTCCTGTGGCTTTGAGAAGCTATCTGAGAGCTCTGCATTTGAGTCTGCTCGTGTGCCAACTGGAAGGAAATTGCACTGATCTATCAAACAGGATGAAAACATCAGGGGTTCATGTCAAACACATGAAATAAGTGACTCAAAATTTAGTAGCTGAATCTAAACCTCCTGGAATTAGACATACTGAGAATACACATTTAGACTTTGTTTTATATGCTGCTTGGTCTCTGACCCTTTCAGGAAGCCCAAGAAACATTTTCAAACTTTTATCTCTATCTCTGAGGACTGCAAATACAGTTGTGCTAAAAGAAACTTTGCTTTCTGTTCATTCAATACAGTTTAGTTGCCAAGACAGAAGAGTTTCTAAAAGCCCAAGACTTTGGAAGAGCATAAGCTGCAGGTATATGTGGGCTTGCATATTTTCTTAGGCCCCTCTGAAGCTGCAAGGACTTTCAGTGAGGTCAGATTTTCACCCAAGGAATCTAACAGGTGGAAGTACTCACAGACCACATGCAGGAAGAGGACAGCAGTGTCAGAGCCCAGGCTGTTCTCTGCATATGCCGTCACCTGGAAGATTCCAGCACTCTTATACACATGCCGGATGCCATCCTCAACAGGGCTGAAATTAGCATAGGATACTGCAATGCCATCTCCAAAATCAAGCTGAATGTTTGTCCTTTGGAGATCACCCTGCAACAGAGAAGGCTTCATTAGAAAACTGGGTTGATAAGATATTACCTTCCACGCCACTTCTCAGTACCATTTTATTAGCGTGTACACAAACTTGTAATTTTTCAAAAAAAGACTCATTTTGTTCTGTCGCTCCCCAAAGTGGCCAGACTCCTCCAGTCAACAACCAGTAATTATATTAAAGCAATGATTAGAATAATTGATCATTTACACCTCTACAGAGATGTTACTCTCCCATCTTGGGTTTAGAGACCTGGGGAGGGCAGAGTGCTCAATGTGCACATATCAAGGAGATGGTGTTTGAATCATGGTGGGGGATTACATGTCACTGGCGTGGCCAGGGTTTTCCAGACTTTTGCTGAATGAGTGATGGCTAACAAGTACCTCCATCGGAAGCAGTGAGATGGGAGGCACCCTACTGATGCTAGGTTGGATGTTAATGAGAGAGGAATTCCTGCGTGAATATGGGAGCACTGGGAACACTCTGGAGACAGGAGAGAGGTTAAAGTGGCTCTCTCAAACATTCCAAAGACACTGAGTCTAGCCTAATTTAGTTTTCCAGGTTTCCTCTACAGTCAGTGAAAGAGAGAGAAAGAAAAGACAGAGAAAGACCAACACCCCATCCTGAGATAAGTGAGACAGGTGACATGAATCATCCCCTGCAAATATCCATTTCCGTACCCTGATGATAAAAGAGTTTAGAAGACTAGGTTCAGCTAGACATATAACTTCAGGATGGCTGAATTTACCCAGGTTGAGTCCCACACTGAGGATTGACAGATTTTTTTGTCTAATGTCAGTCAACACAAAGATAGGGCCTGGATACACCGGAGAATGAAGTAGATGATGAGAAAATCTCTTCTAGGATTACTCTCAGTGACATTTATTAAATGAAGGAGGGAAAAGCAGACAAAAGATTCCAGCACTCCAGGTATTGTCTAGAGGCAGCGGTTGCATTATTTTAATTTAAATCATGCTTTAAACCGCTCTAGTTGAACTGGAGAAAAGTCTGTTATTTCTGTTTCTTGGAGTCTTACTTTATACTTGCCCCCAGCTGACTAATGGCAACACTAAACAAGGCTAATTTAAACAGAGCTAAAGCCCACTGCAGTGATTTCACTAAACTGAAATAAAACTAGAACTCAGATTAAATCTCTGTAGCTTTAGCTTTCTGCATATATATAAGATGCATTGTCACAAGTAATTTCCTTTCATGAAAAGTCTCCACTGCATTCACTATGGATAAAGATAGCACTACCTTTTGGAAATGTTCCTAGCCCCAAACTGAAACCAATCCCTAGATACAGTCAGGATGAGATTAGAAGTTTTTAAAAAGGAAAAAGAACTAAAATTGAAAAATCCCTCCTCCTAAATTAACCTTTTTTTTTTTGTTTTTTAACAAGAGATACAGAAATACTTCACAGCCATCTCATAAAGCCCATTATAGCTGAAAACACACATGGCTAAGGTCAGAGCTAATGTGTAGTTCCAGTATATACTGATGTAAGGGAAGGAAGTAGGTCCTACGTCCACTGGCTCACAGAAAAAGACCACCTCATGCCTGCAAACAATTCTTTGTAAGTTCTGAACACATTCATACATAGCACAGATCCATTTTGTATCATGACCTCTTACCACACTAGGACATGGAAAAAGAGGTCCTTAAATCAGGATTAAATAGCTAACAGGCTGTTCTATCCCACATGATCAGCAACTCAGACCAAAAGTGCACAACAAAGGCTCATGCAGAGACAGAAATATCCATTAAAAGCAAGCGGTCCCAGTTCTTGCGTTCCACTGACTCCAGACTCATGGGAGCTACTGTCTGACAGGTAATTGCCATCAGTTTGTACAAGTGGCAACTGTGGTACTGACACAAGCAGGATGCTGTATTCTGCTACTCGTCCCAGTCCTGAAAGGGTATATGACCTTGCCCTTTGAAAGGAAGCCTGGGAGTACACACAAGAACCCAGACCACAATGAAGCAGGTCTTTTGTGTAGATAATCAGGATCACAGCAGCCCCCACAGACTTTATCATCCTGCTCACAGGCTATGCCTGCATTAACCGAGGTGGATTTGCTTTGAGCCTGTACTATGGGTCTTCAGATACGCACCCATATAATCAGGATTATTGCATGTAGTTTTTAAAACACGGATATTTGATTACATATATGTTATATCACTCTCCTTTCTTGCTCCATCATTCCTATTCCACAGAAGCCAAGAGACTTTAGGCTATTGACTCATCAGGGCACCATTTTCTCCTCTGCCCTATTAGGACATTAAAAATTTAGTATAACCCAAAAAGAAAATATAGAGGACTAGAGTGGTAGGGACACTAAAATCTATCTATAATATTGAGTAATCAGTAGCATTCTTTAGACAGAGTTTTTAAAGTCACTAATATAACTCCGTAGGAGCAAAATTACACTCTTGGGATATTCAGTTATTTGACAGAAAGGCTCCCACAGCTTGTCAAACCTTTCAAAATCACTTCTCAAGGGAATATACTAGAACTGCAAGTTCATCTCATATGGAAGACACTGAACAGAGGATAAAAATTTGATCAGGGCTGGATTCATCATTGATGACCTCAGGCTGAAATCTCTTGCACCAATCATAGCAACTCATCTCCCTTGCCATACAATTCTCTTTTCTATTTCCTCCTTGCTTCTCCAATATGATTCTATCTGAAATGAGAAGGCTTGAAGTAGAGAAGTAGGAAGAGATTTTTCTTGACTAAGCAGTACCAGATGATGTTTCCATCCAGTTATGAGTTGGGTCTTCATTGTAAAGCTTGCCCATCACACTAATTATGTTTTCTTCCTTCTTTCCATACCTCTGTATCCAGTGTATAAAATACTAAAATGTGTGTGCTAGTCCCACACAATGATGTCAGATACTCTAGGGTTTATGAATATAAATTAAAATCTAAATGAATTGGAGACATTTCAGAAGGAAAAAAAACCATTGCTCTCCATATATATTCAAAAGGCATATTTTATTGCTTTAAGCCCCATAAACTACTGAAAGGCAATGAAGTAGGGGCTGCCACAAAGGTTGGAGCCCTGCGTATTGAAATCAGTGGGCACACTAAAGGTAGTGGAATGTGTGGAGAGGAGTATTTTCTGCAATCTTTACTCAGTGATTCGCAGAACAGTGTATAGTTCTGTGGGATGGCGCAGTCCCGCACCACTGCAGCGGGAAGCCGGGCTGCCGCCCACCCCTGCCAGGAGTGAGGAAGTCTTAAACTGTAACACACAGCACTGTGTGGGTCCCATTCCGGTCCCAATACCCAGCCTGGACTTCCCAGCACATATGCATAGCCTCTGGCAAAGCACTCCTGCAGCACAGTGCACTGCAGTTAAAGGGAAAAAACTCCTACTTCAGTGCTCCCCACCACTGTAAGGGGCTTCTGGATGATGCAGTGTGATAAGGTTGCCATATTTATGGCAATAATGTGCCATATTAATGTCTGACTCAAATTCGTGGATTTAATGTTTTGCGGGAGGGTTGGATGATCTTTAAGGTCCCTTCCAACACAAAGCATTCTGTGATTCTCTGATGTGGCTACCACTATCTATAAACACAGCTCAGGAATCCTCCAGCAGATGTGTAGAATTCCAGGACTTGCTTTGCGTTGGTCATTTCTTGCCTTCTTAGTTCACTCGCAACTACAGCCCTGTCACAAAGCCTTGCCATCACCTTGTAATTACTGAAAGAAGCAAATTGTGAGCTGGCATGAAGAGAAGATAAGGGAACAAACACTTCAATAACGAGCTACCACATGAACAACCGTTTAGTCCTCAGGGGAACTTATGTTCTCTTCAGAGGGGAGCTGAGGATGCAGGGAAAGATCAGGTACAAAAACAGATCCATAGACATGGTCAAGAACGCAACTTCATGCAACAGCAATTTGGCAGTCTATTATTTCTTTGTGATCAAACCCGAACTCAGATTAAAAAAAAGTCTAAAAAGGTTATCTCCTCATGTTTCTTTGCACATATACACAATTCAAACCACAGTCTAACCCCATATTTTGTAAAACACAGCAAACCCATCAGTCATCCTTAATTTCTTCGTCTGTAGTAATTGCCATGCACACATTCTGAATATCACTGTGAACAGTATTACAAAAGCTAATTCTATAAATCCTGAGAAATTCAGTTTTTGATTAACTGTGATGAAGTCTTCATTTACCATTGACAGCATAAAGGTCACTCATATCAATACACTGAGGGTGTGTACTAGAAGGTAGGAAAGAACTCATCAGGGTCAGTCTGAAACAGTTGAAAGGCTGAATGGACATCACACAGATGTACCCACAGAAGGACTTGATAGGCTCAGAAAGTAAGGGTAAACATAGGCACAAAACAACCAACCAGTAAACAGACTGTCTAGAGATGGTGGAAAAATTCAGGAGTGAATCTGTATGACAGTGGGGTAGGTAATAACTAAGACTTTCAGAGAAATTATTTCTTCCAAATAACAAGAAGTTCTTTCACACAATTCTTCTCAAGTTCAAACCAAAAGACTGGAACACTTTTGTCCAGAATCTCAGTGTTCTTTTTCTTTTCTTCTTGAAATGCCTATTCTTTTCAGAAACTAACTCATCACGCAACATAACTTTCTGTGGAATAAGTTGTTCACCTACAAAGACATGGTTTTTTTTCTTCCCTTAGAAAAAGAAATATTTCAATGAAATGTTTTTCTAACTATCATTATTTTTCAACAAAGGATACCGAGTGAACACCCTCATGTATTTGTTCAGCTGCCTCTTCAAGCTGTAAAGTCTTGTAAAGACTCCACACTACAGTTACCTTGACTTCTGCCTTACTCCCCATCTGTTTATCATTCTTTGTATGCAGCAGTTCCGCTTGAGTTCCTTAATAAATTACTACTAGATTCCTAATTCTTAGATTATATCTGTTCTTTTCTGAACTCCCACTCATAGTGTCTATACAAATCATTTTACTGTGTCAAGTCTGCAGAATATAAAAGAATCAGCGAAGTAGACAAGAAATCCCCTTTGTATAAAAGCAGAACATTCACAAGCCTCTGAGGAAGCACGTAAAGAGGTTCTGTCAGATTAGCATGGTCCCACTGAAATACTTAGTTACTGTATAAGAATTTAATTTAGTGTGACTGTATGTGTGTCTGTCTTTGCCTGTTTACGGGTGGTCTGCCTCCCAGCTGTCTCCAGGTACAATCCCAAAACAATGCACACAGGACAGAGTAGATGGCAAAATATATTTGTGATTCTCAAATACCACCTCAGTCTTTGGCTTCAAAGCAACAATGCTCCTCACCGCTCCCCATGAGTCTGAAAACATTCAGACTCAACTAAAACTTTGCATTCCAGAAACAGAATTGTTAATCATAGAAAGACCATTTCAGCCTCAAAAATTCCATAATCTGCAGTTCACTGGAGATAGCAAGAAGGTAGTGGAAAAATAAATTTTTGTTCAGATCTGTTTTTCTTTAGTGTTGACTTCATCACTGATAGATAAGATAATCAGCCAAACACGCCTTTGGTATGATGATTTCACAGAATCACACAGAATATTCTGAGTTGGAAGGGACCCACAAGGATCATCAAGTCCAACTCTTAACACTGTCTCCCTGGTGGGAATCGAACCCAGGTCTCCCACACGCCAGGTGCAGACACTTACCACTGTACTAAAGTGGATTTGCTTGTATGTTTCACCTATAGCCCTTTTTTATTATTTCTCATAGATCTCAGGACTGTTCATCATTTCATGATCATGATCTTAACTGCTATTTTGCTTTCAGAAACCTGAAAAGTGAAGGAAAAGAATGCCAGTCCTGCCACGCAGAGAAAAGATTGCTGAGACCAATAACACACCTCTTCCATAAGGATGATGAAGGTGGCATTGTGTCCCTGCTCCATTACCAGCTTTCCATCAGTAGTGAGGATATGCAATCCCCGAGGTGCTTTACCAGGGCATTTCTCCATCTTGGCCATGTACTTCTCTCGCAAGCCATCTGTGCAGTTGTTAGATACAATCCTTCGGTACCTGGGGAACAGTCGAAAAACGAGATTGGGCTCAGACAGTGGGTGGAAATGTTCCTTTACTTGTTTTTATTTTGTTTCTTCACATAAATGCGTGTGTTTTTTCAAAGGATAACTGCCTGCCTCACTGAAAAGAGGAATCAAAGAAACCCAACACTGTATTAAATGGGAGAAAGCCAAACCAGTCACAAGCCAACCTTCTCCAGAGATTCTCAGCCACATCACTGAGAAAAGACACATGTGAAGATGAATTACTCTGCCCTGCTGAAAGGCAAACACCTCCGACTCCCCATGCCTGCAGGATTGCACCCTCCATCCCAGCTTTTTAATTATGCTTTTTATTACATTTTGTCTGCCTCTATTGTGCTAGAAGATCATTGAAATGATCTCCAAGGGCTTTGTCCAGTTTAATTTTAAAAAGATTCAAGGAACAGGTTTTTCTTAGCTCTTCTTGGAAAAGGTTAGCTAAGAAGTAAGACACTTGGCTATTCCCAGTGCTGTTGTGGGGCATTAACCTTTTCTATAAATTCCACAGTAAAAACACAGGATTGGTTAAGAAGACATGAACCCCAACAATTTTGCACTCGCCAGTGCAACCAGAGTTTCACAGCATTTCCTGCATGATAGAATATCTTTTGAAAAGTGATACTACCACAATAAACCAACACTTGCCATCTGCTCTGCGTAAAACCAGGAGAAATCAGCACATGTAGTTTGTCTGAAATGCAAGGCATTGTATATACAGAGTGAAAATGGCAGAGGAAAAAAAGAGGCAAAAAATTGCTCATACGAGCCTTCCTAGACACAGATATAAATTAGAGCTGTACGATAGTAAGAGGTTTAATAAAAAACAGTGTGAAATACCTCAAACCTATCTTATTAAATGTTCAGCTGTCTCTCAAATAGACCTTCTTGATTCGCATTTTAATTTTGCAGCAAAGGGGAGTTCCAAGTCTAGGCTCCAGGGATCACACATCACTTGATCGCAGTGCAATATCTACATGTCACTTATGTTAACGTGCTTCTCCCCATCTCTGATGAATGAGGCAGCACTCCATACAGATGCTGCTGCAAACATTACCTCATGAATAAGACTGGAAAAGAACCATCCAGGTTCTTTTGTCTACTGCAAAGTCACCAAAACCACCCAGATTGCAAGAT
Source organism: Pitta sordida (assembly GCA_013390025.1). Classification (NCBI taxonomy): domain Eukaryota; kingdom Metazoa; phylum Chordata; class Aves; order Passeriformes; family Pittidae; genus Pitta; species Pitta sordida. The sequence goes on along the minus strand of WEKX01016349.1, from coordinate 32,894 downwards.
TCACTTACCCAGTGCTGTTCCAGTAGTTCTGACCAATGCTGCAATCCTTGGACAGGGAGGATGGGCTGAACCAGAAGGCTGGGATACACTGGTTGTTACTGTGCCTCTCATACCCATAGTCACTGTGGAGACAAGTCATGAGTGTATTACTCTACCCATCCACTAGATTTAGCTCAGAGTTTAAAGTGATGCTCCCATGTGTGTATTGGTGGTTCTCTGCTGGATGGCATGACATTATGGATCGGGCTCATCCAGAGACAAAGTGCTGTACTAGTTTGAGAGGCAGGATCATAATTCACAGAAGGCATATAATACTTGGCAAGACCAGAACTACCACCCTTGCAGAACACTGGAGGACAAGTGTTTCACTTGGCATCCAAACATGGACAGAGATTAAGAAAAAAAAATTTATTGCTCATTTCTTTTCCTGTTAATCTCTACTTTAATTTTCACTTTTTGTGGGCTTTTTGTTTGCTTACTCTTTGCAGTCTTTGCTCTTACAACAAAACAGATCAATTCTATGATATAATGTCACTTTCCGCAACAAAGCAGCTAGGAATATAAAACACAGTGAGCATTTCCTGAACAACTAGCCACAGCACATATACTTACTTACGTTAATGGCCTCCCTGCTCTCTGACTGAGCTGTGACTTGCCTGAGAGGAAAACACAGCTGATGTTTTTTCAACTCTAAAGTAGCGCAACACAGCCAACTTGGGATAGTCTAAGGATTACACGGTATTGCGTCACAAAGTCATCCAGGATATTGATGGACCACCTAAGAGTGGAAATGTACACAACCACATGCAAAACTTTTTACAGCTGCCTTTGTGTGTCAATACAATGATGAAGCAATAGGATTAATCCAAAGGTTTTGTGGTGGTTTGACCCTGGCTAGGTGCCAGAGATTCACCCACAGCCACTCTCTCACTTCATTTCCACCCCCCGCCCCCCATACAAACAGGGGAAGAGAGAGGAAAAGAAAAAGCCTGAAGGGTTTTTGCTACAGCAG
>WEKX01016349.1:0-31658 GCA_013390025.1 Pitta sordida | reverse complement strand
GGAGAAAGTCTTTCATGACCCTTCCCAAAGTGAGTCCAATCCCAGAGGCAACGGCTCTTCCAAACACTGCTGTCCATGGGTCACTCCACAGGGTGCAGTTCTTTGAGCACTGGCTGCTTCAGCGTGGCTCCATCTCAAAGCACACAAATCCTACCAGGTACAGTTTTACCACACAGTGTGGACTCCTCTCCATGGGCTACACATCTCTCCTGGGACTCTGCTCCAATGTGGGCTCCAACGGGCTGCTGCCTTCCTCCAGCATCCTCCTGCTCCAGCATGGGATCCCTCTCCACAGGCTACAGGTGGATCTCTGCATCCCTGTGTTCTCTCCATTCCATAGGCTGCAGGGTGACAGCCTGCTTCACCACAGACTTCACCATGGGCTGCAGGGAGATGCCTGGAACACCTCCTCCCCCTCCTTCAGCCCTGGCCTTCGTGCCTGCATTGATGTTACATCTTCTCACGGCTCTTCTCCAGCAGCCATCTTCTTCTTGCTGTAACTTTTTTTCTTCCCTTCTTAAATATGTTATCACAGAGGCGTCTCTATCTCTCCTGATTGGCCTGGCCTTGGCCGGCAGTGGGCCCAGCCAGGAACTGGCTGGCATTAGCTCTGCCAGCTATGAGGGAGGCTTCCAGCAACTTCTTAAACAAAAGCCTCCTCCACAGCCCCCCTGCTACTTCAAAAAAAACCAGCCACAGCAAACCCAGGACAGGTTTCCATATTTTTAATAGACCCTGGATCAGGTTTCTATGCATATCCTTTATTGACAGGCTGGATTCAAAGGGCAAATAAAAAGAAATTCTGGATTTTTGCCTGAAGCAAGTTTCCAAATGCCAACACGTTAAACCTCTGTGAAAACACAGACACTACAGAAGTCACTTGTCTTGAAACCTCTCTGTGCCATTTAGGACACTGTGAGTTTTATCGTTCCCCGATTCAAAGTCTGATCTGCCAATAGAAAGTCTCTAGGAGGATCTCTGGGGAGACAAAACTATGCTATGTCCCCAGTGACCCAGGCTGCTACTGTTCCTTTTTTGGAGGGCAAGAATTCTGCAAGCTACTTTAAAAGGCTTGGAGATTCCCTAATGCTCTTTCTCTCAACATTCAATTTAATCATTCTCAGTGGGTCCGACCTGCACAGTCAAAAATGCCTGGCAGGGACTTTGTAATTAAAAATATTCAGGAGGAGCTGTACTTTGCCCCAAAGAAGAAAAGAGCTGCATAAATATTTAATAAAATTAAAGACAACATTGCTGTGTGCCCTCAAGGTTCTGTGCTTGTTCATTAACTTCTGGTAAATGTATATTAAAACTTCACATGCTGCCCACCTTCCTTCTCATAAGCCCCAGGGTTTGTATAAGTTAAAGAAATAATCAAGTCCAGCTGCTGCACTCTCTTTCTCAGGAAAGCTATCTTGACAGAGTAAATAAAGAGGTAAAAGGAGGGAAGAGAAAGATCAGCGAGCACTTTCATAACACTTCTGAGCTCCTTCTCCCATTCTCTGTCAGAGAAAGGCCAGGATTTGATTTTGGAAATTACTTCAATGGTTGGCAGGAGTCACCCTTGATTTTGACTCGTGAGGATTTGTTGAACTGGGACCCTGGATCATGATTTATGCTCCTGAATTTGAGATCAGCACTAGCACTAACAGTAGCAAACAGCACTGCAACCACGAGGCAGACAGGGACAAGGGTGCCAGCCATGACCAAATGGGAGGGAGCAAAGGCCTCATTGCTTGTGCTATAGAACTCCTGCAGTCATTTGTCCCATCCCCACAGCTCTCAAAGTCAGACACCATCACACCTAGCATCTTGGGATGCTCCAAGACCAGAACCAGTCTCCAGACTACTTGCTGGGGAGGCAGAGGGCCTGTCTGTTGGGACTCCCCAGTAAGTGTATTCACACAGCCCCAGCTGCTGACCCTTCTCATTTCCCTGACACTCCACAGGATCTGCTCAGCGAAAACACAAGAGACAGAACAGTTAGTGCTTTCACAAACAACTGGCAACTGTGAACTTGGCCAGAAAAAGCTGAGTGGACATTTTCGCTTGTAAAGGAAACATTTTTCTTGAAAGTGCATTAAGTGAAAGAGTAGGACCTGTCCTTTCAACTGACCTGTCTACCTTCTAATCAACAGAGAAAAAAGGCACTTCTCACCACCTCCCCTGCTCATAGTGACAGTCCAAAGGAGGCAGACGAATCTAGAATGTATTCTAGAATAATCTGTGTTTTGCCACTGACTAAATAACTGTCTCATCCTTTTGAAGTCAGAGAAGGTAAGTCCATCTTTTGCTCTGAAAATCACTTTTAAGATAATCAAGCTTGGTGCCACATTTCCGGAACTGCTATTACTTTCCAACTGACTGCCTCACACCTTCTTCCAGTCAGGCCTGATGACTAGCATCAAAACTCACCCTTAAACTGAAGCAGTTTCTTCTCCATCACCAGCTATAACAATTTTGCAATTGAAAGCTAGTTAACAGCTCTGTTGGCAGCTCAGGGTCTGAAACAAAGTCACCTTCCTGTCCTCTAATTGCATCTCCTCTGCAGGACTGACAAGGTTAACAGCAATACTCTCTCATGGTAGTGGGAAAGTTAAGCAAAATTATACTGAAAGCAAGCAAGGAACCTGTCAATTGATTGAAAAGGTGGATTCTGACGTAGACCTTTTCCAAGGCAAGAACAGCACTTAAGTTCAATTTAGCTACCACAGTTTTCCCACTTACAGCTTGGAAAAGACAAACTGCACTGTGAAAATACAAAGCTGGTGAGGCACAAAGCAGCATACGGGAAAAAACCCAAGAAAATTCATAAGCATCTCTGGAGATTGGTGCTTGACTCCCCACAGAGACATATGTCAACACCAAAGGCAGATACTGCAGGGCAAGATACTTTGTCCTGCAAGTTCCCATGATGAGAACAAAGGGGAAAGATCTCATGAGTCAAGTTACAGAGTCTCAGATGTAATTTTGGCATTAGGAAGAAATTTGAACCCCATCCAGATAAGATGAAAATCTCCGCTTTATATCCCTAAACCTCTCTTAAAGCCAAACTACTACAATAGTCAAAAGAACGCTTTGGTCTGTATTTCATTTTGCTGCATAAAAGTATGTCCATACTCTAAAACAGACCCGTAAGTCTCAGCTGGCCTAAGTCCAAATAAATGTACAGATCTCATGTCTCACAACTCATCAGAAAGAATTCAAAGTTAAGTGAAGTTTTCAGGAATCACAGCAATAACAAGTCAGACATTGATCCTCATAAAGTACTATAAAAATAAAAATGTTTTCTCAGCTGATCAGTATCTTGAATTCATCTTTCAAATATTTCCTGTCACAGGTTCCATGTAGGAATTCCTTGTGCAGAGATCCTGACTTATGCAATCTCCCATTTCCTATCTCTGATTGTCAAACAATATCAAGCAGTGTTTCATTTTCCTCCTGTTTTATTTTTTAGCTGCTTTCAAAGTGACCTTAAAGTGTTTTGAAAATTATGGCCCCATTAAGTTAGAAACACCAATATTTATGCAAAACAAGTAGCTATATCTGACAAGGGTCAGTCATGTCACAGAAGCCCTTTCAGAAATTTCTCAATAAAAGATTGTTAAAAAGCAACAAATGGTTCCCAGAAATTCAAAGAAATAACTACAAAAATGTGCATGTGTTGCTAGCTTCTTCCCTGGAAGTGAAGACAGAGATATGTTTTGGACCAGAGAAGTTCTAGCTGTCACTCCTCTACAATGACAGACCAAAAATGTCAATCAGTACTTGTAATTAATTGCTTTTGAATTCCAGGTTTGAATTTATCATGGAGATTAACAAATGTCTCCTGTAGATGAAGGGGCAGCCTCCATTACAGAATAGGTATAGGGGTCATATATCTTCTATATGGTCCAATCACATCCACAAAGCTTCGCAAGACACAGTTTCTCTGCAAGGTTTTTCTATCTGGGTAGTATTTTGGCCATTACAAGAACAGCACCTGCAAAAATCCCTAGAGCCATATACTCACCACTCAAAGTCTCCTTGACCACAGACACATGGTTCAGACACCACAGTTTGGGAATAGTCTCGACCTAGGGAACACTGGGCTCCAGACTTGCGTTTTTTATAGATCTTCCTCTCTCCCATGACACAAGGCTCTCCCTTCATTAGCCAAGGAAAAAGAGGAGAGAGAGAGAGAGAGTTGTAGCGGCAGCTGTATGCTAAATAGAGCAGTTGGTCAAGAGACACATTGTCAAAAGGCAATGAAAATAAGCCATTACCATTGGGAGAGTTGGAAGCTAAGATTCCAGCTTCCTTTTGTGGCTTTGCAAAACCAAAAATCATCTTGGGAGGACTCAGACAAGTCAGTGAGTTGAGCATTGAGATGGGATGCTAATGACAATGTGCCCAAAATGCCTGGATGCCCAAGCCATCACACCCATTTATGCCATGTTTCAGAAGCCATCCACCAATATCTAGTTCTACAAATTATCCTGAAAAGAGATAATGTGGGTGTACTCCAGGATTTCTTCCATACGTTGGATAAAATACATTGCAGAGGGAAGTGCCCAAGCCTGAAACTCAGGACATGGACAAAATCTAGCTGTAGAACACCTCCCTTGGTCTTTCCTTGAGAGACCTGGCTTTGTTATAGACCTGAAATAATTCTGATGGTGTGTTTTACTGGGGTTTTTGAATGCAAAGGTTTCCAAGAACACTACTGGGAATATCTAATCTAAAAGAAACATTGATATTTAGGTGAGTTGCTATGAACAGAATTTTCTATGATGCAGAAATAATTTGTCTGCGTAGAAATAAGGAAAAAAGACAACACCTAATTGAAATACTTCCCTTTCCCATTAACAATGATTCCCAAGATGGCTGCATGGTCACATGTGTCTTCCCTTTTCTTTCATTTAAATAATTTTCATTTATTCAGTTCCATAACTTCAGTTATATGACACATCCTTGCAAATTAATGTTCATTTTTAATTCATGGACTTCATACAGAAATACCACAGTACCAATTGTTCTGGCTCTAGTTATGTTGCCCTGCAGGGTGTGAGACATCCTACTGCTGGCCAGTAACCCGTAAGTAATCTGCAGGGGGTATTGACCTCTCAGTTGTAGTCGCCTCAGGACCTAAATACATCCAGCATGAAAATAAGTCAAAGTATATGAAAAGCAAAGCATGTATTCTTGAATAGAATGACATAACTTAGTCTTCTCTGATGTCTTTTACTTAAGAACTCCCTAGAGTTCTACAGACTCTGCAGGTCCTGCAGGACCTGCAGGATGAATAAATGTTTTTATTTTCATTTTTGAGTAGGGAAAATAGAGGCAGAGTGAAACAAAATTATCTTCACAAGTTAATGACAGAGCTACAAAGAGTTCAATGTCTTCTACAATTCAATCACAAGGTGAGGATTTGCATTGCCCTAGGCACTGAGGCCAAAAAAATCCAGTTAGTGCAATGGATTATTTTCATAAAAATAGAAGTTAATCTCCTGAACTTGTCCTTAGAAGGCTGGCCCCATGTTTATTCATGCATATTCCTCAAGGGATGCAAGAAATCCATATGCTCTGCTGGAAAGAAAAACTGCATTTCTACCTGGCAATATAGAGCACAGGAAAAGGAACCCATCAACCCCTCCCTAAACAATGGGAATACCTGATTGTGCAGATGCCAGGTTTGGTAGTCATCTTTGTTACACCTTCGGCTGAAGACAGACTTGTAATCCACTTTGACCAGCTGCCATTCAGAACGGAGACTGAAGTGCCCAAAAACTCTGAGCATGGGAGGCAATAAAAAAAGAACCAGAGTCAGCCAGGCATGCTTCCATTAAGCAAATAATGTCTCATGAATCTCAGTTGCAGAAACCAATACACAGACTTGAAGCTTCATACCAGAAAATGGTATTCACTCATTAATAATATTTTTCCATTCCTATAACATCCTAGGATTGTTTAGCCTTTTCCTGACACCTTGTACAGCCTGCTTCGGAAGGTCTTTCTATGACTGTAGTACCTAGCACAATGGGACTCAAACCTCATGCTTGCATCACTGAAGAACAATAAACATCCAGACGAGAAAGCAGTGTGTTTTACATCAGGGGAGTTGGCTGTCCCAAAAACAAGCCTTTTTTAGTTGACTCAGTTTCTTTACTGTTCAACGTTTGTGTTGCATAAACTTATTAGTTAATGCATTGTAAAATAAACACCAGATATTACTTATTTGGGATATGGACTGCATGCAAGTGTCCCTTCCACCTGGTGAATGCTGACTGCAGCTAGTAGGAGTGGAATTACAAACAACCACCACTGCAGTTTTTTTTCTTAACTGTGAGTAGTTTACCCATCATCAGTAGTCACTGGTCACACTCCATGGCTCATCTATGTAACAAGCAATAAATCAATTTTCAGGATGGAAATGACACATTCTCACATGCAAAATCCTGGGCAACACAAGACTGAGTAAGGCAGTACACGGGAGCAGTTGAAGCTGAAGGGTAAGCACCCAAAAACTAGACAAAGGACTCAGGCTTTAATTTGAAACTCAGGCACAGATCTGTAACAAACGGAAAGATGAAAGAGATCATACAAAATTGAATAGCACCAAAGTCTTCTGCCCAAGTTTGGACCTGAACATTGGCAGTAGAGGTGGTTGTTGCACACAGGTTCTCTCTAAATGCCATTCCAACTATAGAGCCTTCCTTCACATGTAGGCTCTTTGAGTGCCCAGAATCACAGAATCACAGAATCACAGAAACAGTAAGGTTGGAAAAGACCTTAGAGATCATTGTGTCTATCAATAAGCACTAAGTGCTCCAGTTTACACTGGAGCAGTATAAACTACTTTACCACTTTCTACCAGGTGGCTTCTGTATTCAGTGTACATAAACAAAACAAACAAGTTCCGAGGACAGGAATGCAAAAAGAAATTGGTGCGAGTTTATTTTTTTCCCACTCAACTGGTGAGTCCTTACATTCCTTTGAAAATGTCATATAATTCATCTTAGCCAATTTTCATGTGCCTTTGGCTTTCATTTACTTTGTCTGGTCCCTAAATTCAGGAGGTATATTTTTTAACAAACATAGCTTAACTATCAAGATGACACAGAGGAAAAAGAAATAACCCACATTAAATTTTGTCTCAGTAACTTTGTTTACCATGGTCTAACTGGAAGCTCTTAATGGCTCGTTGAAAGGATAGAAGACAAGAGAATAGAGATGGGTTTTCAAGGTCCAACTCTGGGAAGCCAAAAATAAAGTATATTTTGATTTTTCCATGTAAGCTGGATCATTTTCCATGATCTGGAAGTGTTTGAGAAGCAATAAACGCAAGAGCCCAGATGGTATTTAGGTTTTCTGACTAAGCTCAGTTTAACAAACATTCTCCAACCTAAGCCATGGAACGGTAATTTACAGACTTTAGACTGGATAGGTTTTCTTGTATCCCTCTGAGAAAGGAGTTAAAACTCCATATACAATCTTAGCTAATAGGACAGCATCTTCACAACCGATTCAATGCATATCTCACAGTGAAATCATTGCTACAAAACGCGAAAATGCTTCCAAAGCCCTTCTTTGGGGAAACAAGACAAGGCTTCTATTGCCAGAATGTCATTACTTTGGATGCCACTAATTTGAAGAAAAATTATTAGAAACATGGAAAACAATTCTGAAATTCCTACAGATTCATGACGGACTCATTTTAGAAAAAGTCATTGGTAATGTTGCTATATCTTTCATTAATTTTTAAAATATAAAATAACTTACAAATGTGGTATATACTGACTGGATAACCTTGTAAAGAAGCTCTTTAAAAGGTTTTTTACTTTTATACAGTGCTCTCTTCTCAGATTTCATTGGTTTTGCCATATCATTCCTTGCACTCTTGATGGTTGTGCTTTTTATGTAATTCAGTACTGTTCATTCCTGACAGGTCAACAGAATGAACTGAGGGTCGCAAGATAACAGCTCACCTACCTCTGCTCTATAGATTTAATACCTGTCCCTGGTTAAGGTATGCAAAACAAATCTTAAGTAATAGCTCTAGTATTGCTCATAGGAAAGGCATCAGCTGCATCCACCTGGATCTATCCTTTCTGGCAGCTCCAGATGAGCTGGCCAAGCATGAAAATCGTAATTGTCTTCTCTTGATGAAATCAAGTCCCCTTTTACCATTTCTGAAGTAAACCAGTAGGACATAACAACCCTATGCATCGCTATCGGCTGGGGGATGAGTGGATGGAGAGTGGTGAAATGGAGAGGGATTTAGGAGTAATGGTTGACAGGAAACTTAATATGAGCCAGCAGTGTGCCCACGTGGCTCAGAGGGCCAATGGCATCCTGGCCTGTATCAGGAACAGTGTGGTCAGTGGGACTAAGAAAGTTATTCTTCCTTNCCATGGCTCCAGGGTTGTGGGTGCGATCCCTGTATGGGAGTTGCCTGGTTGTTGGACTAGATGATCCTTGTGGATCCCTTCCAACTCAGAATAACCTGCAAATCTGTGACGTGATACAGAGCAAGAAAGAACTGAAGCTGCCTGCGCTTGGCTGATCTGGTCTAGGTATGGATGGAAGACTTTTAGCTTCACCAGTCATCCTGGTTTCTGTGTGTGTAACTGCTGCTGTTCTCAGCTGAGCCGATCAGTGAGAGAGATGACTGAAGATGCCAAGGAAGGAAGCAGCCGATGAGGTAATCTTCACTACACAAGACATCAAAAGTAACCCCCTTTCTAAGCATTTTTTCCTCACTGGACATCAACAAGATGAGAGAGATATGAAAAGTTTGTGGGTTTTTTACCTCTCTCATAGTACACTTGGGACCTCTGAAGACAGGTTTTAATAAGATTAAACCCCACAGGATAGACTGTAAGCATTTTTAATACCTAAAAATAAAAGCAAAAAATATAATATACTTAGTATACAGAATCTTTTGAGATGAGCTATACACGCAGATAGATGGATGGATCAACAGAAAAATAAAGCCAGAACAACAGGAAGCCAAATACATACTTTAATTGATAATACTGGGAGAAAAGCTAATTGCAGTGTCATCATAAATTGGCTGTTTAATTTAATTTAGAAAAGCCTGAAAGCAACCTTGATTCTTATTTCCTTATAATGTAAAAGAAAAATGCTTGAAGAAGAACTGTCTTAGTAAGTAAAAAAATCCCTAATAGTAACATCACCCAAATTAGTAAATCCTTCAGCTGACCTGAATCTGTACTTTTGTCGGGGGAATGCAGAAAGGGAGAAAAGCAAGCAAAATCACCATCTGATTTCAGTTAAAATCCCTCTTTATTTACATAATTTACATCTAACAAGTAGTGCCAAAAGTAGGTATTTAATAGGTGAACCCAAGAAGTGCTATGAAGCACAGTTTGGAAGAATTGCTTTCTGGCAGGGAAACAAGCATGTGATGTTCTGGGTTTTTTGTTCCAGTCCTCTGGACAGATAGATTTTATCTCACCAAAAGAAGTGGGAGTCACAGATCTGGGCAATGGCAGCTACAGAAGAACAAATGAAGGTGCTCATTCTCTCTTTGATGTCCAGCAATGAAAAGCACGTGTTACTATTGCTGCAATTTTAACAGATAACAAAATATTGAAAGAGACCATACCTTCCCAACAAATATCACCAGTACTGTCTCATGAGCAGTGTGTTTGGTGAAAACTACCCTAAACAGAGTGGCATTGCACAGATTGGAGAGTTCCTCTCTACAAACAGCTTGGACAGGTATCAGATGGGCTGATGCACAGCCACTCAGGGTAGGTCCATGCAGCATCAGCTTGGACCCATCAGTGCAAAAGCCAAGGACCAGATCTATTGAAATTCGTCTGGTATGCTTTCGGGAACTATAACGGCATTTAACATTTTGGGCATGCTGTGTAGACGTGGATCTGAGTGATTGCCAATGATGCTGTAAAGCCCATATTATACAGTTTTCTAGTAATTTTGTACAAGTTTTTGAAGTCTGTTTTATGTAGTTCCACTTGCTTTCACCTCTGGTATGAATTACTGTGAGAAACAAAATTTGTAGCTGTAGAACTCATGTATTTTAGTGATATTGGAAGTTCTCAAGGGAAAGTGCATAGTTTATCATTCCTTGTGAAGATTCTTTACAGGCAAGAATTTTTGTAAAAACAGAGATGGTTTCTTGCACCTGTGAAAAGACTGAGAAAGAAGACAAAACAGATCCATGAGGCTGAGTTTAGGCCTTGAGCCAGTTCCAGAAGTGGAGAGTCAAGAAAACAACACATCAAGAAAAATGAGGGTCCACGGTACCAGGTATCATTTCACAACCTCCATATCAATCCAAGGGGGGCGTAGCAACGGCAGAACTGGGGGTGGAAACTGGGGTGGAACAGGTGAAGTAATCCTTGACTCTAATTAGAGAACTGTAAAAAGTTATGAAATTTGAATGGTTCAGGGTGTATCTTCTGGAATTCTTCCAATGCACTGAGCACTGTAATAAACGTGTGCTTTTTGACTTCCTATACTCAAAACAAATCTAGAGTTTTATCTCCAATTTTGGGCAACACCAAGTAAAGCCTGAATATGTCTAAGCTCTGCATTTCCACTCCAGTGGCTCTTGGCAAGACTGGAGAATAAAATTCTTTTTCAAGATCTATTCTGGCACTTATACAAGCAGCACTGAGGTAGAGATAAGAAGCCTAGCCAGAACGGAGTTAGGGTGTTCCATTGGTTATTGTACTTTATATCCCTGTGCTCTATGCTCCAGAACTGATTAGTTCGCCATTAGTAAGGCATAAATATGTATATGGAAGCAGCACAAACCGGTATTTACTCTGATCCAGAGAGCTGGGTAACATGGACCAGAGGTAGGGAAATGGCCTGCAAGAAACAGTTACGATTCTGTCAGACAGTTCTAGCTCAGAATTGATTGTGTCCCCATACAAGATTCTTTTACATTTGTAATTGCCTGATTTGATTTGGTCTGAATTTTTCTCCCCACTGGCCTGGCTGGTCCTACATTCCCTAGGAAAATGGTGAGCCTATGCTAAAGTTGTTAGTTCAGTGAACAATTACAGAAGGTCTTGGTACCTAAAAGTACCTCCATCACTTGTAGACATTTATAGCTTTTGAGACAATAAAAGAAAATGCTGACAATTTCACACAAAGAAAAGAGCCTGTTACAAAATCTGGGTGTGAAGCCATATCTTTGTAAGATGGTGAGTTGGACTAGATGATCCTTGTGGGTCCCTTCCAACTCATAATATTCTGTGATTCTGTGTGATTCTGTGAAGTAGCAGTGAAGTAAGACTAGCTTCTATGTGCAGGCTGAGCTGGTAGGGCCAAAACCACACAAACAGCAATGGAACAGTTGCAAGTTGTGCTGATGGGGCCAAATTTTATGAATAGGTAGTGAGAGAGGAACTATTTCTCCGTGAATTAAATCATGACTTATGAGAAAAACAAATGGGCTGTGTAATCGCCTTTTTTTTTTTTTTTACACTAGGGTTTAGATGGAATAGGTCGCTAGTTACATGGAAATTGGATGGAAAAGGACTGAGACAAGGAAGAAGAACTTAATTGAAAGAGACACAGACCAGCAATTAGGGAGAGTCGAAGAGGGAGAGTTATACTGTCTCACGCCTGGCTAGATGATGCCGGGAGTAAGGGACTGGAAACAAAGGAAACATAAAAAATGAAAGATGACACTGGAAAGGCAGGCAATTGCCAACAAAAAACACTGTCTAATTTTTTCCTGAACAATAAATATGGTTTATAAGAGCCGCTTTGGAGCTTTTAATTCAGTTGCTTTTGGCTGACCTGTCAGCTACGAACAGTAGCCTGAGGGCAATGGGTGATGATTCAGGGTTGCTGTACTTCTGTCTGTGAACCAAAAAAAAAGTAAGAAAATTGGCTTTTTGTTTTGTTTTTTTTTTTAGAAGGAAGAGGTGCATTTTCTTCCAAATAGAATATACCATCCATTTGGTTCTAGATTTTCAGCTGGTGCAAATTAGTGTAATTTAGACCATGTAAATAGATCATGTCAAATATAAGGTCTTGTTCCACTGCTACTATTCAGAGGGAAAAAACCCTGCAATGAAACTAACAGGAACATACCAACATGAGGAAAAATTTGTTCAAGAAAATCTTGGTCTGTATTCTATTTACCAAGGAGAAGGATGAAACACGAATTTCACAAAATTTCTGATGCAGCTGAAATCAGAAGGATGTGGTTTATATCTACTTCCAATTGAAACAATGTCATGACATGAAGGTTTTCCACAGGAGTGAAATTCAAAGAGTTGGCCTGTGGCAATCCATATTGAACGGGTCATGGAAAGCTGCACCACTGCCAGATCTCAGGTCAGAAGAGAGAGAGGAGATGGGGCAGGTTTAGAGTTTGCGTGAATACAGAGGAATAAACAAAACCTTGAAGAAAAATCCTGTCCTACAGTCATGGCAGATCATTTTCCCTCAGCTTTGGAAAACAGTCCCAGGATTATTAATCAGCTCAATGGGCACTTGCTTTAAAGAGGAAAACCACTGCAAATGACATGGTACATCATGATCTTTGAGTTAGCAAGTAATGCCAAGTGCAATTAGTAAGTAATCTGCAGAACATATAATTACACAACAGCCCTACAGTTTGGACTCGATTTCTACATTAGCTGCACAAACACTGCACAAGGCAAGGGGGAAGACAGGGATTTTTTTATTATTATTTTTTCAAACAGAAAGAGCCATCAAAATAAGAACTTATTCAATGACAAACTAAATCTTTTGAAATTTGGTGTCTAAAAAATTTATTGCCAATGTTCTCAGAACACTATACATGACAATTGCTTCAAAAGAAATCCCAGCAACATAAAAGGCAGTGTGAGACACATAGGAAGGGGGATGGGAAGGTACATTCATTTTTAATGGTGTTTATCAGAAGTGTTCTCTCTCTTCTTCGTAGCAGCCATGGTAGACAACCAGTTTCTGACAGCTTTGAAACCTGAAGATGCTGCCACGTTTTTCTAGAAGAGATACTGGTAGGTATCAGCAATCTGAGTGTTTCATCCACTAACAAGTCGTAACAGAGGGAGGAGCTGCTGCCTTGCCAGAAGCTGGACAGCACAGCACGTTCACTAATTTCAATCTCTCATCCTATGAATCAGCAGATTTCTGGCCAAAGATGTCCAATACAAATTTGGAAGCCTTTGCTCAGAGTATGTAATCTCCAGACACATGGGACAGGTAAAGCAGGGTGACAAGCTTTGCCTGAGTATCAAAAAAGGCTCAGAAGAGGGAAATAGGAAGCTCTGGAGAGCTGCTTTTTACCACCCAGCAAAACCAGTGATCAAAATATCTGTAAGAGTGAACTCTGCAGCTCAACTGAGCGCTGAACTTTCAAGCCCTAGAAAAGCCAGTGTGCTGTACCACCCTTTACAGGATCAGGGCCAGGTTAAGCTGAAAAAGTGCTAAGGCTATATGGTTTCTCAGTCTCCTGACGACTAGTGAGATCAGGCGACCAGAATATTTCATGTCTTGCTCTAACAAAAAGGTGAAAGACTCTGAGGCGCGTATGTGTGCACAGCATCCTGCCCCTTTCTGTGCACCCCACACCAGGCCTGAGTGCTTCCCACAGCCCAGCCCACCTGCTGGCAGGACAGCACAGGACCAAGATTCATCTGTCCTCACTTAGCAGCACAAGAAACAAAGTACATTAGTCTCTAGGTGAGAATAAATGGATTGTATTACCATCAGGCAAATCATATCCTTTTAGTTAGGGTAAAGAAATCATGTACCAGCCTGCTGCTCATTCTGTCTCCTTCCACAAGGGTTCTTTTTTTTTATTCACTTCAGTGAATACCAGCCTCCAGTCAACAAAAGTCCTCTAGCCCTCTTCCCTGCATACACTTAGCTCTCCATCCACCTTGTCTGAGCATTACAGACACCACTCAGCATCTCCTTCTCCCTAAGGAATGGGGAAAGTCTGCAGCAAGACGCTCACCTAAGACTGAGGAGACTTGCAGGTGAGTTGGACTAGATGATCCTTGTGGGTCCCTTCCAACTCGTAGTATTCCGTGATTCTGTGATTAATGCCAAGCTCTCCCCATGACAGCCTGCTGAGTGACCATGGGCATGTCCCTTGTTAATTCCCCTACTAGCACCATACAACTAATGATGTTGACAATATTTGATCTATTGTCCATAAATAGCACTTGACTCCAGTGACAATATTTTTTGCCCCAAAAAGTCAAAGACAAACACTACGTGCCACAGAGCCCAGTGCCTTTATCCTGTGTTATTGCTTCTGCCAGGAATCTTCTGAGTACATGGTGCAACTGCTGGGAACAGATCTTGGGTCACAGACATAATTTTCCTAAAGCCAAATAAATCACATGATGCTGTCTGAGAAATATTACTCTAAGTAGATGTTCTCATCACCTGATTTGTCTATTCAGGTGCCACAGAAAGACCTCAGTTCATACTGCAAGTATTAACAGCACAATCAATATTGTGCCTCTGTGGACTGTTTAGGTGAATTCATGCAGGGATCCAAAGCCTAACAAATAGACTACTCTGGTAGAGAGGGAGATGGCAGGAGGAAGTGACACTGATTAATCCCTGATCACTAATAATGTTTTTAAGCCTTGCAAACAAAGATAATGATATGGGTAATCAACTGTCTTATTCCAGGGTATAAACTTACCAGCTGCTGGGATAAGATGGGCACTCCTATAACACACATTTTCTTGTCCATTGTAAAGTCACTTGATGACATTAGCAGATTGATCATTTTCTCACAAAGTCCAAGCTACTCATTATTTCCAGAAGGTTTTGAAATTACATCAGATGATACAGGAATGCACCTCACCATAGTAAATGCCAATATCCTCTCAATCATTCCAGTTTCCTTATTTAGGAACTGTATTTGGAATTTTTATTCTCAGATCAAGTTCCAAATCGTACTTTTCTTTCTGTGTGCAGTCATTATTTTCACAAATTCATTTTATTGTATGGATTATATTCTGAAGAATCCTTATGTATGTTTGCACACTGCACAGCCCCATGAGTAAAGACAGTGAAATGACCTCGCAAGGACAATTCAGAAGCTTAGTGAAAAATCCATAGCCAATAACAGTGCCAGATGCACCACAAGAAGTTAATGCAATAAACAGAAAGAAAAACGGAAGTGCGAGACGAAATCACAATAGGGACAACTATTGAAAGCAACCAGTCCTTTTACTGTCTAATGGTCCTGCAGCTTTGGTAAGCCTGAGAGGCGGGTCAGCCTCGGCTCCCAGAAGAAGTAAAGGTAAATAAGGATAGATTTCAGAACAGCAGTCTGCATACATCACCCTGCCTCTTATTTTCTGCACTGAAAGCCAAAAGGTGGATTAAACTTTCTACAGAACTTTGCTGAAATCTCTACCCTAGATTCCCTCTTCACCAAGTTTCTGTTGCGCTCATCAGCAGCAGTAGTGGAAGCTGCAGAAGAAACTCTGTCCTTTCTTCAGCTAGCTTCTTTCTCTTTTTCTCAAGCAGAGTGAAGTTAAAAGAGATCAGATGGCAGGAAATTTTGTCATTCACTCACATCTTCTTTCAGTCACTGAGATTGCTAGCAGGAGTGCAAGGTGGAAGGCAAAGGCTCTCCAGGGAGAAAACCAGGTCCTCTGACCATATCCCAGCAAAGGCGCTATTTTCTATCACTGGTTTCACCTTAACTTTTCTCAACATAGCAAAGGCGCTATTTTCTATCACTGGTTTCACCTTAACTTTTCTCAACACAACTGCAAAGGGGCAGAATGTTTCAAGGACACTGTGGCAGTTTGTAATTTTTTTTCCTGTATCAGCTTTTAAATGTGACAGCAAGACTTGAACAGAAGGCAAAAAATGTTGCCTTGCTTGAAGAGCAAAGATAATAATCACCTTATCAGAAAGCGACAGGAAAATAACTATTGGATCCCATGTAATTTTGAACTTGGTAGGAGCTTGGACCTGGGAGCCATTGCCCCTTTCACAGAATCACAGAATCACAGAAAATTATGAGCTGGAAGGGACCCACAAGGATCATCTAGTCCAACTCACCGTCTAACACCCGTACAGCGACCAAGAGCACATCCCAGAGCATAATAACAACCTAGATGCCTCACAATCTGGCAGGCCACTCCGAGCCGGAAGGGGCCCAGGGTCATCCAGCCCTACACCCCCCAGCTAGACCATGTCACTAAGCTCCTCGTCCAGTCTTCTCTTAAACACTTCCAGGGATGGCGACTCCACCACCTCCCTGGGCAGCCCATTCCAATATGCAATTACTCTCTCCGTGAAAAACCGCTTCCTAACGTTGAGATTAAACCTCCCCTGGCGTAGCTTGAGGCTGTGCCCTCTCCTACTGTCTGCTGATCTCTGCTGAGTGAGAATCAGAATATGTCCACATTGCCTTCATACCTGTACCTACCTTGCTGATGTCTTCCACAAGTCAGTCAGTTCTTCAGAGTAAGAGTCTATTCATGGAACTCCTGGCAACGGGATAACGTAACTGCTAAATTTTATTAAGTATTCAGGGGAAAAGCCCTCAAAACTAGAAAAACTCATGAATGTCTTAGAAATGCAAATCTCTGTAAATGTGAGACGTGTGTAACTTTTTTGTTGTTGTTAATGTCTGTTATTCAAATCCTCTGCTTGCCACTGTTGGAACATGGAACTGTGTCAGAGGGACCTCTGGCCTGACTCAGTATGGCCTGTGCTCTTAATACTTTTATTCTCACCTCAAACCTCCCCTGAAATCCATCTCACCTTTTCCAACATTTCTCAATTACTTATTCATTCTGCCTCACTCTTCTGCCACCCAGTGATGGATGGCCAGTAATTTTATGTGTCTTCTGGAAAAAAATCTGCTCCCACTTCATCTCTGGTAAATCTTCATGACCATGTAAACAGAAAGGGCCAGGATTCATTTGCAACCAGGAACATTTTCTAACATGCATAGCCAAGGGCAGCAGTCATGGCAATATTGACAGACCAACTTTCAGCTCACTGAAAATGTTCATGTTCAATTATGCACACACAGATATATATGGATCGTTAAGTAGACATACATAGAAATACATATTTATATACATACATGTAGGTGTGTCTACATAAATATGTATTTATCAGTATGGACAAACTTAACGATTGCCATCTATAAATGAGTGTCTGCACAGATACACACATAATGAGTCTACTAAAAAGATAGAGGACTGTGAAGCAAAAAGGTTATTTCTCTTAATGTAGGTTTGGAGAGATGCTTAGCACAGGAGCTGAAGTGGCAGGAGTAATAATTATGGACAAGTCAGAGCTGGAACAACATAAGGCCCTACTCTGGACCCTCAAAAATATCTAGTCTCTGAAAACTAGCAACTTCCCCAAGTGTTTCTGTTTGGATATCATACAATGTGATTCCTTTCCTCTGGTGGTCAACTTCTGGCAAGTAATGCTGTGCCTATGACTTGCCAACACAGTAATGTGAGATCTGACCCATCAGAACATGACATTATTAGAAGATATACTGGTCACCAGTGAGGGCTACTGGACTGAACCTAGAAAACTATAGCTTCAAAAAGACCAGTACGTTCTAGGCATTCATTGTGCCATCAAAGAACACGGCTAACCCATCACCCTTATGCATTTGAGCTATTTTCCTAAAGGACTTTGTGTTTTCTACAACTGCTTTCCCCACACCTGCACCAAACACTGCAATGTGCTGTGGTACACAGCTCTACACTAAAGGAGCTGAACTGACCATCTTGTCAGACAAGTGTCAAAACAGCAGACAAAGAAACTGAAGAAGTGGATGATCAGCAGGAATGGAGGAAGGAGAGTGGATTCACCTTCAATAGGCAATTTTTCCAGGGCAGACCAGCTCACAGAGTCTCACGGTACTTCCCTGTGTATCACAAAACTACATTCTTAATAGACACCACTCAGCTTGTAAAAAATAATTCATTCTTGCACCATTATAGAAATACAAAACAATACATTCAATTAAATAATTTGGGTTGGAACAGACAAGTTCTAACCTGCAAGGTATTTTGTCCAATTCCCCACTAAAAGCAGCTCCCCATTCACAATACACTGATTATTCAGAAGCATATAAAGCCCTTACGTGCAAATTTACAAATTTTACCATACAGGCAAGTTCTTTATATGTCGTAGGACATATATACAGAGCACAGAAGATCCCAAAAGCCTAGGATAATCATACAATAAAGACAGATACTGCGACTGCTCACATAAAAGCCATGAAGGGGTATGAAATTCTGTGCTAAAATGGCTGCTGCTTCCTACAGCCCAGAGAGCCCTTCACAGTATGTGGCACAAAATGAAGGTTGGGAAAGTCATTCTACTGATATATTGATTTTAATAAGATAGTATTATAACACTATTGTTAATAATGCAATATGTTAGTAATAGTTGGAGTATAATGACTGTTTAATACACATTCCCCTCAGAATATTATTTTTTTGGAAGTAGTTGAACACAGACCATTTTTGACGCAAATCTGTGGAAGAACTTTCCCTAGCAGGAAAAGCCAAGACCACTAGATGAAATATTTTACATTTTCCACAATGAAAGACAAATCTTTAAAAGCCATTCTTTAAAAGTCACTCACCCACCCAGTTTGGCAGTACACAAATAACAACCACAGTCTTGGTCTCTGCCTCAGTCCTGTTCCTGGTCTAAATGGTCCTGCTGACCAGCAGGGGGACGCTAATCACAGGCCACTGTACTCCTCCCATCTTGAAAATTCTTGAAATCTTTGGGATTTCTACCTACAAACAGAAATTCCAAGTATCTCCAACCCACCATGTGTTATCTGGGTTCAGAGGATGGCCAGCAGCAAAAGAAAGGCATCAGTTTCTTCTCAGCCAAAGCTTCCACTGCTCAGCATGATCCTACACTGCCCTTATAGGTGAGTTCACCAAAATTCTCATTGTGACAAATACTTAAGTAATCTGCAAGAAAATGATTTGCATACAGGCTTTACAAATTGCCTCTTTCCTCCTCAATTCCTTTAATGTTGTGGATAGGAATTTCTCTAAACATTTATTGCAAATATCATCTGAAATTTCCTTGTATGGCTTTTACAGACTATTAAGAATAGTTTCAAGAACTGCTAATGATGACAGTAATAATAAAAACAATGCCAATAACAATAGCATTGGCAATAATTATAATATGCCTGCAAAGATTTCAAAAGGTAAAGTCAGTTCTCAACAAAGCTAATACACAATATTCAGGAAGATAACTCACTTCCCACACTCCCCACCAGAAGACTACAGAGATATAAATAACAATAACCTTAGATTTATAATGCATCTTTCATCTCAAAAGAAAACTGCATTGATTTATAAAGTAAATGGGCTACATCCACAGCCAGTTGCAACTGATTAGCTCCATTGATTTCAATGAAGGTGCTGACGTGCAGATTTATGTGAGCTCAGACCTGTCTCTCTGCATGTGAGTGTGCATGTGTCTGTATGCGTGTGTGTGTGGTTAGAAAGCGACACACCTTACACATTGCATAAAGGATTTCACAGAAAAACACCATATTACCAACACAGAAACACACATGTTATCATTGCATAGAGTGCACGGAATTGCAGATTCTAATCTTCAGCTGGGAGTTGTGATTCTGTGATTCTGAGTTGGCATACATTTCCCTACCAGGATGCTCACAGCAGTCTGGTGAAAAGGCTCACAGGTATATCATATGCTGCTGCATTTTGCTCTTTGCAAAAACAGGGGCAATGTTTACAGACAGCAAGGCATCAGATGCATGGAAAAGTTCTACACAAAACAAGTACTCTGCTTTTATGAAGAAAATGCCAAAGCTGAGACATCGCTTTGGAATAAAGGAAAAGCTAGCAATGCCACCAGAATTGATATCACCCCTACACCGATAAAATCTCAATAGCTGTCTGTGACAAACAGAGGCTGCCTTGTTCTCCTCCAGCACTGTTTGGGAATAAAGCATAGGAGTGCTGCTCCTTTGATTTAAAGGCATAAAGTAGAACCATAATTACTTAGCTTGGCCTTCCTGAGACACTTTATCACAGGAAATATGGATGTGCTATACACATACAACTATAGCACCAAAACAGTCCTTCTGTCATGGCACAGATGGCAAAGAAGTCAGTTCAAATAACACTTTGTTAGAGGAGCAAAAGAGGATTTTCCCCCGACCCTTTCTTGCAGCTAAGATCAGCTTAGCTTGAAATACAGACTTCTCAACACAATCACTTCTGTTTGTGTAAAGCTGATGTAGAGCTGGTTTTTGAAAGGTAGAACTACACAAATCATGCAATTTGGTTGGAATAAATACAAATCACTGGCAGAAATGTCCAAGACATGCAACTATTACCCTACCCAAACATCCTCAGAAACTGATGACAAGTACACCTAACAGTCTATTCTCAGTTTGTCTCTACCTGTGACACCAGCAATGAGATCCACCTACTCATTTCTGCCATAGAAGCAGGCAGATGGCCTCAAGTCTATAAGAAAATAAACTTGGCCTGAAACTTTTTTCTCCTGTAATTTGTGAAAATCTGCAGGAAGTGCAGATGCAGAATGGCAGGAAAAGAAAACTGACTGCAAGATTAAAGCCACAATATATCCCTGAACTGGAGTGATGTAACAGTGTCTGATGTTATTAACCAAAGGTACTCCATGCCACTGCAGATATGCTCCACAGAAGTGCATCAGACTAAGGCATTGTCTCCTCTGATTGTTAAACTCAGATCCTGGCCCATTCTTGGGCCAACATTATTCCACCAGTTAAACCAGCCTTACCCAGAACGTCAGCACTCTTGAAAGGAGGAAGCTCCAAGCACTTTCAAAGCCAACCTAGCCTCCTCCTTCCATGATATGGGTGAACCATGATATACTACACTCCAGAATAGGTAGGTTGTTCTGTGCTCAGCTCTGCATATGTACAACAAGAACACTTCTAGCTTGAGCTAAAACCAGATGCACAGCCCACAACGCAAATAGCAAGCAACAAGGTTTGGGGACATTCATACCCAGCAGCAACCTCAAAAGATAGTCATGCTGCACAACTGGATCAAGCACAGAATTGACATTAGGTTTAACCATACAGATCTCTGACTTACGAGGAGCAATGCAGTTCCTGGCCCATCAGTTCCAAGGAATACAATCTCAGCAGTAAATATGAGAAAGGACCTATTGTTGTCATACATGTAACCTGAGAAGTGCTACACCACTCCCCAGAAAAGCAGATTTACCTAATGTCCTATGCGAATTCCAAAGCTACATCTTGAGACCACCTCTCCTTCTTATACCCAATAGATACAGATATATGTCACTACTGGAAAGAGTTTGTCTCCATCATCTATTTGTCATATAATGCATGGACATGTCAACCAGTCTGCGACCATCAGCAAAACCCACAAAACAACACCATGACTTTATGCAACACTACATGTGTAGCTACACAATGCTGCACTACACATCATGAGGCTTACCATGCACCCTTTCTGTCATCACAATTTGAAATAGGAGCTGCTATACTTACGTCATTATCTGGGTCTCTATGCCAGGGTCTACAAGGGATCCATCCACAAAAAGTGGTGTTGATGTGAAACTGTATTTACTCCAGGATCTTCCCTCATCAAAACTCACCCTGAGATAGAAGCAGACAACATTTATACACATGAAAACACTTACTCTAGAGCAACTGCAGCAATTAGATTGGGCTAAGGTCTGCAAGCTCTAGCAGCTAGACTTAAAGACAAGCATGAATCTTTGCCATTTCCCAGCCCACTAAATTCATGCTCTTGATGTACTTTGAAAGATCAAAGCTTTAGAAAGCATAAACACTGGCAATAAGGACATGGGTATACTTGAAGCAGCTGTATATCAGACCTCAAGAGATCAAGAGGCATTGCCAAGACCTGTTTCTGGATCTGGAATAGCATGAAATATCACTCAGAGCATAAGCAGCCCTGGCCTAAATGCCTGAAAGCCTGAAAATTGCTATCACCATGATAAGACATTCTGACCCATCCATGTATCAATGACACATGGTATTAGCTACTGTCTCTCTAGCCTTACTAATACTTCTTTGCATGCCCTTTCAGAGGTGATTTCCATTTTACAGAGAGATGGAGGAAGGAGAACAAATTGAGTCAGTCAGTGGATACTTTGGGTGCTCCTTGCTTGCTACAGTTTTGAAACAACTAATGCTGGCTACAACTAAAGCATTTCTCTTCTCAGGTGCTGAGTGTTCACACTGTTGGTGACAAGTCAAGGTAATTCAGTGGCTTTTGACTATCTATCCCTATCCACAATTACCATATGCCTTACTTTCTGTTTCTAGCAAAGAGCACGTGTAACTTAAGCAAGCTGATGGGGTCTTGGTTGAACTAGAGTTAGAACAGTGGCTTTTTATATGAAAACAGGTGGGTAACCAATCCCTGCTGCCAGCTACACTCCAGTAATGTCTGTGCTAACTGCAATGGAGTACATAAATGAATAGTCTAACCAACCACACCAGCAGACAGACTGGGTCAGGCAGCCTGCTTTAGTACCCCTGCCCAGTCTCCTTCAAGACTTCTCCCCACCCCATCCGAGGTCCAGGGGCCCCTCTGACACCAGAGGAGTGCCATGCTCCAGCCCTACCCAGCCATGGTCCCAGCCTGTGCCTGTTCCCACTAAGCTGCCCACTGTCCAGGGATGAGGCTGTCCCTGGGGTGTCCCCTCCTGGCTGGATGCCTAATGAGGCCTGGCTGCCAGGTCCCATCCTGCTGCCCCGGGTTGGTGGGCTCCTGGATTTGCAGCCGTCTGAGAGCTACCAGCCCCCACATTCCCCTGACAGCCTGTGACCACAACAGTGCAGAAAACAGCCAGAGGAGGGTGTTCTGTGATTCTGTGTGTGTGTGCACACCTAGCAGCTACTGCAGCAGGAAAGATAGGCAACCTGCAGCTACCAGCACCCTGCCCCAGACCTGCTGCCCATGGACACTTCTGAAAGCAATCAAGCCGTTCTCTGCTCCCATACTCTCCACACAACTGTTACTGCACAATTTCTACCCAGAATTTCAGCTCCAAATTAGATCACAAAAGGAAGAACAAATAGAGAAGCTCAAAGGCTTATTTGTTGTAACATTATTTGATCCTTTCCCAGTAGGGCTGATGCAGAGCTCTCTCTAATTCTGTGAGGTACCTGGGCTGTGAAGGCTGACAGATTACTCTCGATGGACATTACCAAAGCAATATGGCATAAACTCCTTCTTTGAATAGAAAGAAACACTTCTCATTCTAAAGGAAGCATAAAACAAAATTTGCCTTATTTGGGGGAGTGAGAGGTGTTGAATGCACACACGTATCTGAATCTGTCAGAGAGGGTCTTGGTATAATCTGAATCCTCCCCACTCCAAGTAGGTAAGACACTATCTGAGATGCCACCAAAGGACCAGGAGGCCAGTGTAGTATGTGTATTACAAACCACAGGTTACACCAAACTCTGTTCTGTGGTGTGGAATGTGAAGGTTGGCAGCCACCATCCCCTAACTCTCTGACTCTCAGGTCACCTAGAAAGACACCTTCACCTGGGTCACAATGTATGTATGCCAGAATGAGAAGCTGACTTTAGACCAAAGACAGAAAGCTGGGAGTACAACAGCATGCAAAAAGATTATCTGCCCTAAATCTATTTATTTAAATGTATGTATCTTCTCATACACCTGTGCATTTGTATGCGTTCTGCTTGCATGCTTATCTCTCTAAATAGCATTTCAATTTCTGGGGAACAGCATGCTTCATTAGCTTAGCTGAAGTTCTCTCAGCTTTTCAATTATCCACGCCTCTTTTCTCCAGGATGAAACTTATTGTACAATGCCTCAGTCTGAGAACTAATAGATTTACATGTATCCTTTAATCTATTCCACTCCTGCTCATAAAACAGGTGCCTATTGAGGCAATATGAAGCAAATTCCGAAGTCCCTAAGGGTACAATTTTGGAGGAAACTTGTTGGAGCTTATTGATAACAGATCTAAATCACTACTCATTTAATAGAGTGGGTGGGGCACTCATAATACTGCACATGCCATTGCATGAGACACAGCGTAAAAGGGAGACCACCTGCAAAAAATCTCAGCAAATCTGAAACAAACCTCAGTAAAGCAGGTAAAGTTGAACTGAGTTCTCAGCTCCTATGGAAAGTCAGCCTGGGACCAAATCTTTCCCAATGTCTAAGTACAGTCACTTGCATGTAATGTGCTTTTTATGCCGGAAATTCCTTCACTATTAAAGACAATTAAAACAGTTACATCTGGCTTGACAAACACAGCTCTTTCAGTAAGTGGCTCACCCTTCAGTCTTCCGGAGATCAACTTGCCACAGTCTGATTTACCTGCTGCTGGTGACAGCTATGCTTGGCTAATACATACTTGCCCTGCCTTGACTCATACTTGGTTTGGTCTAAAGACTTTAACAAGGTCCTGATGTCATCTTTCCTGAGGGCACTTTAGTTATAGTCATGACAACTGAGTTACCTGTCAGAGGCTTATGTTTCTAGTCACACACCAACTCACTCTAACCACAGACTCTATTCTGCAGCTCATCATTATGAGTCTGCCCTGTTACGGCTTTTTTTTTTATGTCTAGTTATGGAGGCTGTTGACAAGAGTGCTGGCCTAGACTATACACTACAGCCATGAATATTAAGTTATAACTGCAACAATTTTGCTTATCATAATACAACCAACCCATTTCTTGAACATTAGAAAGCAAGACGATTGCAACATCCATTTTGCATATAATGAATTGCTTGTACTTCCACATGGAGGTACAGAGCTCTTAAAGAACACTCAGTTCCCTTACTCTAGAAAAATTACAAACCATTAGGAATATGAGCCAATACATCCTGTGGATAACAATCCACTACCACACCAAGACTAACGGAGTCATTTCTTAGCTCAGGTGGTAAAGCAATGTGCCTAGATACAACATACTCAAACTTTATAGAAATCTATGTTGTAGTCATCCCAAAATTATCTGTTGAGTCAGAGATATGAAGTCCAGAATCTTTTTAAATTGAAAAAGTAGCCATTAATGTTCTCAAAGTACATCTCTGGAATGTTAGCGTGTGATGGGTAAAGACAGCCTGTCTTGAGGTGCCCAGCTTCAGAATGACTGCAATTTTACTGGAGGAGTTTGTACAATAATTACTTAGGTAGAGTAGACCTTAACACCTCATCACTGCACCAGACATCATTGCTTTCTTTTTCTATTTGACTGAAGACCATATTTCCTCTTCTGCATGAAATGTGTGCGATGGACACGAGCTTAGCACCATCAAGCTGAAAGACAACTCAATATTGCAGACAGGAAAACAAGTCTCATCTCTGAAAGCTATTTCTAACTAATTCATTTCTAAACAACATCAGAAACTGGGTAGGTCACTTCATTAGACATGCCCCTCTTTCAGTCAAGACCAGAGACTGAAGGTGATGCAAAGAACCCCATTTTCTGTTAACAGTGTTAGTTCTGCATTTCAGAATTACTCTCTCCAATGTTTAGCTGGTGAAAGAGTCAGAGGAGCAAGAGTGGTTGGTATCTTTAGTGCTTAGACTGTTATAACTCACTTATGGCAAAATACTGTTTTCAACTGAGAAATCATTTTGTCCTATTTCACATCCAGCTCTATCCAGTTGCCACTACTGTTTCTCTGGAAATTAATGGTTGAATACTAGAAGAGACAGAGATATAAGGAACGTATCTCTGTTGTCCTTATCTGTACCTACTGCTCACTTCTCTCTCTCTTTATCTGTCTTACCAGATTAATGTTAAATTCTGCAAATAAAAAGCAGAAATGAGAGACACATCCTCTCAGAAACACCTGAAGTATATATGTGTCTATAGGAAAGAAAGCCCACCTAGAGGCTCATGGTACATTACCAGCGCAAAGAGTAATTCATTATGTATAGAGACATTATATTTATAAAATGGTACAATAACCATTATGTTAATCAACAAAACCAAAATGATGATAAAACACAGATAAGAATGACTTAATTTGCTCATTTATAGATGCTAGCAGATGTTGGTCAGGTCATGCCACATTTGTTAGATTATCCCCATCAGGAAACCTTCTCAAAGTAATAAGTTTCCTTACCACATGTGCCGGATGGGCACAGACGTGTGTTTCATGGCCACTAGCGCCCCTCCCCAGTCCAGAAACCATACATTGTATTCCTCCTCAAAGATCTGCAAAAAAATTAAGTACTGCATGAGTGCTCCAGTCCACCAGAAAGTGAAGATTTAGAAGAAGAAGAACAGCAAAAGCCTCCATGCTTTCCTTCGTTCTGCAAAACATACCTGTCTCCAGGAATTGCCACCATCAGAAGAGATGAACACGCCAACATCAGTGTAGGAAAGTTCAGAGCCAATATTTCCTGCAACACAAGCGTCAGACGTTCTTGTATGGGTGAACATAGAACTGCACTTTTCTATGATACCAAAATTACTTGACCTGATCACTGCTTTTTTGATGTTCTTGATTTTATTCTCGTCAAAAAAACATCCCCACAGTCACGTGGCAACATTCATTTAAAAGAGCTGTGACATTTGAAAACTGACACTGGGAGAAACAGTATTCTCATCATATCTTGTGAACAGATAACATCGCACATAATCGCAAGCCACCAAAGGCAGGCTTATTCTAGGCAAGGACCTACATACATGAAAAGCTGTGTATGAAACCCCATGCCCATTCCCAAACCAATCATCAGAACAGCAGCAGAATAGTGGCCATTGTCCACAGCTACAAGATACTTCATTGCATATGCATTTTTCTCTGAACTGCCAGTCTTTGTGGTGAATTGCATCTCTGTGATCTGCCAGTCTTTATCACGGGCAAGGTAATCACCTCTCTGTCTCTGTGTCTCTGCTTTCACGTAGAGGAGAGTATCCAAAGGTAAGTTGCTTATATAGCTGAGTTTAAAGATGAAACCCAGACTCCACTTGAAGCCTATGATCATTGGGCTAGAAAGTCTACTCAAGATTCTATCAAAATGCCCATTAGATCTCAGAATCTGCAGTCAAATAAACACAGCTTCTTACTAGGTAGTTTCTTTGTAGTTTCTTTGGGCTACATGGATTCAAACCCCACAAAATCTAACTAACTCCCAAGTAAGTCTAGAAGATTTAACAGCTGTAAAATTAGATACTAAAACATAATTCTTCCATTTGTAAGAACCTAAACTCTCTCCTGTATTAAGTGTCCAACTTTCCAACCATTACTGGAAATGTCTCATAGTAAATCAAGTAAGACACTGAGTGTTTGAGCAGCTAATGCCTGTGAGAATAAATTGAACACATTCAGCAACATGGTGAGATCTTCCTGTTGTTGTAAAACTGGTTAGTGTAAACAGATGTGTATATTCCCTACAGGTTAAGCTTTTTAATGTACAAAGCAGTAAGAAAGAAATTATATTCAGCCCTTTAAAGACTGTTAGACTTGGATAGCATTCACCCATTGGCAGCTTGAAAAGAACTTAATAAATTAACAATTTCGATCAACACCTATAATCTCACTGTTCTGATGCCTCTATCTGCTTCCTAAAAGGTTAAAAAAAAAGACTCTGCAATTACAGCATCATGAGCAGGCTACATGAGTAGGCTTGTTCCTAAGCATCCATCTAGCAAGTGCGGCCTGCCAGGAGTGATGCCTCCATTTGGCTAAGCATAGGGAGATGTGAAGGTTTAAACCAAATTATCTCACTCCATTTGGCCTGGATTAGTGAACTGGAAATTACATGGTATCTCCCTTGTTGAGACATAAATGTCAAGAAGGGAACCAGGTTCTGGCTTAGTCTGGCAAACACATAGAAGCACAGAAGGACACGAGAAAGAAAATGGTTGGAATATACAGTGTAAATTCACACAGGCAATATGCTAAGATGACACACTTGCAAGCCACTGCTAGGATGAACAGGACAAAGGAGACAAACTGAGCCTTAGGAAGAACAGTTAAACTACTTGGACATATTTGAGCATATGAAGGAGCCTCTCTTTGAAGAGCCAAAACAGCCTACATACTTCAGAGGCCAGCTTTCAATAGTACCAGGCATTCAGAAAGCACTTTTTTAGCCCAGCCGCTTCCACAGAACTGCAGCTGTTCTGAGGATGGTAGGTAGCCTCATCCATCCTGATTAGGCTACATGCTGTGTGCAAACAGGGCCTGGGATGGTTGTCAGGTTGATTACAGTGGGTCAGCCAACCCCACCATGAAGCACTGTAGCAGGCTGCCATTAAAACATTGTGACATGCCAAAGCACTATTTTGCAAAACAACACACAACAATAGTGGCCCATGAAGTGCTGATGAAGTGCTGCTAGTCTTGGAGCAATACAGGGTTGAAAGTAGTAGCCATGCACAAGACAGCACTCATGAACTCGGGCTTGACTTGACAGATTTTGTGACAACTCTGTGCTTGCTGCTCAAAAGAGTGTATTGATATTGACTGATACTGATTGTATTGAATGTATTGATATTGATCCCTCCTAGGAGTGTATTCTCATTCATGGCAATTTCAGTGAACGAGCAGACATATACATCAGTGATTGCAACAATGTTAAGTGAGAGGACTAAGCAATGCCAACTGCTAATGGTTGCTTGAAAGAGTGGGTTTAGACCTGCATATGGATTATTGTAGAGCAACAAACACTTGACAGGCATTACCTAGGGAAGTTATCCTTCCCCTGTACTTGGCACTGGCTAGACCACACCTTGAGTACTGGGTCCAGTTCTAGGCCCCTCAGTTTAAGAAAGACGTTTAGGTACTAGAATGTGTTCAGAGAAGGGTAACAAGGATGGTGAAGGGACTGGAGCACAAGCCCTATGAGGAGCGGCTGAGGGAGCTGCGGTTGCTTAGCCTGAAGAAAAGGAGGCTAAGGGAAGACCTTATCGCTTTCTGCAACTACTTGAAAGGAGGCTGTAGTCAGGCGGGTGTCAGTCTCTTCTCTCAGGCAACTGGCGACAGAACAAGAGGTCAGTCTAAGGCTCCATCAGGGGAGGTTTAGGCTTGATATTAGGAGGAAATTCTTCACTGAAAGAGTGATCCCCCACTGGAACAGGCCACCCAGGGAAGTGGTGGAGTCCCTGTCCCTGGAGGTGTTTAAGAGTAGGTTGGACAAGGCACTTAGTGACATGGCCCAGATGAAGGGTTGGTGTTGGGTTACAGGTTGGACTTGATGATTTCCAAGCTCTCTTCCAACCTTGCTGATACTGTGATACCTTTTTTAACTTGTGGCCTTACACCTGCTTCTAGCCCATAATAAATGACAGTTAAAGTGAATTAGCTCAGCTCTTTCTGAAAAAGAGCTGAAAGCTTTTATACTGATAGGGAATACCTCATATACTCTCAGGTTCCCAGTGAGGTACGGGTGAGTGACGAGAAGCACTTATGTTCTTACCTGTGGCCACCAGCAACCCAGGAGCCGTCTCCTTGCTGGAAATGCTTCCTGACGTATATGGATTCTCTGAGAGTTGTAGACGCAAGTGCAATGAGCAAAAGGGCTGTTGACAGAAAACAAACAGGCAGAAGATTTAATATGAAATAAGTTAAATGTCAGAGGAACCCTTGGTGACTGCACCCAAATGCTCTAATCCTTCTGAAAATGACCCCTCTCCTATTTGCAGTGATACCAATAGCAGCATATGTTCATTTACAGGATAAACACCACAACAGTAGAGGAGAACAAGAGAAGCAGGAACTCTGCACAAGTAAGCATGAATGAAGTTGATTTTACCAACAATTTGATCTAGAGTACCTTTCCCCAGAAATTCCCATTCTGACTGGAGTTCCATTTAAAACATCAAGGAAGATGGTCAGAATTTTAGGTTAATGCCTATGAAGCTCTAGATAAAGAAATTTATTTAATTCATTTAAAATGTAGAAAGTCAAAAGGAAGAAATTTAGGGAGAGTTTTGTTAACCTAATCACTAAAATAAGCAGCTTTGAAAGATTCAACTGTGTTTTGGAAAAGATCTCTCACTCACCAGCTGGCAAAGTACAGGATCCCCTCTTAGATCAGTGTCTGGTGCCTGCAGCAAACGCCAATCCCTGCCCTTGTTGTAGGTAATGAAAGTCTTGATTTGGTCATCTATCTTCCTGTTAGCCAGGAATATGCCTTTGATCCCTGCTACCTAGGAAAAATGGAGAGAGATGAAAAAATACATCGGAAGAACAGGCCAAAAAGAATGTCCATCTGAGCACTGCCAGGAGTACAAGGTCTCTGAAAAAAGCAATGCAGTCATCTCAATCCAGGCTTAGAAGACTGTGAACGGCATTAAAAGTACACCTTGATCATGGCAAAGCAGAAATGCTTCATGTGGCCTCGGTCTCTCTGGAAGAAAAAGACAAGGATGTTCACAGAGCAAATCCCTAAAAACCAGACCACTTTAGGATTTCCTGGAGTGCTTGCAGATAGACTGATAATGGACCTGACGTTATAGCATGGACCATGACAAACATGACCTCTGTGAGCTTGAGGATGGGGTCTGCCCCACTTCTTCCATAGGTTGCCAAAACATGGGAAAGAGCAGGTCACATCAGAAGCAGTGTGGGGCCTTTTTGTGTAAAAGAAAAGTATAAATCAACACAAAAGACGGAAATTCTAAATATGCTGAAACATAATTGCAAACTTGATTTCTCTGCTTTCCTTCCACTCCCAAATTCTGACAAAATCAACCCAGTTGTTTCAAATGTTTTGATTATTTTCTGCAGAACTCATTCCAGCAGAATATGGTCCTGTCAAAACATTCCCAAGATTTCATGTTGAGTCTGGTCTTGGTTGCACAGCTATGAAAATGAGACAGGAAGAAGGAACTTGCTGCAAATCTGCAACTTCCTGGCAACAGCCAGGATGCAAATCATTCGACTCTAAAGCCCCCAGGATGATATTACTCTTTAAATGACTCTATGAAAATCTCTAATTGGCATTTGACAGTAAAAAGTCTAAGATACACCACTAGGGAATATAGAGTTTGCTCAGGAATGGGAGACAACACATGTTTATTTTAGCTCATTCATTACAGCAAAGAAAGACACTTTTTCAGAGTCATGAAAATATTTTTACTAGGTGAAAGTAAAATACAAACCCGGTCCTTAATACTGATGTATGTATAATTTGTGTTTTCCCTCACTGACTCAAACTACCTAGAAATTTATTTTAAAATTGATGTTGTTAAATGAGCATTATTCTTGGTGAAATAAATAAGTGTAGTCTTAACTTCTGCATCCAACAGCAAAAACATTTCTCCATGTAACAACAGATGTCAGTCTGAAACCACTACTACTAGTACTCATGATTAGTTGTTTGCTTCTGGCAAAGCATTGAGCCCCGAATCTCAGCAGATTTTCCATCCAACAAGTAATGACATACCAAAACCAGAAGGCTCTAAAGAGACCAGGAACCAGAACAACTGCTCTGAATGAACCACTATTGGCCAAGGCTGACAAGCCTGGCAGAAGAATGAGAATGGATGATAATTTGAGGTAGAAGTTAACCATCTGTCTTCTCTGGGCAAATGGCACCTACCAACTTTTGCTTATAGTTCACAAACTGTTCAGTGCTAGCAAAGGTGGAATCCAGACCCCCTGCCTGTGAGCAGCTGTCTCTAGATATCCAAG
>WEKX01016348.1:0-14665 GCA_013390025.1 Pitta sordida | reverse complement strand
TTTTTGAGAAAGGGGAAAAGATTACCACAATCCTACTGGGAGCGGATTTTGCTATTAAGCGGAGCAAAGTCAAGGGACCTGCCTGTGAGATTCAGTTCCTGGGGGTGAAGTGGCAGGATGGGCGTCACCAGATCCCATCTGAGGTGATCAACAAGATCACAGCCATGTTCCCACCAACCAGTAAGAAAGAGACCCAGGCATTCTTGGGTGTCATCAGCTTTTTGAGAATGCATATACCTGAGTACAGTCACATTGTGAGTCCTCTCTACTTTGTGACAAGGAAAAAGAATGATTTCATGTGGTGGCCAGAACAGCAGCAGGCTTTTGAACTGATCAAGCGTGAGATTGCTCATGCAGTGGCACTTGGACCAGTCAGAACAGATGGGATAAACAATGTGTTGTACTCAGCTGCCAGAGACAGAGGGTTCTCCTAGAGCCTCTGGCAAAAGGTGCCTGGTGAGACCTAAGGTCAACCTCTTGGGTTTTGGAGCCAAGGCTATAGAGGATCTGAGGCTAACTACGCACCTACGGAGAAGGAAATCCTCGCTGCCTATGAAGGGATCCAGGCAGCCTCGGAGGTGGTCGGCGCCGAGACACTGCTCCTCCTGGCATAGCGACTACCAGTCCTGGGGTGGATATTCAAAGGGAAGACCCCATCCAAGTACCATGCCACTGATGATACCTGGAGCAACTGGGTCACTTTGATCATGCAGCGTGCCCGGATCGGAAGCCCCAACCAACCTGAAATTTTGGAGGTCATCATTAACTGGCCTGAAGGTGAGGATTTTTACTTAACAGATGAGGAGGAGGAAGAAGTGACCCATGCGCAAGAGGCCTCACCATACAATCAGCTACCTGATGAGGAGAAGCAGTATGCTCTCTTTACTGATGGCTCCTGTCAGCTAGTAGGTACAACCCAGGTATGGAAAGCTGCTGTGTGGAGCCCAATACAGCTAGTCGAACAGCCTGGACAAGAGGATGCTCAGAGGTGACCTCATTGCTGTTTACAACTACCTGAGGGGAGGTTGCAGCCAGTTGGGTGTGAATCTCTTCTCTCAGGCTGACGACACTAGAACAATAGGACAAAGTCTCAAACCACGACAGGGGAGGTTTAGGCTGGATGTTAGGAAGAGCTTTTTCACAGAGGGAGTGATCTCTCATTGGAATGGTCTGCCCAAGGAGGTAGTGGAA
The DNA here is from genome assembly GCA_013390025.1 of Pitta sordida. NCBI lineage: Eukaryota > Metazoa > Chordata > Aves > Passeriformes > Pittidae > Pitta > Pitta sordida. The sequence goes on along the minus strand of WEKX01016348.1, from coordinate 13,474 downwards.
TCGTTATCCTTGGAAGTGTTTAAGAGAAGACTCGATGAGGAGCTTAGTGACATGGTCTAGTTGGTGGCAGGCTTGGATGGATGGAGCATGGTGCCTGTGGTTCCACACTTGTGGGTCTGATCCCTGGATGGGCGTTCACTTGGGAGTTGGACTGGATGATCCTGTGGGTCCCTTCCATCTCAGAATAACCTGTGAACCTGTGAACAAGAGGTTTTCCCAAAATTGTATCTGTACACTGACCCAAGAATGGTGGCTAGCGCACTGTGGGGATGGCTAGATCAGTGGACGAAAACCCAGTGGCACTGCAGAGGAAAACCTACCTGGTCAGCTGATATATGGAAAGACATTGTCTCCAAGGTAGAGAAAGTGGTGGTTAGAGTTCGGCATGTTGATGCCCATGTGCCTAAGAGTCAGGCAACCGAGGAGAGCCACCACATTGAAGTGCCAAAGGTAGACCTGAACTGTCAGGAGAAGAGAGAGTTGTTTTTAGCCAGATCGGCTCATGAGGACTCAGGTCACCAGGGTAGGGATACCACCTACAGATGGGCACGGGACCGAGGGGTGGACTTAACCACGGATTATATTTCCCAGGTTATCCATGATTACGAGATCTGTGCTGCAATTAAGCAAGCCAAATGGGTGAAGCCCTTGTGGTATGGTGGTAGGTGGAATAAGTACAGATATGGAGAAGCCTGGCAGGTCGATTACATCAGTCTGCCAAAGACACGCCAAGATAAACCTCACGCGCTTACCATGGTGGAAGCCACAACTGGGTGGTTGGAAACGTACCCTGTCCCACATGCAACAGCTTGGAATACCATCCTGGACCTGCAAAGATAAGTCTTGTGGCGACATGGTACACCTTAGCAAATTGAGTCCGACAAAGGGACTCACTTCAAAAACAACCTAATGGCTGCCTGGGCAAGGGAACATGGCATTGAGTGAGTCTTTCATATTCCTTACCATGCACCAGCCTCTTGTAAGGTTGAGAGGCATAACGGACGTCTGAAAACCACCTTGAAAACATTGGGGGATGGGAACTTCAAGAAGTGGGACCAACATCTCGCTGAGGCCACCTGGTTGGTAAACACCAGAGGTTCTACCAGCCCCTCCACACAACAGATGGTAATAGGGTCCCGGTGACCCATCTGAGCGGGCTGTTGGGGAAAGCTGTCTGAGTTAATTCTGCCTCTGGCAAAGACAAACCATTTGCGGGATTGTTTTTGTCCAAAGCCCCAGGTGCACATGGTGGGTGATGGAAGAGACCAGAGAGAAAAGGTGTATGCCCCAGGGAAGCCTGACTCCTGCCTAACATGCATAAAGAATGAATTTTTGTTCATGTTAACTTATACATGAGCATGTTTGGCTCTGAAGGAGTGGAAATGGAAAAGATTCAGGGGAGGATAATGTCATGGGTTAACGCTCATGGACCTGTTTTTCTTTTTGAATTTTTTCCATTTTCTCCCGGGCTGGGGGACGGGGCAGTGGCGCAGCGCGGCTCTCCCTGTGCCGTAGTTTTGCCCCCCCCTCGCCACCATTGGAGTGCTGTCGACCACAGGGAGTGTTCAGGCAGGAGGCTGGTGCCAGCAGTGCAGAGTGGAGCAGCGTGAGGGCGGGTCCCAGAGTTCTGATGTGGCACGCTCACCTGGTTCCCTGCTCGGGCCGGGGACAGCTGTGTGGGGGTCTGGAGGTTGCCATGATGATGATGTAAACACCATCTTACAGAAGACAGACGAGATTGGCAGCTCAGAGCATTGCCTCATTGGACAGAGAGGACACTACCGGGGAGGGACTGGGGAAGTTTTTAAAAGCTACAGTGTGAAACAGACTGCTCTCTCTTGCCCTCGCTTCACCCACCGGAATCTCTGCCATTCCAGTGCCTCGCTCCTGCAGCCGTTCCTCCCAGCTGAACTCATGGAATATCAGCACCATCCGCTGCCCCTCGTTAGCATCCGTCCTCCCCTGACAATAGCCAGTGGACATGGCTACCATTTTTATCCATATTTTTGTTGTTCTTGGAACTTTTCTTTTGAGTATTGGTGTTTTGGTGAGGTTTGGGGTTGAGGGATTTTCCCTTGTGCTGGGAGTGGGTTTTGTCATGTGTGGGAGCGGGGAGTCCTGGTTTTATGTTCCCTAGCTGTTGATATCACCTGCACACAAATTACAGTGAATGCTTGGTGCATTGCAACCTCTGCATTACGACCCCACCCATTTGCAAAGAGAATTTATCGCAGTTTTGATTCAAGGATTTGCGAGTTTATCTGGCTTACAGACGCGCAGTGCTTCTGCTCCGCTGAGAGGTGGTGCCAGAGCTCCCTGTGGGGCTGGGCCAGGAGTCATGCTGTCCCCTGTTACTCTAAGAACAGCTGGGGAACTGAATTCCCCCCTGCCAGGCACGTGTTACTGTTTCCATGGCGACAGGCAGGGAAGGGAAGTGCCCCAGGAAAGTGGGGCTGGCCGTGGCGGCCAGCAGGACATGCTCACTCCACTGATGGAGCTGAACCCCCCCACACCAAGTGGCGCTGCCAGGCCCGTGCTCAGCGCACAGGGCCGGCGGCACATGGGGCCGCCAGCGGCGCAAGACGGGCGGTGTGCAGCATGAGACGGGAGGCGTGAACATCGGGGGGGTGGGGTCTGATTTGGAGAATCAGAAAATTACAAATTTAGAGTCTTAGGTAAGGGCATAGAGATTTAGGGATTTTAGTGAATTAGTGATTATTTAGTGAATTTCTAGTGAATTTTAGAAGGAGTAGTAGACTTTAGGATCATTCTGAAGGCCTGAGAGTTAAGGTTGAATATTAAGGGTGTCCTGCAAACTGTGAAGGTAAACAAACCCAAACGTTAAAAAAAACCAAGGGGAAAAGAATGTAANTTTTTTTTTTTTTTGTAAATAAATCCTCTTACATCTCTAACGATCTCTCGTACAAGGAGTGATAAATAACCCTTTACTGGTCTTAAACCTAGACAGTTCTGCATTAAAGAAAAAGTAGTGGTATTATTCCAAAATCATATGTGTCATTGCAGGAGGAAAATTTACTTTCACTATGGCATAGATTCAGTTCAAAAAATTATTTAGAGCAGCCAATATAACTTACTCCATGGAGCTGCCATTCATCACATGCTTATGACCATCCAATGCAAGGAAGGCACTAGCACATATGCAGAGATAGGGGATAATACTTCTATGCCAAAATCCCAGTGCACAACTAGGCATCTGTAGCAGTTTGACCCTGGCCAGATGCCAGGTACCCACTAAAGACATTTTCTCACTCCGCTCTGCAAACACACACAGGAGAGAAAATATAATGGATGGTTTCATGGGTTGAGGTAAGGACGATGAGAGATACCTTACTGATCACTATCACAGGCAAAACAGACTTCAAGTGGGGATATTAATTAAATTTATTAATAACAGAATCAGAGCTTGAGAATGAGAAGTAAGATAAATCTTAAAAGACATCTTCCCCATCTGCTCCTCTCCTTCCAAGTTCTACCTCCTCCTCTCCCCAGTGGTGATGGGAGATGGGAACTGGGCTTATGGTCAGTTGGTGTTTCTGCCGCTGCCCAGAGAGAGGAGTCCCTCCCCTGCTTCCCATGGTGTCCCTCCCATGGGAGACAGTCTTTCAGAAAGTGCTCTAGTGTGAGTGCATCCCATGGGCAGCAGTTCTTCAGATGTTCCAACTACATGGATTACTTCTGCATGGGTGCAGTCCTTCAGACCCAGGCCACTCCAGTGTAGGTTCCCCTCAGGTCACGAGTCCTACTAGGAAATCCTGCTCCAGCATGAGGTCCCCTTCCCACAAGTCAGCAAGTCCCTGCCAGGACCCTGCTCCAAAATGGGCCTCCTGTGGGGTCACAGCCTCCTTCAGGCATCCACCTTCTCCAACACAGGTCTCCTCCATGGGCTGCCGGTGTATCTCTGTATCCCTGTGGTCCTCCATGGGCTGCAGGGGCACAGCTGCTTCACCATGGTCTTCACCATGGGCTGCAGAGGAACCTCTACTCTGGCTCTTGGAGCACCTCCTGCCCCTCCTTCTCCAGCAATCTTGATGTCTGCATTTTTGTTCACATGTTCTCACTCTACTCTTCTCTGACTTCCATTTCATCTGCATCAATAACTTTTTTTTCTTCCTTTTTAGATATGTTGTCACAGAAGCCTTATTGTCACTCATGATTGGGTCAGTCTTGGCCAGCAACAGGTCCAGCCTGGAGCTGATTGACATGGGCTCTGTTGGATGTGGGAAAGCTTCTAGCAGCTCCCCAGAGAAGCCTCCCCTGTAGCTCCTTCCCCTTCCACTACCAAAACCTGGCCACACAAAGCAAACACAGCATCATAGGAGTCCTGTTTTGAACTCAGTGTTCTCTCCATCTCACTGTGGCTCCAGGTCCTACTCCAGAAAGTAGGGCAGGCATCCCCAAGCTTGTAGCATTATAAGCCAGAGACTCATATGGGGAGTGTTGATTTAGAGGTACATATCTAAGGTGTTCCTGTGGGTCTCTGATCATTGACCATCAGAGTAAGGGAATCACCATGAAATCAGTGTTACAGACCACAGATGTCTTGTAGCCAAAAGAGAATGCATACACTAACATATTTTACAAATGCTGCAAGCTAATAAAATGCTACCCAGACTTGCCCTTCACAGCAAAATATGGGAGCTTTTGACAGGTTTAGGTGTAGAAGACCCTTTCAGCAAGATTATTTTGAAGAGTTTTAGGGCTTACTTAACTTAGGAAGTCTCCCTTGGCTAGAAGAAGCACCTTTGTCACAGAGAGCTGTGGCAAATAACAGAGAGTTATTCTGCCACTGCATTCCAGAGAAACTCTCCATGCCATGGGAAGAAGATAAGCTCCTTGCTATGTTTGAAGGTCCCCACATTGAATCACAGAATTAGTAAGGTTGGAAAAGACCACAGAGATCATCGAGTCCAACCTATCACCTATTACCTAACCTAACCTGTTACCTAACCTGTTGTTATCCTGCTACCAACACCCATCCTACCAATAACATACTACCCTAATATCTAGGTAATGCTACCAAGTACATTCTTCCATTTTAGATATGTTATCACAGAAGCCTTACTGTGACTACGCAGGGTGGGCAAGGGACTATAAAAGCCTCAAGAAGATGAGAAGTATATCTTTGTCCCAATGTTCACAGTTTGCAACAGTTAAATTTTAATGTTTTTTAGTGTTCCTGTTTTCAGAAATAAGTTTTCTTAAACCCTTCCACTCTTGCCATTTTGGCAGATACCTGCATCATCTTTTCTTCATGTTTTGGCGTAGCTCGGCTGCTCCTTCCAGGATAACCATGTGGTAGTTTTGGAGAAGGTCAAAGGCTGGGAAAGCTGTTCCTCATGTCGTCAGTTGGCCTGATGACAATTGTTGTGGCCCTACAGCGGCTTTTTTTGGAAACAATGACCCTTTCAGAAGCCTGGCTTGGGATACAGTCTGTGACAAAGGCTGACCCAGAGACCATCAGAGCAGTTCTGTGTACATTGCCATGTAAGTCTGCCCTGTGCAGTAGCAGGCAGAGTAGGCTGGTTTCTGCTCACTGGACTTAAGGCCCTTGACCAGGAGGTTATGGCTTTCTGGGGCCAGGTATCAGCCCTGGAAGAGCAAACAGCACTGCCAGGAGCTGCATTGGTTTGTGGAGTGTTTGGTGTCCCACACTGCTGGTGTGCTGCCAGAACAGGGTGCAGGTACACTCTCACCCTCCCAAGTTATTGCCCTTGTCAAGGATTGATCCCTCTGGGAGTCTCATAAGCAGGGATGGAAGTATTTTGACAGGCAGTCTTCAGGCTCTGATGTTGAATTTTAACCTGGCCCAGTGGCTACTGGGCTGGTGCAGGCCCGGCCCCTGATATAAGTAGAGGAGTGGAAAAATCTGCTGGTTGGTGTGGTTCGTATTCCCTCTGGAGTTATTTATTGCCCTTGTCGAGGATTCTTCTCAGAGTCTCAAAACCTGGGAATGGAAGTATGTTAGTGGAGGTTTTGGACTCCAGTGTTGAATTTGAGGCTGGCCCCGAGGCTGCTGGACTAGTGCAGGCCCAGCCCCTGATACAGCTGTAAAGGCAGCAATGTGTGCAGCTTGGGGTGGCACAGTTTACGCAGCCTTAGACCCAGGAGGAGTTGAAACAGTTTTAAGATGCTCACCAGCAGGAAACTGGGTTTTTGTGAGTTGGAGGCAGTTGGGCCCCATCTATTCCCTTGGTGGTGTCAGACAGACTCCATTGATCGTAGGCCCCCCTCACTGCTTCCCTCATTGTTTCTGAGCGCTGTGGGTCCTGGCAGATGCTGGAGTAGGGTGGGAAGCAAGCTGACAAATTCCACTGGGCTATTGCTGCTGCAGCCCTATAGAGTAGGATACCCACATATTCTTCTGCCTATGTCAACTTCAGCCTATGGAGGCTCAAGAATCACTATATTATACAGTAAGGCTGTCACAGAATCACACAGAACCACAGAATATTTTGTTGGAAGGGACCCACAAGGATCATCTAGTCCAACTCACCATCTAACGCCCATACAGAGATCGAACACACACCCCAGAGTGGTGAACATAAACCTAGTTCCCTCACAGGCACACAGGCCACTCTGAGCCAGGAGAGACCCATAGGACCGTCCAGCCCTACACCACCCAGCTAGGCCATGTCACTAAGCTCCTCATCCAGTCTTCTCTTAAACACCTCCAGGGACGGCAACTCCACCACCTCCCTGGGTAGTCCATTCCAATGAGCGATCACTCTGTGAAAAACCTCTTCCTAACATTCAGTCTAAACCTCCCCTGGTGTAGCTTAAGACCATGTCCTCTCGTTCTGGTGTCGTCAGCCTGAAAGAAGAGGTCCTGAAGCTGCTCTGCAGAAGTCTGAGTGTCAGCCCCACTGCTACCTCCCAGGCTCAGGTTAATTTGACACTGAGAGGTGCCATTTTGTTTGTGTTAAGAGCCTTTGTTTCAAGCTTTGAAGGAATGCAGTCACTGTATGCCAGCTCTGCACCCTAGAAGGTGGGGGGGTGGACAGCTGCCCTTGGCCATTCCAGGGCATGTGTAACTGCTTCTGTCGGCTCTATTCAGCCTGTCCAAAACTCATGTGGTATCCCAGAAATAGCTGTTGCTCATGGCCATTTGGACACAGCTCACTCAAAGAACGGAATCAAAAATGATGATCAAAGAATTCTCATCCAAAACTGTTAGATTGGCTGGATGCTTGAACACTTTTTAAAATCTGTGTCTTAGTCTGACTTTAGAGGTCACAGATTTGAGTAAATCTATCTTTGCCTTCTCATTCTAAATTTGCCACTAACAACCTCATAGATTAACTTTTATTCTCAAAACTTGTTTTAGAAATTTAGTGCACAATTTCAAGAACAAGGAAATCCCCATTCAGGAAAAAAAGGGTCGGGAACACAAGTTATATGAACAGGGACTGAGGAAGCTGCAGTTGTTTAGCCTGGAGAAGAGGAGGCTCAGCAGAGATCTTATCACTCTCTTCAACTACCTGAAAGGAGGTTGTTACCAGGCGGGTATTGGTCTCTTTTCCCAGGCAACAAGTAGTAGGACAAATGGGCACAGTGTTAAGCTTTGCCAGGGACGGTTTAAGTTAGATATTAGGAGGACGTTCTTTACAGAGAGTGATTGAGTATTGGAATGGGCAGCCCAGAAGTGTGGTGGAATCACCATCCCTGGAGGTATTTAAGAGACTCAATGTGGCATTCAGTGCCATGGTTTAGTTGGCAAGGTAGTGTTAGTTCAAAGGTTGGACTTGATAATCTCAGGGGTCTTCTCCAATCTACTTGATTCTGTGAAAAGGAAAAAAAGGAAAAGAAAAAAATGGAAGAGACCTTCCTCATGGATTAAGCAAGTACGCATAAACATTAAAACAAAAAAAAAAGAAGCAAACTTCAGATTTTCTATCTAAAAGCTAAAAATACCACAGCTGCCATTCCTGAAGAATTACGAAAAAATATTTTTGTGACCAAAAATAAAATGCAGTTTCTAATGTAAATTAGGCAGTCACATATGCCACGTTGTACGAATCTCCTGCAAGTGCCTTGCAAACATAATAAAAATGAATGCACACCTGCAGACTCAGAGCCTTCAGGTTTCATTCGTATTCACAGAACCACAGAATCCCAGAATCACAGAATATTATGAGTTGGAAGGGACCCACAAGGATCATCTAGTCCAACTCACCATCTAACACCCGTACAGGGACCGAGAGCACATCCCAGAGCGTAACACCAACCTAGATGCCTCACAGCCTAGCAGGCCACTTCGAGCCGGAAGGGGCCCAGTGTCATCCAGCCCTACACCCCCCAGCTAGACCATGTCACTAAGCTCCTCGTCCAGTCTTCTCTTCCACCACCTCCCTGGGCAGCCCATTCTAATATGCAATTACTCTCTCTGTGAAAAACCGCTTCCTAACGTTAAGATTAAACCTCCCCTGGCGTAGCTTGAGGCCGTGCCCTCTCGTTCTGGTGTCATCAACCTGGAAAAAGAGGTCTACACCCATCTGGCTGCAACCTCCCCGCAGGTAGTTGTAAACAGCAATGAGGTCACCTCTGAGCCTCCTCTTCTCCAGACTGAACAGTCCCAGTTCCTGTAGTCGCTCCTCATAGGGCCTGCCCTCCAGTCCCTTCACCATCCTCGTTGCCCTTCTCTGGACCTTCTCAAGCAGCTCAACATCCCTCTTAAACTGGGGAGCCCAGAACTGCACACAGTACTCAAGATGAGGTCTGACCAGCACAGAACATCAACAGTGATTTTCGCATGTCAATAGAAATAGAAATCCTGTACTCTAAATTTCATGACCGAGATTCAAATCAATCACAAGTGCAATTAGCTCCAGCTCCAGACTTCCACAGACTCTTAAGTGACTCTTGTTTACTGCAGCACATGTCAGCTAGTAGATGTGTCACATTCACTTAAGAGGGGCTTTTCTGGTCAATTTTTGGCAGAAATCCTTGCAGGTATCAGGGTGACAGATTAGTCTGATTGTTTGCCTTCCCTAAATGCACCCACAGTTGAGTTGTGAACATAAAGAAGAAACCAAAGAATGAATTAAGTTGGGAACACAGGGGGAATACACAGGAAAGGATAGACTAAAAATTGTCAGCAGGAGGCTGGAAGTGAGCTAAGAGGATTAGGGTTTAACTACACCGATCAGCAAGGAATGTCCGCCCATAAACCACCAATTGTCAGAGATGTACTGATATCAACCATAACCCAGGTGAGAACTGGGATTCATATGTAACTCACCTGTTGAATACTGTATGACTTACTTACTGAATATTGTACAACTCTGTAGTATATAAGGCACTGCTAAAAACAGTAAAGCAAGCAAGATTTTTGAGGATCGATCCCTCTTGCTTCCAGTGCTGCTATTGAACATACCTATCTCATAACTCTTACGGGCTATGGGGTTTTTTCCACAAGTCACAGTAGAGACTCTTTTGTCAAGCCAGAGATTTCCCCAACACCCTTTCCCTCAGCCTTAATCAGACATTTTTTAAGCACCCCTGGTGCTTTGAATCAAAAATAACACTTATCCAGTATTCCCCCTAGCAGCCATGAACTCCAGAGCAGCTTTTTATGGGAAGGCTTCAGGGGCAATTTCTGACCAGATGGGAAGCTGGGATGGGGTACAGCATGCAGCTGCCAGTCCCTGTATCTGCATGTCTGCAAGCTTCAAGTTGCTGCTCCTGTCAGTCACATCACACTTTTCTCTGCCTCCTGCCACTTCAAAAGAGTCCACTGCATGTTTGAAAAGCAACATCAAGTGTGGTAGTGGAGTTTCCCCAGGTTGCTCTTTGGTATGTTTCTCCAAATGTTTTCTCAGAAGAGCTCTCCTTTTCACCAGCATGAAAAGATAATTTTACCTTTACTTTCGGAATCTACCTATTACCTTTTTTTCTGTGTTTTTTTCTTCTTTTTTTTAGGCTTATGAGATCAAAGCCAAAAGGAAATGAAGATAAAAAGTTGTTTCTCAGTGCTTCTCAGACAGTCCAATCTAAGGCTCTGCATGTTCTCAGGAAAATAAATACAAGCACTAGAACTCGAAATAAGTGGGAATACCTTGGCTCATCACCAGTGGGCTCGTGTGTAACCACCTGTTTTCATTACTTAACATCACTGACTCCTAGAGAAAAATGTTGCACAAGATACTGGAGGAAGATGTCAGCTGACTTCAAAGCAATTGCAACAGTCTGTGTGTCTAATTCAGGTGCTTTATTTGAGTTGCTCAGTCATTCATAGCTATTTGACCCTCTCTGTCCTGCAGGAAATCAGAAAGCTTTGCTTGATAGGCCAAACAGGAAGGACAATGTGCCCAAACAGTTTGTGTTTATAGAAGCCCTAGAGAGCTGTTGACTTCATGTACGTGATTCCAACAGCTGCCTCACTGATCATCCTGCCTCCTTTACAGAAGAAACAGTGGGTAGCAAAACAGGCTCATAAAAACTGAGATGGTACCTACACTCCATGCTCAGAATGTGACAGTTCAAATTTTGTTTGCATGCCTACTGTGCTGGGTTTGCTGTGGCTGGTTTTTTTCTGGCAGCGGGGCGGCCTATGGAGGAGGTTTTTCTTCGGGAATTGCTGGAAGCCTGCCTCATAACTGGCAGAGGTAATGTCAGCCAGCTTCTGACTGGGCCCACTGCCAGCCAAGGCCAGGCCAATCAGGAGAGATAGAGGCCCCTCTGTGATAACATATTTAAGAAGGGGAAAAAAATGCAACAACAAGAAGAAGATGGCTGCCAGAGAAGAGCTGTAAGAAGTTGTAACAGCAAATGCAGGCAACAAGGCCAGGGCCAAAGAAGGCAGAGGAGGTGTTCCAGGTGTCTTCCTGCAGCCCATGGAAAGGACCATGGTGAAGCAGGCTGTTCCCCTGCAGCCCATGGAATGGAGAGAACACAGGGATGCAGAGATCCACTTGTAGCCCAAAGAAGAGCCCACACTGAAGCAGGAGAATGCTGAAGGGAGGCTGCAGCCTGTTGGAGCCCACATTGAAGCAGAGTCCTAGGAGAGATGTGTGGCCCGTGGAGAGTCCATGCTGTGTGGCAGAACTGTACCTGGTAGGATCTGTGTGCTTTGGATGGGACCCATGCTAAAGCAGCACAGCCAGTGCTTAAAGAACTGCACCCTGTGGAGTGACCCACAGGCAGCAGAGTATGGAAGAACTGTTGATCCTGGGGTTGGACTCACACTGGAGAGAGTCATGAAAGACTTTTTTCCCGTGGAGGAGGGAATGCAGGGAAATGGCTTCCTACACTGAGCAGCAGCAGAAAAACACCGACTGCCTGGCTTTCCTCTAGTCCTGTCTCCCCTTGTCTCCTGGACAAAAAGGGAATGTGGTATCATCTGTTGTAAAAGACAGAGGGGTAAGGGAGAAGGTTGCCTTTAGATGATACTTCTCACATTGAGCTCTGATCTTGTTAGAAATAAATCCTTTATATCCCACTTTAAAATGTTATTTTGCCTGTGACAGTAAAAGATTTCTAATAGACCTCATTCCTGCGGCAGCAAAAACCCTTAAGTTTTTTTTCTTTTCCTCTCTCTTTCTGTTTGTATGACCGGGGAGGTGGGGAGGGGAGGGGGAGGGCAGAAATGAATGAGAAAGTGGCTGTAGGTGAATCTCTGGCATCCAACTAGAGTCAAACCATCACACCTACCTTTTTGTCATTTGCTGAGGTATCCACACTGCTAGCAAGACCAGAGACTGGTTTTCATTCAGGCCAGGAGAATGCCATGGCCCTGTTGGGTTTGTATTCCCTGTGATGTAGCACTACTAAAATGGATGAGGATGTTCACCACTACACAAGGAATTTTTAAAGTTATTTTGGAACTTACAGCTTGGCTAGTGATAAAAGTTCAGTCTCACTGAGTGACAGCAAGCAAGCTACTGCTGCCCCCATCATGCAATGAGTAGGCAAGCATTTGGCAGCATCTGACAAGGTGCAACAGCACATAAGGCTGGCACAGTGTGCCTCTCACTGTTTTTGACCTGTCTTGGTGTGAAGGATAAAAGAATGTTTTGGCACTCATAAAATGAAATCTATATGTAATTGCTTATGATGTTAGTACTGCATACTTAGAAATATTTTAAATATTAGTAGTATAAGTTAGGATAAAGNTATGCAGCAGGGCGAGCTCGAGCCAGTCTCGTGGTGTCAAGTTAGCATTATGATATGTGTGGTAAATGCATCTAAGTATTTTGCATTCCATACTGCTGTTTTAAAGCAGCATTGTCTGTAGCACCGCTTTCCCCCCCGCCATGACAGTAAATCCGAGAAAGGAATCTGAGGCATTGCAACAGCAGGAGGAGGGAGTTCTGACAAGCTACCGTAGCAGCAGCAGTTCAGCTCAGAACTTCTTCTCAATTTCCAGGTTTTTTTCCTGGGTCTCTGAGGAACTGAACTCATCTTCCATAGACACATCCAAACTGAAACAAAGAATCTCAACTAGCTGCATCAGAAGGCACCACATCTAACCAGGAACAAGGTTTCAGCCCTTCCTTCCTTTCCCCAGCCCCCCGCCCCTCCCAGTCTGGGGGAGGAAAATATTGGACAGTGTCAGACTGAAAACAACAGGGATTTTTTTTTCTCTCTTACTGTTCCTTAACTCCCCAGAGGAGACTTCTTAGTTATAAATTTGTGTACTTCAGTCAATAATTTTTTTTCTTCATTTTCTTCTTCACTTCCCTGTGAGAAGAGATATCAATTTAATTGAAATTGGTGGGAAGGAAGACAATCTCACTCTAAACCACAGCATGTGGTTAGAGTGAAAAGTTGAAGATGATGATGGACTCTGACTTCTTCACCCCAGGACCACCAGAGACCCTTCCCCACAATAATTCTCCCAATTTAAGGTCCAACATTTTGAGGAAATATGCCTTCTCGAGCTGACCAGCGGCATTCACAGTTACAAATTCTCCACACGTTGGCATCATTGTCTGATCTAAAAAAGCTTGAATAATTCCTCCTTGTCTCTCTTCACACCCAGTGTGAAAAGCCACAGAGGGAGACTTTGATTTCACTTCCCTAAACATCTGTTTCCTCTCGTTTCACCGGGAGCAGCATAGCAGGAGCAGATACATGGCAACAACTCAACGTGGGACTTTCTGGGAAGGTGTGTGCCAGAGGTAAAAATGCTTGCAGGCATTTAGTTACATGGGGATAGTTGTTCATACCTCCAGAGCGGCACAGAGCAATGTCTCCATTCCAATGCGCCTGATAATGACGGCAGTAGAAACCTCTGCTTCTTTTCCAGCACAGGACAGGAAACAGAGGTCGTGCATGTGCAGTTGTGAAAAGTGGGCTCCTTAATCACTAAAAAATCATGCCGCTAAGATGTGAAGCCGCAATATGGGGAGCGTGAAGTGCAAGAGGGTCGACTGTATTCCATTTGTCACAACTGGCATAGCATGAACTACATACTGGATTTTCATCCTGTCAGAGAATCACAGAATCAGTAAGG
>WEKX01016345.1:33458-45457 GCA_013390025.1 Pitta sordida | reverse complement strand
GTGAGGGCTGAGATTTCTTTTGTTCCTGCAATTCCCTCCCCTCCCTNCAACTTGCACTTGCATTGTTTATTGAAATCTGTTTTGTGGCCAAATTGCAGCAGTTGTGACAATGCCTTCCAGGCACTACATTCTGTCTGAACACACAAGTATGAGCTTTTAGTTGTTGGTTTGTTTTTTTTTTTCTGTGTACATTGACAGAACCACACTTTTTATTACGTTTTAGACAAGTAGGCTTTGCCCTTAATATAGCAAGTTTCAAGGCTTGGCTAAAGAAAGTTAAACTCTGTTTTGTCCATGGTTTGTTCAGGGGTGGTACAAAGTTTAGGAATACCGGAAGATACCAAATAGTTGTGGAAAGATGAAGGGCAACTCTACAGAAATAATCTCAGAGTCACAGAATGATTTGGGTTGGAAGGGACCTTAAAGACCATCCAGTTCTAACCCCCTACCATGGACAGGGACACCTTCCATTATCCCAGGTGGATCCAAGCCCCGTCCAACCTAGCCTTGGACATTTCCAGGGATGGGGCAGCCACAGCTGGAGAGCAAGGATAAGCAAATAATATAATATGCAGTTGGAAATAAGAAGGACAGCATAGGGAAATAAAGAGTAACAGCACTAACCTGGTACTAATTGCCGCAGCATTCTTAGGACGTGGCTTTACTGGAACTTTTGTGGCTCAGGTCAGAAGGAATTGTTCCCTTATTGCTGATTTGAGGTAAGAGACAAGGTCAGAACTGGAAGGGATGGTGAAAGTGACAGAAAGAAAGTTGTGTTTCAGGGGCCACTTGAGAGTCACTTCCTGACTGAGAGAAACTTGTTTATTTCACGTAAACACCGCATTGTTTAGGAGAAAGTTTATCAATTGACCAGTGAAAACTTTCCCAAGGCCCAGCTGGGATCAAAAGCAGCTGGGGCTCGTTCCTTGTGGAGCTCTGGTCTTGATGGGGGAGATCCTGCAACACCTGAACCTGCCTGGGACCAAACTCCTCCTGGGTGTGGCAGGCCTGGAGCAGCGATGGACGTTAAAAAGCCACAGGTGTTTGAGGTTGCTGTAACAAGGAGGTTGAGGGAGTGATCACAGGGAACACAAACCAGGTGTAGCCTATTACAAGAAGTGGTTGATGAGTAAGTCTCCAGTTCTGGTGTCCCCAATATAAGAAGCACATGGAGCTGCTGGAGAAAGTCCAGAGGAGGCCGGGAAGTTGGTTAGAAGACTTAAGGTGCTCTCCCCACGGAGACAGGGTGAGAAAGCTGATGCTGTTCAGCCTGGGGAGGAGAAGTTTGTGTGGAGACCTCCCAGCAGCTTCCAGCATCTGAAGGGGTATCCTGGGACAAGGACTCTTCATCAGGAACTGTGGTGATTAGACAAGGAGTCATGGGACCAAGCTGAAAGAGGAAATTCAGGTTAGAAATACTAAAGAAATTATTCTTTGTGAGGGTGGGGAGGTCCTGGCACAGGTTTCCCAGAGGAGCTGTGGCTGCCCCGTCCCTGGAGGTGCCCAAGGCCAAATCCGACAGGGCTTGGAGCAACCTGGAATGGTGGAAGGTGTCCCTGTCCCTGACAGGGTGCTTGGAACAGGGTGATCTTTAAAGTCCCTTCAACCCAAACCCTTCTCTGATTCTATTCTATGATTGTGCATTATCCTTGTGTTCTAGCTACTTACTGTCTTATAAGAATTAATAATAGATCTGAATATATCAGAGAGTGATAACTCTGTTGTATTGAGGCTTTGGTTGGGCAGGCTCAGCACTCTACTGATGTAAATGAATTTTGTATCAGGTTTCTGGATAAAAGCTCTGCCTCTCAGTTTTCTCAGTGTTTCCTCAACATCATACCCAAGCCATGGGGAGAGCAGTGATATCTGTTTCCAAACTGTGGTTGTACACAAAAGACATTCTTGAAAGTTTCCAAACAGTAGGGGAGGTAGAAATCTAATTTACATCAACAAAAGATCAGATGCTGTGGGGAATTAAATTGTTGTGACCATCACTTACGAGTACAGTTTGTTGCAAGGCAGGATTCTGGTGTTCCTTGGGTTTTGAGTATTTTCTTATTTTTGGCATGGAAGAAGCAGGTGAATCATGAAACTTCAGCCAAGAGGAAAATCTTTCCCCTGGTAGGACTATCCCTACTCTCCCCTCCTACATTTTTTGTTATCAATGTATTGTGCTGTCACCAGGCAAAGCATTTTGACTTTGTAGGGGCAGGAGAGAAGCTTTTCCACTGTTTTTCCTTGGTTGTTTTGAGGAAAACACACCTTTGCTTGAAATACTTTAACTCTGCTGAATCAGCACTTTGATAGCAAGGCTTTTTTTTTTTTCCTTTGGAATATTTTTTGTCTCGCTGTGCTTTTCAGCCACATCACCCCTTGCATTAGTATTCTGGTAGAGAGAATGGTGGAGAAACGTTTTCAACATTGCTGCAGAGAGTGCCCAAGTTTTGGGGCTTGTTAAGTAATGAGAATTATTCAGTTAAGTGAAGCTGAATCCTGTAACATTAAGAACATCTCCCAGGGTTTGCATTTGAGAGGTAGGAAAGCCAGTAGATTTTGCAGTTCTGCAGAATGTTCAGGGTTTTTAAAAGATAATTTTATAGATGTTCCAGTCTGCTGGTGTTGTAATAATTATTATGTGACATTTCTTTTTCCTATGGACTTGTCCTTTTCTTTGAAGCTGTGTGTTTTATAAGCAAACATATGTTCCAATATGCCTAATGCAGGCAAGAATGTTGAAACAGAAGACAATTTGAATATAATTGGATTCTGAAAGCACTTCTATAAGCAAAAAGTGCAAGTGGTTTTGGCCAGGGGAGGCTCCCACTTGCCCAGGTGACTTCTGCAAGTGGGGCTTAAGCTTTTTGAGTTACTTAAAGCTGCTAAATGGATTAATCACTCTGCTCTTTTCTGCAGCTAATCAACCTTAATTTTTAGTACTCTGGTATTTGCTAACAAAGGCCACTCCTCAGTATTCCACTGAATTTGCCCTCATGGAAATTCTCCATTCAAGCTCGTTTAGCACAGCAGGGGCAGCTGGATCTCAGCTCTCAATAGTTGTGTTTATAAAGGATCAATTGGGACTTCT
Organism: Pitta sordida; assembly: GCA_013390025.1. Classification (NCBI taxonomy): domain Eukaryota; kingdom Metazoa; phylum Chordata; class Aves; order Passeriformes; family Pittidae; genus Pitta; species Pitta sordida. The sequence goes on along the minus strand of WEKX01016345.1, from coordinate 42,372 downwards.
CCTGATGTTTTAAATACAGAAACTGTCTATCCTGTGCAGAACTGAGAAAAACCCCTTTTATCAGTTCTCTAAATCTTTTCAAACATCAAACCTAACTCCCAAAGATTTCTTCCAAGGGATTTAACTTTCAAGTTAGATTATGGAGTAAACCACTAAAACAATGGAGTGAAATTTTAGTGAGCTCTGGTTTTATTTCCATTGCAGGATCATTGTGCCAGTAGCAATAGTTGTGTCCTTTCCAGAGGAACCACATTAAGAAACATGAATAAAATCCTTCAGAAAGAGACATAAAAAATAATTAGCAGTTTTCAGTTGCTCGAATAATCTGAGGCAGATGTTTTTATCTGGTTAGATATCTTCTGCTTCTTTACTGCCTCTAGAAAAACATTTTGTTGTTTACTTTTTGGTATAGTGAGATTTCTGTTGTAGAAGTTTTCTATAACTTTTGAGTCAAATTGGAGATTTCTGTAAATAAATAGTTTTAAGTAAGTGCAAGGACATAAATCAATAGAGAATAGGTGTGATGTCCTCTGTCACTAAATACTGACTTTCTTAACTGTTTGTTTAATGGTTTTTCTTCTATAAAATATGTCCAGCTCTGCTAAGTTGCACATAGTTAATCCTTCATGGTAGTTCACAGGTTATTCTGAGTTGGAAGATGAACTCCCAAGCGAACACCCACCCAGTTATTGAGAAACTTGGGCTATAGAATGCAATTATTCCTTTTTTTTCCCTTCATCTCTGTAAAATGTTGTATGAGGAAAATGATTATTTCAGTTTTTATGGAAATATATTGATTTCTAATTTTGTCAGAGTATTTGACTAACATTTATGTGAGTCCTCTGTGTTGATTTTGATAGGGAATTTTAAAAAATGCTTCATAAATGGTTATCCCATGGTTATAAGTGTTGGGTAGTTAGATAACTAAAGATTGTTCAGGAAAGGCATAAAAAAACATACCCTGGATTTTTCTCACATCAAATTTTAGTTAAGTAGCAGAATAGTTCTTGCTTTTGTCAGGTGTAGGAAATCCAGTTAATTTAATTCTTGCAATTAGGATCCACAGGTGACTCTTTAAAATGAAGTTACAGAATGGCAAAGAAACAACTACCATAAAAGTTCCATTTGTCACCCTTTTTTCCCCTGAACAGGGTCAAAGTGGAAGAGATTCATATATTTTTATTGCAGCACATGAGCTCCTCTCTGGTTCTTACACAGATAGTCTGGAGTGCTCACTATAATCAAGGCAGAAATGCAAATCCAGAATTACAGCTGCTTAGTCTGATTTTAAATGTGTCTGTTATCTGTCATCTCCATTCCTGGTGCTTAGTGCTACACAGAAATACTTCGAAGGAAAAGAAATTGTCAGGAAGCCCATGAATGAAGGAGAATGAGGTGGTGGAGGGATAGAATTGGAATAAAGATGCTGCCAAGAAATATTGTGGTTGTGTAGGATCCCTGCTCAGAGACCACAGAGAGCTGTCCCTTGCCCTTGGGTGGGCTGCTTGTGCTTTCCCCAAAATTCAAGCCTGTTTCATGCAGCTGACAAAATATTGTGGGCTTTTGGCCTTGCTGCATGTTGTTACATACTGGGTGACATCTGACATGTAGCGAGAACAGGAATATGAAGAAAAAAAAAGGCAACAGATTTCTAATGTCTGTCTCGAGATTTGACTTGCATGGCTCAGGGAGAGATCTGTGTGTGGTGAAGGCAGCAAAGTGAACCCCTTGATGCTCTAATTTGCTCTTGCACACTAATTGCATACTTGAACAAAGGTTTGTTTTCTTTTCCTTTTGTACTCCAATTCCAACCCTTGCATTCAGGCCTGAGCCCAGGGGATATTGGGTCAGTGCAGGTGAGTGTTTGTGTAAAAACCAGCATCAAACCTCTTTTACATTTTGTCATCCTCCCTCTAGGCTTTCCTCATCTTCTAAATAACTTAAATGCGTTTCCAGAGCATTTTCTACAGCCTTATAAATAGTTTATGCCTTGGTTTGTTCCAATTCTGTGTTTACCTACCAACTCTACTTTGTTTACAAATTCAGCCTAAGAGCTAGAAAATGTCTGGGGTATCTGTGTTCACTATTTACCTTCAGTTAGCAGGGTAAGAAATAACATTTTATTATCCGCTTTAATCATATTTAATACATTTAATTGTAATTTCCCTAATGTGATCAGGGAAACTATAACCTTCCCTCTTGCAGAGTCTTTTTGGAATGCCAGCCAGAGGTATTGCACGGTCCCAGGTGATCTCAAAAGCTGCAGCACAACCTAATTTACATGACAGAGTGGTATGGAAGCATACATTTTGTGCAAACATAGCCAGAAAGCCTTCAGAATTAATGTCTTGAAGTAGTTGAGAAAGCTGAGTGACTGTAGTAGCCATGGTAACTTTTTTCCTTTTGCTTTTAAGTAGAAACCTCGCTGATTACAAAGCTTCATGTGAGCCTTAAGCCGGGGACAACTACAAATTGTGTGGCAGCAAAAGAAAAATCGCAGGCAACTGGGCAGATTCAACACATGGAGAGCTGTGGATAAGATGCAGAAATAGCTTTCTTACAAACACAACTAGGTTGAGTGGTGTTATTATGACATAAAAGCGCTTTTGAGGCTCCACACTCCATGTTCTCCTTGTTTGATAATGTGCTGAAGTTGCTCGTACCCTTTAGCTCAGATGCTGCCAGACACTTGTTTTTGGACTGACGGATCCTTGTGAACTTGGTTGCACCCTAAGGGTGGAGTCAGCTTAACTTTATTTTAATTGTTTTGTGGCTTTTGGGTTCACAGGAGTGATGCTGAGATGCACTGACAACATGAGGGTGTTCAGGTCTCCTGTCAGCTTAATGAGTTTATTTTTGCTGGGTGGTTGACAGTCAGCCAAAGGAAACCAAACAAAAAAATCCAACAATAACATAACCCAAGAACAGCTTCTTGGCTGGTTTTCCATAAAAAGATCAGTCAAGAGGAGGGGGAAACACTAGAAATGAATGTTTTTACTATTTCTCTCTTTTTTTAATCAGTTTTCCAAAATTATGTAAAAATTGGGATCTCATTTTTCCTCTCTCTGCACTGTAAATGCATCAGAGGTGGTTTGAGGTCCTCTCTGTTCCCATGATATGCAGAAGAGAGGCTTGTTCTACCCTAAGGATGCTGCAGGATTTGTGATGTTTAAAGCCTTTCCTGATCAACCCTTGGGAGATAATCCACAGTAATCAAATACTTTTTGATCCAGAGTGAGATGGACTGCAGTGATTAGGCCACGGGTGGATCAGAGCAATCACTATTTGGTTACACAAAAAGAGCAGCTTCTAAGGAAGGACTAAAAATTACATGGGCCGGGGAAATACAACATGAAGTTTATCCAGGGCAGATGCCAGATCCTGCACCTGGGATGGGACAGCCCTGGAAATATGGGCAGGGTGGGGAATGATGTCTGGGACCTGGCTGATGACAAAAGGTTGGATGGAGTACTTGGTGGCATGACCTAGATATTAGGGTAGTGTGTTACAGGGAGGATGGTGTGTTGGTAGTAGGATGGCAACAGGTTAGGTAACAGGTTTGACTGGATTAGATTGGTAATAGGGGATAGGTTGGACTTGATGATCTCTGAGGTCTTGTCCAACCTTACTGATTCTGTGATTGTGTGATTCTGTAATTTCCTTCCACCTCAGGACATTCTATAATTCTGTGAAATAAAATGTTGGATTTTAAACATCTCAGGTGTGCTTGAAATTGCTGGCGTGAATTGGAGAGTTTGAGTCTCTATCTCAAATTTTGGGTGACAGTGTCCACTGACCTCTGTGCTGGTTTGGATGTTTCTCTTTCTTTGGTGTTTCTTCATTAAGTTATTTTTTGTTGAGGTGAAAGTGAGATCATGTAAGTGATGGAAGAATGTAGAGATCACTCTGTAAAAAAAAGAAGATATTTTTAGTGATTTCCACCTGTCTTTACTTAGAAATAGCTAAAAACACTTAGAATGGAGGTCACCCCTTGGCCATAACAGCTCAGGTACAGGAAATACTGGCACAGTGGAGCTGCTGAGGGACAGGTGGGGCACAGGAAGACTTTTAACAGCTTCAAGTACTTAGAGCTCCTTTGATTAAGAGGAAATTATATAAGTCCAAAAAATAAAAACTACAGTGTATGAGCAGATAAACCTCTGTCATGCATTAAAGTGAAAATAAAGCACCCAAATTGAATCCTAGCTCTGGTCCTCCTAATCCTCCTTTTGCAGTGAAGTCTTGAATCTGAAATGTGCCTCTCTAATTTCAAGAAATGTGCAAAACGTGTGAAACACAACAAGGATTGAGCAGAACAATTTGTTTTACCAGGAGCTTCTTTGAGTGTTACAGATGGTTTCTGGCTGTCTTGTCCAGGGAACTAGTTTGGGTATTCAGATTGTGCAAGATTAAATCCTTGATCCTCTGAAATTAATTACAGAATTTTCATCAGTGTTGCAAAGCTGTTACCCAACACTTCTGGAGCTGTGTCTGCCTTTGGTGGACTGTGTGTGTGTCATCCGAGAGTATCAAGAGCCAGTCCTGTGACATTACAGTGATAGATAAATTGCTTCTATGCCTGGAAAATTCAGATGCTTCTCTGTGTTACCCCCCAGAGCTGTTGTGAGTACTGATTGTGTCTGTTCCATGCCTTACAAAGCAAATGATTTGTGTGAGCAGGGTTTTCTTTCACCATTTTACCATTTAAAAAAACATATATAAAAAGGTAGCAGTAAGTGTCCAATACATCAGCTCTTCTTTGCATCTGATTTCTCAGCTGGTGCAAATACACAACACACAGTGCTCAATCTTTCATTTTAATGAGCTATTTATTCTGTCGCTGTTTTGATCTAAAGACTGCTTTTCCTCTGAAGTGAGAAATTGTCTTGTTGGACCAGTTGATGAAAACATTCCAGATGGACTCAGTCCCCTGAGCGTGTTGGAGACGCCTTGCAGTGCTCAGCTTTGCTCTTGGGTCACGGGTCCTCTGTCATATCCATCACTGCTGTCTTGTTCCTGTACAACATCCTGGGTTATAACTCAGCGCCAAGAACAACTCCGAACACATCAGGGCACTGAGTTACCTGATAAGTTGCAGTGTGCTTCTCCCAGAACGTTCCCACCTGTGGATTCCCTGGGAGGAAGCACAAGGTTTGTCTGTAGTGTGGTGAGACACATGAGATAATGATGAGATTTAGTGAGTGTGTGGACATTTGGGAGATATTTTGGCTTAATGGAAATAGAATTACAAATGTTGTCTTAAGTGTATTATGAGTGTATCATGTGCAGAATATTGTGTGATGAAGCTAAATTAATTGTGGGCTGGTGTTTCCAAACAGAGAGAAGGCTTTGTCAAGGTGAGATGTAAGATGTGTCAAGGGCTGTGATCATAGTCAATGTGTTAGAAAGGTTTCATTATTTATTTCTCCAAGGCATTTTGGTGTCTGAAGAACAACTGTGGTGTTTTCGTTTTTGGATCCCTCTAAACAAAATAGATGGATTTGATGAAGGTGTGTAATCAGTTAGATTTCTTCTGTCACAAATGATGTGCAGTCCTTGCACACATTTAATCACCTTTACAGAAGGTATTTATTAAGGTTGTCTCATTTTAAAATGAAGAGCAAAAGACTTACTGCCACATTCATCTGGAAGGTGTCCCTGCCTATGGCAGGGGGATTGGAACCAGATGATCTTTAGGGTCCCTTCCAACTCAAACCATTCTATGTTTCCACAATGTTACTTCTTTTCAAGAATGTGTTTTCTTGATAATCATTCCTAAAATTCAGTCCAAGAAGTATATGTCTACATACGTATTTCTAAACAATTTAGTGAAAATTGTCAGTAATATTTTTGAAGTTAAAGCCGTTTGAATGTAATAAAATTGAGTTTTGCACCATAGTGTGAAAAAGATGAAAAGCAGGAAACCTTATTTTTTATTATAATAAACTGTGTGCTTCAGCTGATTTCCAGATACCTTCTGAGTTAGTGTAATGAACACTTCCCTGCTGAACCAGTTTTTTATATGTTAGGTTCTTAAGCCAAAGGAAAGAATAATTTTTATGAGCTGTATTTCTGTGCAAATTGTTATAAAATGCTAATCATTGTAGTGAGGCCTGAGCAAAACATAATCTGTTATTCCCTGTTTTATGTCAAGACTGTAGGGAGATGCTTTTTTACTCCACACTTGCTCAGAGTTGCTGCAGTCCAATGCTTGCTGTCCTGTTGCTATTTTTGTGTGAAGGCTTGTGATTTCATTAACAGTTATTTTAAAACCTGAACAACCTGACAGAGGGCTAAATAGAGCCGAATTCTGTTTCCCATGTAGATAAGTGCAGCAACACATGAATAAAGATCAGGTTGGCCTCCCCTCCATGCCTCACAAACCTCCCTTGTGGCCTTTGGGGGGGAATGGGCCACGTTATCTTTGGTTTTAGAAATAATTAACGTTATTTTAATCCAAAGTGTATTTCTAGATTAATTTGCAAATAATAGTTGTTGTTCCTAAGGCTCTTACCTTTTTCTGGTTGTTGTTTTTGTCTGTATTTCTGGCACGGGAGAGTAGGATCTCATCCAGGAGCCTCATTTGGTGCCTTGGATGAGGGAATTAAACAGTTCTCCCAGACTTTGAACTGGTGTTGGGTTGTGATAACCCTTGCAACCCAAACTCGTGTCTCGTGTGTTAACTCCACCTGTGGCTTCCACAAGTGAGCTTGAGAGAACCTTTGTCGGTCACAGCGCAAGGTCCTGTTTGTCCTTGGAATTAAGGAGCAGTGATTAAATTACACATGGTTTCCTGAGCCTTAGTTTTCCAGCCTAAAGAATGGCGTGGTGACCTTATGGTGACACTGCAGGGAATGTGGGCTTTGTTAATGAATTCGAGTTCTGCCCCTGAAGATTCAACTAGAGGCACTTGTTCTACAACACCAGCTTTGTTTTTGAGGGTTATCACTGTGACATCTGTCCCTTCCCTGCATTAGGTACCATGTGTAGCACTTTTTCTCCCTGTATTCATTTGATGTGATTTGCTTAATATAAGAAAACAAGCCTGTGCTACATTTGTTTTTAAGTGAAGAGAAAAAAAATGACTTTCTCTGGGGTGTTGACAATGAGCTGTTTATTACCACAAGCTGTGCGCTTTATTTTCTTTTACTTAGAAAGCAGTGATTTGTCTGAATTTTTGGAGTGGTTTTTAAGTGAATAATGATGTAAGAGCCGTCTTACTTGAGGCTTCTTATAAATGTAGTTATTTATATGAGGAAAAATTGTTCAAGCGTGGATTATTTATGCGGAGGAGAAAACTGGCTCTGGATTGATATAATTTTTCTTTCCCATCTGCTCTGAACGACTTTGTTGTCTCTGTGCAGTGAGTGCTTGCCTGCAACTTTGTTTTAGACACTTAAGAGCTCCTTGTACTATTTTTCTTGATGAAATGATCCAATTCAAACATCACCTTTTGTTCTTCAAGGCAAACTTTGTTCTCTTATGGCTTCAAAGAAGTGTTGTGGCCTTTCCCCTTTCATTCTAGGCAGGGCTAGTTTCATCGCAGATTTAAAAAGTGGAACTGAGATTTTAGGGGTTTTTTTTGGAGGTTTGTGGTATTGGTATGTTTATTTTCTTAATTTTTGATTTTTTTTTTCTTTTTATCCACAACAGTTGAGAGATGGATGAGAAGAACAGTGGCACTTTTCCCTTTTTATTTCACTTCTAATCCCAGTCCCCTTGTAAGATGGTCCAGTCTATGCATGGAGCCTGGGCTCAGCCTCCTGAGCGAACTGTGATGTCGATCCACTCTTATTTAGCCACCAGATTGTTTTAAAACTGGTAATTCTGCCATTAGAAGTGTAGGCAAAAAGAGCATCCATGTAGCCTTCCTAAAACGTTGTGAAGTACTGACAGTAACAAAAGATGTGGGGGGTTTTATTTCAATAAAGATTTCTCTCCTACCTACAGCCAAGGATGACCTAATTTTTTTTCTTTTTAGGTGCACCAGCAGGATCTGTCTGTAAACAGTTTCTAAGCAACAGCTCCCTGTCCTCTAGAAAGAATGCTACATTTTATCCCTGACTCTGGGTTTTATGGCCCTTCTGCCCAAATTGGTGCCCTGGATCAGGGGGAGGTTGGAGGAGCCTTGTCAGCAGTGATAGTTCTCCTCTTTTGTAGTACTACCAACCACCTACGGTTCGCTGAGGTGTTGGAAATTAAATCACTGTCTCCTTTATTGTTGGTTTCCCAACAGCTTTGCTGTCACAGACCAGCTCTGTGAATTCTTTCTGTGCAGCTTCATAAACATTCTGTAATGATCAAAGAACCCCTATTTCTCCTTCCATTTAAATCCAAGAGGTGACAAACCAAAAATGCCTGAACAATTTTTCTTTTTTTTTTAACGATTGCATGGTTTGAAACGGTTTTTGGACGAAAACCTGTGTTTTCCTCACAGCACAACAGGTCCCTATTTTCACGAGGAGTTGTGTGGTCTGTCTCTGATTCTGATAATTCAGAGGCAAAGAAAATGAGAGCCCTTTGCTATCAGGTTCTTACCACGGGGGAGCCTGCAGCTCCAGTGACGAGTTTTCTGGAGCTCACCTTCATTAACCACTGTCAAATAATTTGCATTGAGAGGTCAAACCCTAATAACTACCTAAAAAAGAGAGAAAACTTTTTCCATGGTAATATAGTTATATATGGGGGGGGGAAGAGAAAATAGAGTAATCTCTTGATAAGGTGAAATATTGAAAAGGAATTTTTAGAAGAATTTGTTTTTTTTGGTTTATTAATCCTATCCCTGGAAGTATTCAAGGCTAGAGTGGATGGGGCTTGGAGCAACTTGGTTTAGTGTAAGGTGTGTCTGTCCATGGCAGGGCATTGGAACTGGATGGTCTTGAATGGCTCTTCAAACCCAAACAATCCCATGATT
>WEKX01016345.1:14877-32895 GCA_013390025.1 Pitta sordida | reverse complement strand
TGTGTTTTCCTCACAGCACAACAGGTCCCTATTTTCAGCAGGAGTTCTGTGGTCTGTCTCTGATTCTGATAATTCAGAGGCAAAGAAAATGAGAGCCCTTTGCTATCAGGTTCTTACCACGGGGGAGCCTGCAGCTCCAGTGACGAGTTTTCTGGAGCTCACCTTCATTAACCACTGTCAAATAATTTGCATTGAGAGGTCAAACCCTAATAACTACCTAAAAAAGAGAGAAAACTTTTTCCATGGTAATATAGTTATATATGGGGGGGGGAAGAGAAAATAGAGTAATCTCTTGATAAGGTGAAATATTGAAAAGGAATTTTTAGAAGAATTTGTTTTTTTTGGTTTATTAATCCTATCCCTGGAAGTATTCAAGGCTAGAGTGGATGGGGCTTGGAGCAACTTGGTTTAGTGTAAGGTGTGTCTGTCCATGGCAGGGCATTGGAACTGGATGGTCTTGAATGGCTCTTCAAACCCAAACAATCCCATGATTCGATGATACTACTGGAATCTTTTGAAGGACTGTTAACCTGGGGGCTCTGGACGTGAAGAAAATAGTTCAGGCTGTTGGACTTAAAATAGTCATAAATGTCTGCAGCACATCTACTACATCTTGCCTTAGCTGAGACTGCCTGTGAGGTGGGGAAAGGCGAATCTTGTACAACACAGGTTTTGCATCCAAGGACGTTGGTGTGGATCTTGATCATAAACTCACTTAGTAGGAGTTGGGGAAGAGTCACCTGGAGTCCCTTTCCTGTTATATTCCAAGAAAAGCAGCCTTCAAGAAAGTATGGCGGGAGCTGCTTATAGAAGGAACTTTTATTATATTATGCTCCCATTTCTGAGTTGTTTTTACCAACTCTGTGAGGCAGCTGAAGAAAGTATTGAAGATTTGGGAGGAGGAAGTGTAGCCGCATCAGTTACCACAGTGTGGTAGGATTTACGGAAGTGCATTGTTCATCTCACTTGTTGATTTTTAATTTGCTGTGTCTTAACTGGTAAATAGTATTTCAGTTTGAAAATGCACTTACTGCTTTTATTGACAATGCCCAGGGAGAAGGCCTGTAGATGTTGGAATCAGATTTGAGTAATGGTTAGGATTGATAATGTCAGCTGTAGCCTATGCTCTAATTTTGGCGTGTTCTAGAGTTCATTTCTTGCCTAGAAGAGGTAAAATGGTTGGTCTGTATTCTTTTGAAAAAAACAGGCTTCTCTGTATGTGTTCGTTGTGATGTCACAGCCCGTTGTGATGTCACAGCCCGTTGTGATGTCACAGCCCGTTGTGAGGCTTTTTTATGGCTTGCGTTACAAAATAAAGAAGAGTAGAAGGAATTTTGCCTTCTGAAAGAGCTCTTGAATGCTGTTATGTGCATGTGGGTGACACAACTAGGAGGGCAGTTTAAAAATACCTGTATGTTTAAAAGATAACATCAAATTAAAAGTATCTGGGGGTAGAAAACAGATGAAACATGAGCTTTTGAAGAACTTTTTATGAAAAGGGCAATAAAAACAAGATTTGTGATGTTCTTACTTTTTAGAGGCCGCTCAGGTGGCTTGCTGTCAAATACCATAAAAACAGGCTGCAAGTAAATTCCATTTTTTACTGTGTTCAGCATTCTCACCTTCTCCATTACATTTTGACCAAGAGTAGTGTAGTGTAATAAAATTCAGATTCAAAGCAAGCTTTTGGGGCTTTGTGCATTTCTGTTCATTGCTTCTGTAAAGGAATGATAATCTCAGTCAATCTCTTTCAATAATTGGTTGATATTTTCCTTTACATTTGGGCTAAGTTTTCTTGATGATTTCTCTTTCACGTAATAATAATTTTAGTTCTCAATCTGGGAGACATGGATAAATCCCACTGAAAGAACGCCCCTGTTACTAAATATTCCAGTCTATACTAAATCTTCTTTTGTGTACAAGCCAAATTCTTCCACCTTTTACAAGCTCTTGGTTTATAAAATCCCCTCCTTTTCATAAGCAAACTATTGTAGTTTTGCCTCCTGCATATATTAACAACATGTTTGAAGATTGAAGGGAGGGAACACGAAGTGAGTCATCTTGTGTTGAGAAGAAAATCTGATAAATTTGTGAATGAAATCCAGCTTTGGAAGTGGAGCATGGAGGTTGTTATTATTGCTATTTGAGGGGTTTCTTTTTTTTTTGGTATATATATTTTTGCTCTTAACAGATGTGTGAGTTAGGAGAGTTTTAATTAGACTTGAGAAGTGCTCTATCACATGTTTGTAAATCTGCAAATACTGGGAATAATTGAGTTTAGTAGGACTTTACTGTGACAAGAAATAGCTGCCCAAGGTCTTTTGAATAATTTTTGGAGGTGCCTCCATTGACATGGGGTTGGTATTTTCTCTCTAGCCATTGGAGATTAGAATGAGAGGTCATGGTCTTAGGCCCCAGTAGGGGAGGTTTAGACTTGACATTAGGGAGAAGTCTTTCACTAAAAGAGTGAACCAGCATTGGAATGCATTGCCCACAGAAGTGGTTGAATTGCCATCGCTGGAGGTGTTCAAGGGTAGACTGGATGAGGTGTTGAGGGTCATGATGTAAATGTTATAGATGTTAGGATTCAGTTGGATTATAGATTAGACGAGATGATCTTCAAGGTCTTTTCCAACCTTATCAACACTGTGGTACTGTGACATTATTTAAAAAGCCTTGATTCCTAAATGGGAACAAAGACATTAAGATGCCTAAAAATTTTGAAAGTGAACCGAGTGCCAAAAGCCTGTGCTTTAATTATTGTGGAGATTTTTGTTATTAGAAATATTGTCATTACTCATCACCTCCTTTTTTCCAAGTGGTGCCACGAATTCAGCCTACGGACTAGTGATATTATGCCCGTTTTACAGGGAAGATGTGAGGTTGTGCTTTACTTTCCAGAAGGCAGAATCCAGTTAGGTAAATGAGTTGGCTTTTAATAGGCAATATAGTCAATTTGTGTGGACTGAAGGTCTGCAGTGAAGTAGGGCAAGCTCACTGAGGAGGAGGCAGAATTGGTCTGAGGTGAACTTTACTGAACTGCAGCCAGTGATCACAGAAGAGGAAAACTCAAGCTTTAAAATGAGTTTGGGACTAAAACTGCTACTATTGAAAACATCTGAAACAGTGATCATGGACAGTTGGGTTCAAAGCCATGTAGGAGGTGGTGGAAAAGCCAAATACACTATGGTGGTGTTTAATCTCCAAAAGAACTATGCATGCAGGGAGTCATGATGAAAAGGCAATCAAAGCTAACACGTTGGGATTTTGTACTTAGGAAACTTTGTAGAACCGTTTAGGTTGGAAAAGACCTGGGAGATAGAGTCCAACCCTTTCAGGGCAGTAAGGAAAATTAATATCAATTAAAACAGGAAATAAGAAAAGGCAATGAGGACTCAGGGCCAAAGAGAAATCTATATTTACATAAGAGAATATTTTTTTGAATATAAGGTGCGAGTATTCAATGCACAAAATGTTATAAGGGGTCAAAAATAATTCTTCAAAAATGTTCAAGATTTGAAAACCAATTCTGAGTCTTTTTCAAATCCTGTGGAAGCAAGAAGTATTCCTGGAGAGTTGGACAAGTGAGGTAGAAAAGGTGGACTCAAAGGAGAAAAAGAAATTTCTCAGCAGAAAATCCAGGGAGAGTCTGTGTGTCCTTGTTGCCTGTGGAACAGCTTCTGAAGGGTGTTCACAGGGAGCCTTACAGAAAATGTGTGTGAGACTGAAGTGTTAATTAAAGATGTTTTAGAGAGAGTAGATACAATGAACAGTATGTCACCAAAATGGAAGTATTTTTTTAGCTCACCATGTATTCCTTTGTATTAATGTTTAGTTTCGCACTTGTTCTCTATGTCTAAGATATATCAACTGCCTCAAGGCTTGGGTTTCATAGCACAGTGAGCATTGGTGAGTTTCATCTTTCATAATCCCTGGATTGACATTATCTGATTTTTACCAATTTTTATGAATGCTTAATATATTACTGTGCTTGAAAAGGTATGTAAGATAAGGTGCCAGTTTTACCTTAGCTTATGTTTGGGGTTTTTGTTGGTTTTTTTTTTTTTAAACCCTTTCATTTTCCACCGTAATCCTATATGAAAACTCTTTGTATTCCATTGATGTGCCTGTAATAGTTTATTTACCTGATGGCCTGAAAAGTTGCATTTCCCTGGGATCCTTTGTTTTCTTAATCTTCAGAGATTGGTTTTTTTTTCAGAGACACTGATCAGAGATTCACTATTGAGATGGAAACTATATGAAAACTTCCTCTGTGGAGAAGTTAATCTGATACTGAGTAAATTGCTTTTCTTGCTGGTACTTCACTGTCACTTGATTACTTCCTACATTTCCTTTAGCCTGAAAATACTAATAATTTGTTAATTAATCCTATCAGAATCTGCAGGTTTTTATTTATTTATGCAAGAAGCTACTTCATGCTTTAACATTGGTAAAGAGGAAAATGTATTTTATGTCTGTCTTTCCCCTCAGCTGAGGGGATTTTCAACTCCACTAAGAGTTATCTTGCAGTCAGGCTGGAGAGGTGCTTTGAAGGCTGAAAAACAGATTAGATATGTTGGTTTGCTCTGTGGTCAGGGCACATAGTGATGGTAATTGCTTGGACAGGTTGTGAACAATTCAAAGTACAACCTTGCAGTTACTGGACCTTTCTGCCCTGGATTTGCTATTCCATATCTCTATATCTATGTATTTTTTCTGGTTTTATTCCCTTCTGTATTGCTTCTCCTGAGTCTTCTTAGATCCTTTAGTGGAGAAATCAGTTTTCTTTTGAGAATTGCACCATAGCATCAGTGAAAAAGTGATTTTAACTCTTTCAAACGTCCTTGCATTGAACCTCGTGTAATTAAGTTAGATTTTCTTGAATGTTTGCAATTCCTTTTTTTTGAGATTTTTTTTTAATTTTCATAATAATTTTGTAAGGGGCACTTACAGAATTTGGTAGTGCAGAACCAAAAGAATCTCAGGTTTATGTAATCTGACCATATGAATCTGGCTGTTGCTTTCCCAGATGAATGAATCTTGAGGGTTCTCAGTGAAATACCCAACAGTGTCTCTCTCCTACTGGAACTGCACAGCCTGTATCCATGTGTCTCTTGGTTCAAAAAGTACAGTTGTAGAGGGATGGATATTTTAAGGACTGTTCTTCAGACCTCTTTATGTAAGAGATACAGCAAAAAAATCCCACATTTAAATGCTGCTTATCTTCTGGCATGTGGATTTTCCTGAATTTTAAGAGGTCAGCCAGGATTTTTTCCTCTGCGGGGTTAGGACAGAACCAAGGAATTTGAGTGACTTCTGTATATTTGTCTCATACCCCGTTGCTCTCCTTCCCAAGAGCAGAGATTTATATCTGGAAAGCCAAATATTTTCTCTCTACCGTTTCCTAGTGTGCTTTCCCAAGACAAGTGCTGTCCTGCTTCTGGTACAAATGGATCTAATCAGAGCACTTCCTAATCCACGATTATTCCAGATTTCTTTGAAATCCATGGGTGTCCTGAGCATCCTCTTACAGGCTCAGCAGAGGGAATGTTTGAACAGCTTTCTGAGCACAGCAGACTTCCCATCAACTCTACAAAGTTGCTGTGCTTTTCTCAGCCGTTTAAAATTCATCAGCTCCCGGCTCCTTAAGACCGTTTTTCTGTTCTCTCTCTGTGTTTGTGATTCTTTTACTTTCAGTCAATAATAGGAAATCCTGTGCAGATTGAAAAGCCCGTAGTACCCAGATGTCAGTCATTATGCTGAAGTCTGTCTTCAACTAAGTTGTTTTCAAAGGAGAATTATTCTTTACAAATACATTTAATAAATTCACACTGCTCAATGAGTTTTTGCAGGTTTGCCTGAGGGTGGGAATAAAACCGTGAGCAATTTAAACGTGGAATCCATATTTTTTTTTCAGCATTACTGTAAAAAGCATATTAAGGTTTTCATTGTAGTCTTTCAATTCTCAGAGGTTTATATCACCTACTAATTTAGTCATTACAAGCACATTGCGTGGAAGGTCCATGTTGAACTAATCAAATTTCATTTGCAGAAAAAGGCTTTCCAAAAAGCCTTTCCACCTGCTTGGGAAGGCAGGTGGTTTGCAGAAATTGTCCTAAGATTTCCAGACCCTTTTTGTTCAGAGGGAGGGAAATGCCACGTTGGGGTTCTCTGTATCAAGGTACAAGAGCTCCCTTGTCTTCTGCTCCTGTGTTTAATCCCAGCCCATGTCTCTTGCCATTTGAGAAGATGATTAGGGATCTGGAGCCAGGCTGGGAGAGCTGGGAATGTTCCCCTGGAGAAGAGAAGGATCCAGGGAGAGCTTGGAACCCCTGGCAGAGCCTAAAGGGGCTCCAGGAGAGCTGGAGAGGGACTGGGGACAAGGGATGGAGGGACAGGACACAGAGAATGGCTTCCCAGTGCCAGAGGACAGGGAGAGATGGGAAATTGGGAAGGAATTGTTGGCTTTGAGGGTGGTGAGGCCCTGGCACAGGTTGGGTGGAGAAGTTGTGATTGCCCCGTCACTGGAAGTGCCCAAGGCCAGATTGGAGCAATGTGGGATAGTGGAAGGTGTCCCTGCCCATGGCAGGATTTGGATGGAACCGGATGATCTTGAAGGTCCATTCCAAACTGAACTATTATGTAATTCTGTGAACATCATGTCAGCACTTCCAGAAGAATTTGTATAAAAAAAAGTAGAAAAACCAAAAACAAAAGGAAGGAGAAACAAAAGAACTGCATCTTGTCATTGTTGCACACTTGTGAGTAGGGATGGTTTTTATGATCCTTTGAAAGGGAAGGGAAAAGCTGAGTTTCCTATGTCTTAGGGCCTTTTGATTTTAAGTGTTGGGCGAAGATCCCATTCTGTTTGAGCCAAGGGCTGTGTAAATACCTGGCTAAAACAGACTTATCCTCTGTTCCACATGAAAGCTGGATTTCTCCAGACAAAGTGCTGTCACAGCCCGGGTTAGAATCGATCAGCAACATGAGGCTTGGAGACACCAACACATCCCAGTCCCAACCACTTGAGTTTTCTTACGTGGTGCGGCCAAGTCATGGAGCAGGAGGAGCTTGAACGAAAACAATGAGGGAACAGATCTTTGGAAGAGTTTCCTTGCAGGTGTAAAGTGCAGCTTTCGCAAAGGAGCAACATTACCTGTTTAACGGTTCAATCAGCTGCTTTATGGGATGTTTGTAGCTGGAGTTGAGGTCCTGCTGCAAAATGGTTGTTTTCAGTAATTCTTTATCTCCAGGGCTAAGTCCAACAGCTGCTGTTGATTCTCACTTTGTGCCAGCTCCTGAGCTGTGCCCTTATTTGTGCACAGCTGATTTGTGCTAAATTAACTTGCGTTTTAAAAATACTTCAGACTGTCTTCCCCCCCTCTTCCTTTCATTAGTTCATTATGCACCTGAACAAGGACTCCTCTGAGCAGAGCAGTGGGATAGGAGGAAGTGTTGAGGAACAGGTGGATAATTCTGAAACCGTGAGAGTTGCAGGAGGAAAATCTCATTAAACTGCAGCCCAGTGGTGTCTGAGGGAAGTTTTGAAAAGCTTTAAAAGCAAAGGTGAGCAGTGTGATGCGGAGAAGGTGATTCAGGCAGTGGTAGAAGTTTGAGAATGTACTGACTTTACAAAAACCTCAAGTATCTTTGAAATAGTTTTCTGAGTGCATATGATGGAATAAGATTGCTGCCAACAGAAGGAACAGACAATGAGGTGCGGGATGATAACATCAGGGAGAGGAGGGGAGGAAGTACAGCTTTGGGTATATGGATGAATCGGAGTGCTACAAGAGTAATATCTGAAAGATTGAGGTGTAGGTTGGACTGGACAACATGAGAGGAAATCCAAAAATAGTACTTGTGTAGCAGGAAAAAGAGATAATAATTTAATTTTTGACTGTGAGTGTGGTTATCCAGGCACAAAGTATAGAAGCCCTTCTGTACCTCTAGTTTCCTGATGACAGAAATGCTGTAAAATCTTACTCTCCAGATGGAATGTAGCATGGCAGTTCTGGCACTTTCTGTGTGACCTTTAAAACCTTTTAGTCATTCCTTTCCACTCTCTTCAGAAGTAGCTTGGTTTTCCTTCTTTCTTTATTTTTGCCTTTTTTTTTTTCTTTTTTTACTATTAGAGCATTTACACGAATGATCAGAAGTTACGAAATAACTCAGATTTTGTGGCTGAACTATTTTCAGTTTATCTTTTTGTTATTTGCAGTTTTTAATCACTTTACCCGCTTTTGTTGGTTTTTTTTTTTCTTTTTGTTCTTCAGTAGAAAATATAAAGCATTGGGAAAATATTTTAGCTCAGATAATGGATTACCAGCCTTAACAGTCTGGATCTTAGCAACATCTAAACTGATTCTCTTGAGTCAGGTAGATAATTGATTGTGGTAGGAAGATCTTTGTTCTGGGAAAGACTTGTAGCAGGTAGTTAAAGTGTTGGATTTGATCAATCCTTGTTAGTCCTGGTGAAAGGAAGGTAAAGCAGTAAAACACAATTTACAGGGGTTATTTTGGTCACCTGAATGTTGATGTCAGTCTCTGCCAGTTGTTCCACTTTAACTTGGGTGTGTAGATCATCTTAGATCACATTTCTGTTTTTTAAGCAGTGAACATACTTGTGTTGATCTGGGGGGGCAGATATTGGATGAATACACTCCACATTGATACTTTGGAGCAACTGAACATTTCATTACTTAACAGCTTTCTGGAAGTTACTTGCAAGGTTAAAGTCATAACTGAGTCAGAATTTGAATGGAGATGTATGTGAACAGTAACTGATAATTTCAGTATTTTATATCAGTTGCTTATTGCCGCATTCGTAGTGTTAATCAAAAGCTGGAGAAAAATATTAATCATCATAAGAGATATTAATTTATTTTGCCCTTGCTTTGGGCAAATGTTTTGAAGGAACTCTAAATTACACATGGTAGTTGGCACAGAAAATCATCAGATGGAGCAGATTACATTAATATTTGATATTAACCCCCTCATCCTCACCCTCTAGATCTGGGATGCCCCGAGTATCGTTTTGTGGAAGATCTCATGGAGAACATGCTTGTGTGATGGGAACTTAGACTCACTGCAGAAATTGAACAAAGTTAGAAGAATTTAATTGTTAAACAGGGCCTGGAAAAATGTTCAAAAATGCCTCTGTAGCCAAAATTTGCCTTTTAAAAAATTATTGTGCTTTAGGGCCATTATATGAATTAGTAAGTTTAATAGAGTCAATTTTCCATTTATAGGGTAGTGTCAGTATGGACAAGCGCTTCCATGGCAAAATTGTGGCATTAAAAACTATTTTGAAATACTTTTAAAGTCAGCAGAGTGTGCTCCTGATTTACAAAAGATAAGCAAATGACCAAAAAACTGGGGAGACAGCATGAAATTGTTGTAAATGTCTTTCTTTATATAGGAAATACTTACTGGATTGGAAAAGAACTTGTGATTTCCCTAAATGCTGAATTTCTTCTGTGTACAGCAAACTTCTTTATGTGGTATGAAGTCTTAAATGATTAAGAAATCTCATCTGGGACCTGCAAAGGCAAAGCTGGAATTAAAAGATAGTTGTCTTTAGAGACTGAAGGATTTCTTGGTCTCATTCACAGAATCATAGAATTGTTAAGGTTGGAAAAGATCATTGAGCTCAGCCATAGACTTGATGGCAAATTATGGCAGATGAAAACTGTGGGTCTGGCAAAGGAAAATTCTGGGCCTATTATTAGATACAGTAAGAAATTGTATCAGATGTATTAATTTTTTTAATTTTTTTTAATAAAAGGAAGTTTGTTGTGGTGTATTTTTTTTCTCGTCTTTCTAATTATAATAGATCCCTCTAAGCATTTAGAGTAATAGCACTTAATGTAGCCAGGAATTCTAAATAGCAAGTTCATTAGATAAGTTCCAGTTCAGTGGCATCTGAGTTTTACTCCCATTTCTTCCTCCACCAGTTTGGTTCTGACTCAGATTATTAACAGCTTGTTAATTTGCACACGCCAGAAAGTATAAAATGAAAATTTGGGAGTTGCAATGTGCCATTCACCTGTTCAGTCCCTGAGTTTTGCTGCCATAATTCAGGCACCTTGTCCAGGGGATCTGCCCAGTTTTCTTGGAACCCTTTCAGGTGCTGGAAGGTTTCTCCAGAGACTTTTATCCAGGCTGAACCTCTGACTCTCCCAGCCCGTCCCTGTTACAGAGGGGCTCCAGGAATAGGATGAAACGTGGAAAGGGAGATTTTTCACCATGATGCTGCTGTGGTAGCACTGCTGAGATGTCAGTGTGTAGTGAACTTGAACTATCAACTGAATTAAAAAAACATTATTTCAGATAGAGCTCTGTGTTTCTTAGCAGAACATCCAGATAAAGAGGAAAAAAAAAGCCTTGCTATGGTTGGTGGTTTTTTTTTTTCTGTGGTGGTTTTTTGGGGGGGAGGGGTGTTAATTTTTTTTAAATTGGGATTAAGTTCTGGGCTGTAGACATTTTTTTAAACTTTTAGGTTTTTTTACTTGTGTTGAATTATGTATTTGACTGTGGACAAGAAGCTGATGGTCTTGGAAAATGTAGATCAGAAATGTGTAAGTGATATCACAAATTATTTTTTCTAAGGGAAATTGATGATAATTACTTTTTTTAAAAGCAATATCACCATTTCCTGTTTAAATTAGAAAAAAATGAAAGTGTGGATTTTCATGAGACAGCTTTTCTCAGTAATTTGCCTAATCTTCTCCTTTTTGGTGTGTGTATAATTATTATCATATGATTGCCAGCATTATTTAATTTCTGTAATTATAACTGTTAAAATGAAAAGCCTTGGTTTTCTGTCAGGCATTTTAACCAATTTCTCCTCTGACAGATTTCTCTTTCTTCCTTTACTCTGGTTATTGAGAAGCTTGGCACTTCTGTAGAATATGGACTTTATAGACGCACAGTCATTTTCATATATTAAGGAAGAAATAATCATAACTCTTTTAGTTCTGATTATTCCGATGTTATTCCAGGGTTTGGGATGAGTGTCTGTGATTTGTGCTGCTGTGTGCCACGTGGTTGATGCATGGTGGGTTTAGATGCTCTGGAGAGCAGCCTGGCACTGCAGGAGAGAACCTGCTCCACAAATCTGTGATCATTTCCATGGATTTCTTAATGGGGACTTGCTATTTCTGCTGTGTGTAGATGTTTCATTATGAGATGTTCTACAAAAATTGGGAGGTATGAAATACACGGAGTTTGGAGAAATCCTATGAACCTCTTTGGTAAGAGGTGCCAAGTTGACCATTCCTGTTCCAGTAAGGGAAGGTGCTTGGAAGGGCCAAGAGTTGGATGGAGAATCTTCCTTGGAAGTGAAGTTACACATTAACATGTGTAACCACATTTGTAGCTCATGTCCTGCTCTGTTTTCAGATCCCAGAATATGATATCCTCCCCTAACTTAACCTGCCAGTCTGTGAAAAAGCTGCCCAAAACCATCTTTCCCACATTTACCGCATTTTTTGACATTTTTACTTCAGCCTTTGGATTTACTGAATCTCGCAATATTGGAAGTGGGATTGATAGGTCCCTTTCTCCTTCCCCCAGGCTGTGCTTTAGAAGTTCACAGAGTCATTCCCGTTGAAATCTGTCTCCTCCTTGCTCTCTGAAACAGCAGTGACCAGGCAAGGGATTGTGCTCTGGGCTGGCAGCCAAGGTGGGAATTGGGCAGGGGTTGGAGTCCATGGTCTCGGTGGTCTTTACCAAGCCAAGTGATTCTATGATTCCATGAGTCTCATGCAAGTCAACCACAGTCCACAGGAAGCAAAGTCACTCCAAGGGGCCAAACTCAAATGTACAAGGACCCTGAAAGCAAAGGTATTTTATCTCCCCTTTGCTTTGGAAGCATTACACGTGAAAAGAGTCCTAACCTCTTAACTTGAATTTACTATTTATCTTTGACTCAGGTATGTTTTCCAAGAAGTTCTGTTATGTTTAAACCTTTTTAAATCCAGAATGGCTTCAAGTCACTGCTTCAGAACTATATTTCAGTGTTGTAAAATATTTACATGTATTTCATTTTTTGGAATAAGATAAAGGTTGAAAATGGCTATAAAGACTAGTCTGAACTGTAGAATAATGTTTGAAAACAATAGAATTAAATAGTGAACATCACTCTTTTCCATGAAAACCTCAAAGCTGTATTTAGTAGAGATAGTCTTAGGTAGTTGAAGAATTATAAAAAAGTTTTTCCCTATCTTAAAATGGTTACAGCATTATTAGTAGTTCATTGTACCTATTTCTTTCTCTACATATATTTCTATGTAACATACGTACAGTGGATAAAACTTTCTAATTTTTTTTCTTTAGATTAGGAAGATTGTTCCATATTTGGCATGGAGGTTGATAGCTTGCTTGGATACAATGGAAAAATATGTAATAGGTATAATCTGTGCTTTTTTTCTTAATTATTAGATAATGTAAATGGGCGCAAGAACACTGCAAGGGAATCTGTGCAACATAAGCACATGCTGCTGGCAGACACAATTTAAATTTGAAAGGAGATCAGCTCTTTTCTGGTACTTTTTGCTGATGTTTTAGGCAGCAGAGTTGTGTCTTAAATGCTTCTTGCTCCGTTTTGCTGTAGGGTAATGTGTGATCTGCAAGTCCCAAGTTCGAAGCAATTAGAGTGGGAAAAGACCGATCAAGTTTTTCAGATTATTTTCTTGACACTGCAGGATTTTTACCCCTTAAACAGTGTTTTCAAATAAGTGTGCCTGTTCTGATCACACATGGTCTTTCCAAATGTCTCTTCCATCGTTTCCAGATACAGATCACCATTGGAAAGTCATCCTGTAGCTCCTTTTTTGTGGTTTCCTTGTTGCACTTCTCATTCATAGGAATGAATTGGGATTTGAAAAAAAAAAAATTGTTGTTCTGCTTTTCTCCTCATCAGTTACTTTTCTAAGAGACAAATCGTTTTTCTGGATCAGTGACCTCTAAAACTCATTGATTTCCATTTAAATAGGACCTGTCATTTACATTCCTAATAAAAAAGGAATAAAAGGGCCCCAATATTCACATGGAAACATGAGTTTTTGTCTGTCACTGTAAAAAAATAAGAATTATTCTAAACATTATAGCTATAGAAAATACTGTCATTAAAATTAAAATCAGAAGTCAAAACTTGACTAACTGACCCAATGTACTTGGATTATACATTTCCTTTGTGGTCTTTCACTTTGGCTGCCTGCTTATGAGTGGTTTAAATTCCTTTGCTTAATTTTTAATATTTTGAAATAATTTGCATTTAAAGAGTACTGAATAATGTTTTTTGATAGACTGATTTTTTTTCCTTTTTTTGGTTGAACTTTAGAATGGGAGTTTTAGTTAAAATGCAGAAAATTGGCATTTAAATGGTTCTTATAATAATATATATGCAGGATGAACCCATTATTTTTCTTATTGTTTAAATCTGTAACAAAAGTTATCTGTAGTTATGAATTATTTTTTTGTATGTATGCTATCATTTTGGCTTTAGAAATGGCTGATTTCTGGTTATTCTGCTGATTTTTGTTTTACTGTAAATGCTCAAATGAATAGAAGAAACAAAACTTTCCAACCTTTTCAAATGCCAGTTGGTGCCTGAACTTTGAACGGAGGTGGGATTAGTCATGACGTAGATATGATATACAGTAAATTCTAAAGTAGAAACACAAGTCCAACTGTGATTTAGAGTATATTCAGAGCCCTAAAAAATGCAGATGGAGTTCTGACCTCAAGAGCTCCTGCAGAGAATAAAGGGCACTTTTACCCTCTGCCTCTATCTTTATTTTATATATATTGAGGATTGGCTTAACATTTAATATATGTATTACTTAGTGAGAAAGAACTCACTGAAATATGATTTCAAAAACTATTCCTGGATAAAATGGCCAAAAACTTGCAAAAAGGGAGGAGGGGAGAAAGGTTTAATTTTCAGCTTCATTATAAATTGATGAACTTGGAATTTAAATTAGTTTTGCTCATTAATTTTCATTGCAGTGAGCTGAAGTGCATTGTATTGATCAGAAGCTCTAAACCCAGTGTGATTAAAACCCATAAGTGCCGTGTGTCAACGCACACCAGTGTTGATGTCTGATGTGATTCCTGCTTCAAAATATCGCAGAATCTTGGTCATTTACTCCGAGGGGGGAGATTTGTGCAGATTCTATAATTCATGTCGCAAGACGGGTGTCAAAGACGTTGAGTGACACATCATATCTTCCTGATTTTAATATATAATATTGACAACTTGCTAACAAATACTTCCTTTTATATTATTTTGAGATCTCTCAGTAATGTCAAGTTGAGTTTCAGTCTAGAACTGTGTTATGCAAAAATGGGGAAGGTGGAGCCAGTGCTGTTGCAGCTGGCCCTTGCCTTACAGGCAGGTTTTTTTTTGTATATATGTCTGACTTTGAGTAAAAAAGACATAACCAGCCATATTTCAGTTGCCTCTGGAGAAGTTTTGGGAATTTTTTTGCCTTTTCTGTAGCTACCCTTGTGACCATCAACAGTTTCTGTTGTGCAGATTATGGGAAAAACCAACCATTATTTCCTCCCTAAATGTAACAAAAGTAAAATCCATCCGTTAAAAAGCTTGATCACACGTTCTGATTCTGTCTTTTGAGGGAGAGATATGTATTTGGAAAAAAATATTTTTCAGCTTCTAATAGCAAATCCTCCCTTAAAAACTGCCTGCTGACAAGAACCCATGGAATCAGAGTTAGAGGATGGCTTGGGTTGGAGGGGAGCTTACAGGTCATCCAGTTCCATGGGCAGGGACAACTTCTACTGGACCAGGTGGCTCAGAGCTGCATCCAACCTTGGGTTTCTTCCATTGGAATTCAGTGTAGCAGGTTCTGAGGAAAAGCTTTTCCAAACCTGCTCTTCCTTGGAGCAGCATGGGGATTAAAACGTGGTAACACATTTGGTTGTAATTCAGAGCATCCCCACAGTGCACCTACGTGGTTTCTGAGGCACATAAATGTCCACATTAGCTAAAGAATGTGTTCCTGGATTGGGAACATGCTGGGAAGCTGGAGAACAGTACATTTTAAAGGCGTTTTTGTGTAGCGTTGGAAAAAGTGTTGTTGGGTCCTGCATCTCCTCCCAGCTCCTTCCAGGAGCTGATGCTTATTTTTGCTTGGTGTTATTTTTAAGTGACCTCTCACACCAGAGTAATCCAGTAATTGCTTGATTAAAATTAGATGTTTTGCATAATCAAATAAGCCTTTTGGCCTTTCCTGCTCTAATTTTTGATCTGTGGAGACCTCAGTGGTACTGTTGGTGGTCCATGTTCATTTTAAGGAAGTTCTGGGAAGTGGGATTTTGCTTGACAGCATTCATGTCTTCCTGTAAATGATTCTTTTTGAGTGATTGTGATTAAAGAGAACGTAAGTTGTGTTTTCTGCACCTAGACTTTTCATATTCTAATTTTCATGTTTTTTCTTTACATCACCATTTTTTATAGATATTTTAGTGTGAATAACTTACAAATCAAGGCTTTTGGATTTTTAATAATTTGGTTTTTCTGGTTCTGGTTTGTTTGTAGGCTTTTTTTCCTAAATCAGTGGTTAAAGCAGCAGATGGTCACCTTGGAAAATCCTCTTTTCAATGCCCTGATTTTTCTCTTTGCTCTTTGTAAAGCTTCTGTACTCCCTTCCATCAGTAATTTTGTCTTTTCTGTGACTTTGTGATCCTTCTTAGACAGACATCTTGCAAACTCTCCTTTTCTGCTTTCCACCGTGATTTCTTTACCTTTCCTCTAGAAGTTCACATGGCTTTCTGCTATGTTTAACACATCCAATTTAAATGTGGTAGAACTTTCGTAATGATGAGCAGCCTGAAGTAAAGGTTGACATCTCTGTAGCCACTTGTCTGTCCCTACCAGTACTTTAGTTAATTACCTGTGAGGATTACTGCTGAAGCTGTAAACACATTTATCTGTGTGCTTTTAATCACTTAACAGTTTCAGTTATAAAAAATACTTTGTCTCAGTTTTGATTGAAGACTTCCCTTTCACCATTAACTAATTGTTTCTTCAGATGTTACTGGAACATTAGATGCTTTGATGTCTTTGCATTTGAGTGCCATTATCTATTAATGGATGTAATAAAAAACCCATCCACCACTATTCTTCACTGCCTTAAACCCAGAAATTTCTCAAACTGCTTATTAAGAATTTTGAGGCTGCTTCAGTCGCTTTTTAATGTATCCTTAATTGTGATTATTTTTTCACAATAGGGCTTTTCTATTATTTTTATACATATTTTTTAACTTTTATTCTAATTAGCACACCTTTAAAAGGACAGTCAGGGAGTGCCGCAGCTGCAGGGACATGTGGCACTCAGTGCCATGGGCTGGTTGACAAGATGGTGATTGGTCAAATTGGAGTTGATGATCTTGGAGGTCATTTCCAGCCTCAATTATTCTGTGTTTCCATGAAGGACAATAAGACTGAGGTGATGTGGAGGAAAGGAGGCTGTGTTCTGTTGCTCGGGATATTTTGCTAGGGAATAAGGGCTCTGGGATAAGGAAAATATCAAAGAATTTTTTCTTCTTATCTCTGTGAAGACTTGTAACCATGAGTTGGGTGGTGAGCCACTGGGACACCGTAAGTTTGGAGTGACCATCACTCTGTTGGGATGAATTATTGTGGGAAGGGGCTGCCCCTTCTAAGTCAACATGTGCAGCTGTGTCATATGGTGTGAGTCCAATATTTAAAGTTCAGAATTGCAACAAAGAATGGCATGAGACTTTACTGAGGAGTAAGGAAGGCTTTGACATGAACCTGGTGGCTCCAACAGAAGAAGTAGGTCGTGGGAAAACAAGCAAATAAAAAATTGCTTTTGAGTTGTCTACGTCCTTCTGTTTCTGAGCTCTACTCTGGTTTACCAATTTAGCTTGAAAGAAAAATGTAAAAATAAAATTTTTCTTGGAATGTGCCTGCCTTCCTAAGTTAGAGGAATTCCCTAGTAGGAAATGGTACTATTGGATAGAAATTTTCTCCTGCTGTGAGCTATCCCTCCTTTTCTTGTCAATAAATCCAATATAAATATGTTTTGTAATTGTGAAGAATAGCCAAGTGTATTTTAAATAATCTGACTTATATGAGCTTATTTTGGAATATCATGCATATTGTCAGCTAGGGTGTTATAAGCCTAAAAATCCCTTATTTTGAGTCCAAGATTATAAAGATTTTTCTGGTCACAGTAGAGTTGGAATCTGTTCTGAAGTGTTTGAACCTGATAGTTTTTATTTCTTTATCTTACAGAATGATTATACTCTGGGTATTACACTGATAATATCTTGCCATGGGAGAGGACAGATAGTGTTAAACCCCCAAAGGTTTTCCAAAATTAATCTATTCCAAACTTTAAAAAAAATTCTGAATTGAAAAGGATCCCCTTGCACTCAATTGAACTTTATATAGATTCTGCCTTCTTATTCAGAATCTTTACTTCTGTATCTTCTTGTTCAGTGTAAAAATCTGTATAAATTGTTTGCATTTTTAGGTGATGTCACTGTAGACATTTCAAATATTAAAGCAAATTCTTGCTTGAAGTGTCTTTTTAAAATCATGGTTTCTCTTGAACAGTCTTGTTGTCAAGTTTAGTTTTTAATTAATATGTTAATATGAAGTTCTGTGTGACCAATATTAATATTTTCACTTGAATCCACATAAATAAACCCATGCGGATAAAGAAAAGCTTTGGTCAAAGTACATAAAATTTTGTGGTATGAATGACTAAACTATATTCCTTGGAAGGGTTGCTATGGAAATTTTTTCTTTTTTTTTTTTGTTGTTGTGTGTGCATTGAGGCATTTAAATAACAGAAAAAATTAGAAGAGTTTTGAAAAATGGAAGTCAAGCTTTTAGTGGAAGTACTCAATTATCAAATTCTGGGTTGCTTTGCTATGTCCTGTCCCTTTTTTGCTTGATGTGTTCTGCTCAGAAATTGTTGCTTGCGTCAGTGTTACTGCTAGAAGATGTTTGTTTTCCAG
>WEKX01016345.1:0-14846 GCA_013390025.1 Pitta sordida | reverse complement strand
AATGGGTTAAATAGGCCACATTAGATACTGGCTTCATGGCTTTATACTTTTTGTATCTGTTTCTCCAGAGCTGGGAAGAATAAAATTGTTTTTGAGCCAGCACAAGGTGGAGGCTTTGAGGTCCAGGTCTCCCCTCAGGCGATTCCTTCCCTGGCATTTAAAATTAATGGATCCAGATCAAGTGTCCTCATTAATGTGGATTTCTCTGTATATATTTTCTGTTTTCTTTCCTTGAATCAACATTATGAGGCCAAAGTTAGTGAACACAGATTGAACACTCATTTAAGACAGATGATTGTTTGTTCATATGACTGGGTTCAAAAATGGGGAGTGTTTGTAACAAGGAAGAAGTTTCTTGTGATAATTGTGAAGGATCTCATGAAATCCCTAATTCAGCTCTGTGAAGTGTATCCTAAACCATCAACTTGATTATTATAAAGGAGACAAAAATGAGTTCTCATCTGACTTCCTATTTATTTATTCTTTTGGTATTTATAGAATTAATTTTATTTCCAAACATTTAAATATACAGGGTTCAGTGTATGGTTGACTTTAAAACAAACAAGCAAAAATACAATTATAATGATCTGGAATTGGCAGCAGAGAGTAACTTGTCTTTGAAGTGTTGTGTTGATGGGGAAAAAATAGTTTCAGAAAAGTTGTTAAATGCTACTAAATGAAGAAAGAATTGGGACAAGTCACCTGATACACCAAATTTAGAAGCACTATTGTTAATAAATCAGTAAGTTGCATGCACAATAGAAAGGGAATGGGAAAGTACCTGGCTTTCAAAAAGACTAAGGGTTAAATCACACAATTTTTGGTGCTTTTAGGTACCGTGTAGTCATCATCCATCTCACATAACAGGAACATAAATCTCTTTACTGTCAAAGGGAATAGAGAAGATTGTTGATGGTTTCAATAAAGCAGGTTTGGGGCCCATGTCATGGTCTGTACTGGGAGACAGAAATCTCTGCTCTTCTGAGATGCCTTTGTGACTGACACACTCCTGAATTGCCAAGCTGCTGCTGAATGTTATCTTAATTGTGGCACTCAGGGTCATAATCATAAATT
This sequence comes from Pitta sordida, assembly GCA_013390025.1. Classification (NCBI taxonomy): domain Eukaryota; kingdom Metazoa; phylum Chordata; class Aves; order Passeriformes; family Pittidae; genus Pitta; species Pitta sordida. The sequence continues at coordinate 13,772 of WEKX01016345.1, read as the reverse complement.
AAATTTGGTGGACTGAGCAGAGGACCAACAAGTACAACCGAAGAAGAAAACTAAAGATTTTTCAAACAATGTGGAGAATGATGAGATATCATTGAGATTCAAGTCTCAGATTTGTCATTAGGTGCATGATAAAAAACTTGGGAAAAATCTAATTAGAGTCTGGTTTGCCTTTGAAATTTATATAATATCTAAGGGTTTTTTAAATTTTATTTTAGCAGGGGTTTATTGAATATGTTGATTGGAGCAACCTGGGATAGTGTCAGGAACGAGAAGGTCTTTAAAATCCTGCCAAGCCATTCTAGAGTTGTGTGATGCTTGAAGGAGTAGATTATTGTCCTTCAAATTTCTGGTAGTTTTGCATTGATATTCCCAGTCAAATCTTATCAGAAAAGTAGTTGGTGCTAGATTTCTTTGCCTGGGCAAAAAAACCCCTAATACGCATTAGCCAAGTTGAGTTCTACAAAGTTTTACATAATTAGAAAGTTGAGATATGGTGAAAGACTTGAGTCCTCTTATTTCAAGTACACCAAAGTTTGATTCAAAATTTTATGTCTTCTGGTTTTTTTTTTCCATAATACAATACCTGTATAGTTGAAATCACATTGAATATCTCACAAAGACAAATTTTTCTTCTATCCTTTGATGAACTGGAAGAAGCCCTCTATTTGTTTATTGCAAGGAAAGAGAATGACCCAGATGAGCCCACATCTTGAAGTTACTAAAAATATCGAAAGCTGAGGAAAACAAAGTTTTGTGGTTTCTAGTTCAGTGCTGTGCCAGTAGCATCCCAACATATCCAACATATGTCCAGAAGGAAAATTACCTGTGTTAGAGTTGCTGTCAAAGGGCCTCTGAGGAAACGAGAAGGTAAGTGTGAGGTGTGGGTGATGTTCTGATAGTAGGAGCTCAGTCAAGCTTCTGGCTTTGGTTGGGATGAGGGATCCTAGGCTGGGTGGGATCACCACAGTTATTTTATTTCTATATACAGTGACTTCTGTCTATGAGTAGATTGGCTTGGTCTTGCTGTAGTTGCAACCACCTTGTAGTAATGGGATGAGTTAATATTCTTGGCTGAAGAATTTGGGCACTGTGGAGCTGAACAGTCATAGAAAAGCAGAGGTACTTTCATGGACACAGTCACTTGGTTATTGCAGGGGTCTGTATTGATCAACACAATTTAGTGAACTGCATCTCTGGCATCCAAAAGTGTCCTGTTCTGTGGACTACCAGAGCTCATTGGTGTCATCTCTGGGATGAGTTCTTTATGGGTGATGGTCCCAGAAGGATTTTGTAAGTAACGGCAGGTTCACTGGGAGCCACTGGCTGTGACTGGCATTAGTGGTGCAATTCCAAGTTCTAGTGTGGAGGTTCTGCAGTGAAATTAATGTTCCTGAAAGGTCAAATGGAATGTATACAGTGAGGTCTGGCCCTGTTCCCAGATTTCATGAATGAAAACATAATATTGGGCTTGTAAAATCATATCCTTTCTCTTTTAGTGGAAAGTAGCCCTTTTAGCATACTTCCTTTAGAATTTGTAACTGCTTGTGTAATCTGGTGTGAAAAACGAGATACTTTGCTGTTCTGTCTCCTTGGGTACAAGGTTGTCTCCTGTGTGGCCCTTTTTTTCGGATGATTGCTTCTTTTGTGTTTCAGAGGGGTTGCCATTCTAACATTTTGCCATGGGTAAACATCTGTGTATCTGTGGTGGATACTCAAATTCCTTCCATACCAAATGTGGCTCACATGTCTCCTTGATATCTAAGTCTTAGGTTTCCATAGTTAGCAAAGAAGAACAAGAAAATCCCAGCAGCTATATTGGGAAAAATAAATGTGTTCTGCTGCAGTGCAAGAAGATGACTGGGTAGTTTCTGTGGGAGTTACACAGCACAAAGCAAAGCTAAAGTGGTGTTTTATGTATATATGTATATTACCTTGGTTTGTTCTAGTTGTTGTTTTACGAAATTTAACTTTTTTTTCCCCTCCCCTAACACCTTTAAGGAAAAATCTCAAAGATCATAATATGACTGTCAATGGAAACGTCTTTTAATTTTGCTTTTTGAGAGTTGATGGCGTATTTTAACTATTTTCCCCTTCCCATTTTACCTTCCAAAGTAAGTGGTCATTGGGGAACCTGACTCTGTAGTTTAGTTACAATCTAGTTTTGAGCATTTTATCACATACAAACTACTTATATGTTGCACTCGATGATCTCCAAGGTCTTTTCCAACCTTATCAACACGGTGATATTTTATTTACCCATGAAGTCTAAACCCAGGATATAAAAAAATTAACCACCTAGAAAATCAAGCTGTGGCACCTGTGTGAAGGTGTGTGTGTGTTCTGTGCCCGGAGGATTCCACTGTGGCTGGTGGAGTCGTTAATCAAATATAATTCCTTATTTTCCTGATAAAGGAGGGAAGAATAAGAGCTCAGTAAATGGAGATTTCAGTGATCGGAGAGGACAAATGCTGTGCCTTTTGTTTTGTTTTAGTGAAATTGGAAGTGCCATTCAGCCTTATCTGGAAATTCCATCCAGCTCTCGCAGGTTCGTGAGTTTTAGTGCTGCATTGAGAAGTAATGTTACCTGTGAAGCAGCATTTTTGTGCCCTTCAATCACTATATGTGAGCCTGGGACAAATTATGTTGTTTTTCATCTTAAGTAGAGATGATGTTGGTGACTCAAATGACAATTTAAAAACTTGGTTAAATATCAGAAAGCATGTAACTCTTCAAAGAACTAACAAAATCATCCAAAACATGCATGCTGTTTTCTGGAGGAGGCTGTGCAGAGCAGAAGATATGCAAATATTGGATGTAAAGATAGTTCGTGTAAACTAACACTGCTAATAATTGGAATTTACGTATGTGCTGGCATATGGGAAAAAACTAATTAACCACTCATGCCTGATGCTGCATAATAGGAAATGGCAACTTATTGGCAAATGCGTGAAGAACTCACCAGATTCTTGTAAGGAGGAGGAATAATTCAGAATTTTGGGGTTCAGGCTTCTTCAGAGTTGGATATTACAATGAAAGAGTTCAGTAATTGTAACGTTTGAGAAGGAGTTAGGGAGTGTGTAACTGCTGATGGGGCTCCTCCTTGTTTGACAATGAAAGGCACCAAAATGTTGAACTATCTCTTAGATTACAAAGTTGGCTCCTCAAGTTTTGGGTTCCTAATAAATTTTAACCATGCATCATGCTCTGCTGAGATGAATGTGGAAATATATAGATACTGAATAATGAATAATATAGATAATATTGAATAATGAATAGATAATATCTATTATTGTCTAATAGATAATTTTAATTTTAGGAAGAACTGTAAGTGCTCTGGTTTTTCTTTTAACTTAGAAGGAATAATTTGAATTTCCATGTTTACTTAAGAGTAACCCTACATTCTTCTGGGTTTTTTTCCTATTTGGGGAGAGTAAGAATAAAGAAAAAAAAGAATAATTCCTAAATCAACAAGATTTTTTTTAGCTGTGTAGTATTTTACAAGAAGGCAAAAGATATATTAGTGTATAACTCTGGATTTCCACAAGTTTTCAGTTGTATTTTAAGCTGCAATTTACAACAACAGTAGAAAATTACACCATGGTCCTGTGAGACAGTATAATTTCCGAGATGTATTTGTAGTTTTGCAGCTGATGAGGACAGGGTAGGGAAAAGGAAAAATCAGTTGTGAAGCATTGAGGTGACAACTGATGTGATTCAAACAGGACAGTGTAGAAGGTTGTTTTGGAAAGCAAGGTCAACTGTGTACAAAGCTTTTATTGAAGGAGGTCACATTTAAATTAATTAAGTTTATTTTAATGGAACCGCAAGTGTGTGAGTCCATGCAGGGTATGGCTTTTATCTGGTCAGGATAACTGAGCTACTTTTCATTCCTCTCTTGCTGTCTGGCAAAATGAAGCATTATCTTAAGGCATTCTAAGAGAATGGAGCAGATGAAGATGGAGAGATAACTGTGAATGAGAGGGAGACACAGCAGTGGTGATTAGAACGTTGATGGTATCAAGAAGTTTTCAGAAATTATCGTATTTTTCCCTTCTGATGCACTTGTCTCACTGATGACAGGATCGGAATTAATTCCACAAAATAATCTCTTTTGATTTCATGCTTTCTTCTTGGGCATGGATGCTTGTGGCATCAAAAATATTAATGGAAAGAGATAAGTTTATGGCTCCCCATCTGAAGGGAATTGTACACGAGTTGCAAAAAGTAACATTGGAAGTGCAGATGGAGGCTGAAGGTCTGTTCCCTCAAGGTCGTGTTCTCAGAGGCAGTGCTGCTTTTTTCCTAGGATGGGCACAAATGAGAGGAAAGACTAGGACGTGTAATAAATTATCCCAACTAAGTGCTGTCCACCTGTCTGATAATGTGAAATATTTACCATAATGGCATTATTTGATCTTCTTGAACTGTGGCTTTGTGGTATTTCAGTGATGGTAGAAATAGTGTTAAGGTCTTTATAAATTTGGCTCTTTATAAATTTTACTCTTTATTATTCAAAGTAATAAGTTGAATTGTCTTAGCTGATTTAAAATAAGCGCACGTATGTATTGCTGCAATATTGCTGGCAAAAGCCTCTGGCCCATAAATCCAATTTCCAGTGTTTTAATTATTGTTAAATAGGACCTTAAATTACCCCATTTGATTGTAGATTGTAAACCTGTGTTCCTGTGAACAGATTTTGCTACATTGAGGTAGGCAAGATACTGGTGGATTTCTGGGATTAGCATTTTGTGTGGTTCAATAATAAACTGTATAACAGGGCTTGGATTTTGCATATATTAATAGGTTACATTCAGTTGTGGATTTCATTAAAGGCGCTTGTTGTGAAGCATTAGATTTTTTGCAGGACTTGCATAGATGAGATTTATCCTAAATTCTGATTTTAATTTAACTTGCTTACTTGCAATAAACTAGTGAAACTATGTAAAACTACTTTTTCTCCCAAGATTGCATCTGTGGTTAGCAATTCTTGCCCAAGAGTTTCCTTATGATGCCAACTATGTGGTGACATTCCCAAATTCATATCTAATGTGGAAGGTTCAAAGTAATGGCATGTTCAATACCTGGAATTTCATCCTGTAATCTCATAGGTTATTAATTTTTCCCGAACCCAGAGTTTAAGAATGTGTTTTTTGTGTTTGGATAATTAGAACAGGAGTAGTTTATTGCTGTATTTTGGATTATAGTGTATTTTATATGTTGGGAGTTTTTTAGAGGTAAATTGTAGAGGGGAAAAAAAGCAAATACTTTTAAAACTGTTTATCAAAGTAACCTCCATGATTTTTTTATGATAATAATTTTGTATTTGGAGAAAAGCAATGTCCTTTACAATGATGTTGTAATAGGTGAAAAAGGAAAGAGAATCACAAGAATCACCAAAAAATGAATTGGAATATTTAATTCTAAGGAATCTATGTATGTTCATTTGTCAGATTATGGAATCAGGAATGATTAGGGGTGGAAGGGTCCTCTGAAGTTACCTCGTCCACTACTCTGGCAATGAGTTCGGGGGGTTCAACCGGACCAAGTTTCACAAAACCCCATCCTGACCTTGAATGTTTCCAGGGATGGGGCACGCATTGTTCGTTGGAACAACCTGTGCCAGGGCCTCACCACCCTGGTTGTAAAAGATTTCTTCCTGATATTTTATCTGAATCAAGTCTCAGTTTGAAGTCATTACACCTCATCCAGTCACTCCAGACCCTTGTCAAAAAATCCCTCTCCAGCTCTCTTGGAGCCTCTTTAGGCCCTGGAAGGGGCTCTAAGGTCTCTCCAGAGCCTTCTCTTCTCCAGGCTGAGCAGTCCCAGCACTCTGTATTTCTCATAGCAGTGTTCCAGCCCTCTGATTGTTTCTGTTGCCCACCTCTGTATCTACTCTAACAGGTTCACATCCTTCCTATGCTGTTCCCAGAGCTGGAGCAGCTCTGCAGGATCAGCCCAGGGCCTGGTTGGGGCTTTCTGGGCTGCCAGGTCACAATCCTGGGTCTTGTCCAGCTCCTCATCCACCAGCACCCCCAAGTCCTCACCAGGGCAAAGTTTCAAAAAGAAAGTATTTTCTTATTAGTGTCTGGTTTCAGAAGAGTTTGCCCTGATTATATAAAAATAATTATCTGGTGGTATGAATGTTTGAGTTCCTTTCTGTGATCCGAGGAAGTAATTAAATGCTGTTAAATAGAATCCTATTTCTTGAAATGACTTCTCTGTCTTTTGAATTTCCTCATTAGCTGCTATCTTACAATTAAGTAATTGTGCGAGATCATCCTGGATTAAAAGAAGTATAGAGGACTTAAATGTGTCTTGCTTCCTTCTGGAATGTGTGAACTATTGAGGGCCCATTAAAAGCTGGGACTAGAGAAGGGAAGAAGTACAGAAAATATTGTGAAAATTTGATTTAATATGACCTTTTCTTTCTGTGAAACAAATGATAGTAAGGAGCTGATCAACCAAAAATCGACTAACAAGTGGTTTGTATATTTCCTTGCTGTAAGGTGGCAGAGGGAAGAGAAGGGGATAAAGACAAATGGCCTTGAGTTACAGCAGTGGAGGTCCAGTTTGGATATTAGGAACAAATTCTTCACTGAAAGGGTGGATAAGCATTGGAACAGGCTGCCCCGGGCAGAGCACTAAAAATACAANTGAGGGTCCATTAAAAGCTGGGACTAGAGAAGGGAAGAAGTACAGAAAATATTGTGAAAATTTGATTTAATATGACCTTTTCTTTCTGTGAAACAAATGATAGTAAGGAGCTGATCAACCAAAAATCGACTAACAAGTGGTTTGTATATTTCCTTGCTGTAAGGTGGCAGAGGGAAGAGAAGGGGATAAAGACAAATGGCCTTGAGTTACAGCAGTGGAGGTCCAGTTTGGATATTAGGAACAAATTCTTCACTGAAAGGGTGGATAAGNGTCTTTTGAATTTCCTCATTAGCTGCTATCTTACAATTAAGTAATTGTGCGAGATCATCCTGGATTAAAAGAAGTATAGAGGACTTAAATGTGTCTTGCTTCCTTCTGGAATGTGTGAACTATTGAGGGTCCATTAAAAGCTGGGACTAGAGAAGGGAAGAAGTACAGAAAATATTGTGAAAATTTGATTTAATATGACCTTTTCTTTCTGTGAAACAAATGATAGTAAGGAGCTGATCAACCAAAAATGGACTAACGAGTGGTTTTTATATTTCCTTGCTGTGAGGTGGCACAGGGAAGAGAAGGGGATGAAGACAAATGGCCTCGAGTTACAGCAGTGGAGGTCCAGTTTGGATATTAGGAACAAATTCTTCACTGAAAGGGTGGATAAGCATTGGAACAGGCTGCCCTGGGCAGAGGAGTAAAAATCCAATAGATGTGGCACTTTGCAATATGGTTTATGGTGGTACCTGGGGGAAGGTTGATCATCTTGGATGTCTTTTCCAGCCTTAATGGTTCTGTGAGTCTAACTGGACATGTGCGACCTCCATGGACAACACAGAGGTCTTGGTTTTCACAGAATCACAGAATATTCCGAGTTGGAAGGGACCCACAAGGATCATGGAGTCCAACTCCCAAGTGAATGCCCACACAGGGATTGAACCCACAACCCGCAGTCCCTCCCCATAGGGCTTGTCCTCCAGGCCTTTCACCATCCTTGTTGCCTTTCTCTGGACCCTCTCAAGCAGCTCAACATCTTTCTTAAACCGAGGAGCCCAGAACTTGACACAGTATTGCTTTTCCTAATAAATTGCTCATGTACAACATATACAACCTCCGTATATGTTTTCTCTGTTGTGTTTTGTATCCCTTTTGGCACCAATAACCCCTGGAGTGTTGTCTGAACCTCCCTGCTGACTTCCCGTGGTGTGAGGGCACTGAAAGCAGTGCCAGTGTATTGCTGCCTTGCAGATACCAAGGAAGAAAGCTGTCTCCACCAGTTCAGCCCTGGAATTCTCCCTGTGCCTGTCCTGCTCAGCAGTGATTCCTCACCACCAGGAACGCTGTAGGTCTGTGATATGAAGTAATTTCCTTGAGTGCCTGTGTGCTGAGCTGAATGATTCCTCTGTGCACCTCTTTTAGTAAATGAAGCTGCTCATGCTTGAAAGGCAAATTGGAGCTGTCACCTCAGTGTTTGCCCTCCCTGTCTCCGGGGTTACTCCATTCCTGATCCACCTTGTCAGGGCAGAGCTATTCCTGCTCTAATAGCTTGGCACCACCTGTCCTGCTTGTTTTATTGCAAAGAGGAAAGAGTAGATTTATCTCACTCCTAAAAGTTGGCCCAATCTTTTGTACCCTTGGGGTTTCCTTATCTTCCTGGAGATTGTCTCCAAGTGATTTGTTTTTCTCTTTATACCAGAGCAGACACCAGGCTGGGGTGTCAACAGTTACACTCGCTTTAGTGAGGGGATGAGGTGGTTGATGCCTGTGAGTTAAAGCACTCATTGAGTTTCCTGGGTTCCCCTCTGAGCCTCAGGCAGTGAAGATCAGCAGCTTCAGGTCAGCCTGTGAGGGTTTTCTTGCTTGTTGTGTAATTTTTTTATTTCTTCCCTTTCCCTTTCATGAAAGCATGGAATTAACTTCTGAGATGATGTAAATGTCTTACATCTCCAGTACACTGACAAGGAGTTTGCAAACCTTTTCTGATAACTTCAAAAGGTTTTTTTATGAGGATTTTTGACACATTCTTTTTTTTTTTTTTTCACTGTGAAAGACAGAAGATTGTTTCATTTTAGTTGTGACACAATAGGAATATTATTATTAGGAAAAGGCTTTTATTAGGAAACCTTCCCCCAGAGGATGGTTGGGCACTGGAACAGGCTGCCCAGGGAGGTGGTCAGAGCCCCAAGCCTGATTCAGCTCAAGGAGCAGTTGGACAATGCTCTCAGGCATGTGGTGTGATTTTTGGAGTGTCCTGTTCAGGGACAGGAGCTGGATGTGTAGGATCCTTGTAGGTCCCTTCCAGCTCAGGATATTGCAACATCACAGAGTATTCTGAGCTGGAAGGGCCCTACAAGAATCATAGAGTCGAACTCCTAAGTGAATGACCACACAGGCGTTGAACCCACAACCCAGGTACCAATCTCAGGGTCATGGCATCTCTTTTTTTGGTGTTTTTTTTAATATAACAACCTAACTCCCCATCCCATCATCCTGTTATCTAGACCATGTCACTGAGTTCCTTGTTCAGTCTTTTCTTAAACACTTCCAGGGATGGTGACTCCAGCACCTCCCTGGGCAGACCATTCCAATGAGGAATCTCTCGCTCTGTGAAAAAGCTCTTCTTAACATCCAGTCTTTACTGGATATATTTTATGCCCCCTCAGTTTTTCTTCTGCACTAGGAAAACGTTTTAGTCCGTTTGGTTTTCCCTTGAAGTCCTTGATCATCCTTGTTGCTACTGTATTCCTCTGTTCTGCAATATTTTTTGTTGAGAACTGATGGGTAAATAATACTAATGGCATGGATTTATGATGGTGTTTTCTGGTTTGTTCTCGTTCCCTTTCAGAATAATTTTGGGTTGTTACTCTATGCTAAGCTGGCATTTACATAAAGCTATTACCATTCACAGGTTGCATTCCTGGGTTTTAATAACCAATTCAGAGCCCATCCCTGTGTGTGCAATCAGGATCCTGGTCCATTCTCCTGGTGTTTATCATTTTACATCTATCGAAGTTAATCAATCTATTTCATTGCCATTGTAAGAACTTTAGAATAATTCTGCTCCATGATTGTGGTTGGAAGGAAGGCAAAGGGAAAAGTTAAATGATGGGATTCTGTGAGTGAGCATTTTGCACTTCACATTGAGATCAGTTAATTTATTGTCAATAACTAGATTTATCAGAAACAGAAGAGGAGAGGGAAAGGGCGTGGAAGTAAAGGAAAATAATAAAGGTTGGACAATCTCTGGTTCGAATTCTGAATGTGTGGTGGATCAAATATGCTGCGTTCCTAAGAGTAATGAATAGACACCCAAACAGATGCGTTTTAGCACTGTTGGAAATGGACTTTTTCAGGCTATCAAAGACGCAGCAAAATACGTTGCTGCCCAATAAACTTCAAGAAAGTGCTAGAGCTGAGAGCAAGACTTTCTTTTTCCAAAGGAAAAGCTCAACCCTGGAAGGGCATGTTTGACAAGAGATGCAATTGTTCATAGATCCCTTTCAGTTTGATACTCTCTTCCTGATTTTTCTTTACTGTAATGGACAGACTGTTTTAAAGTAAAATGTAGCTGATTCAAAGCGCTTGCAGTATGTTTGGTTCACTTTACCGAAGGAAGAGCTACAAGTGGCTGTGGCTCTTAGTGGTGCCTGATGCAGGGCACAATTGGAGTCATGGTGATGAATGTGAGGAATTCTCTCAATTCTGTTACTAGTTGCAGATGTAGTCTAGACTGGACACTAATTTAATTGAACTGTCTTGTGGTCATATCATAGATAACAGTAGCTAATTGAAAAAAACATCTAAAAATTTCTGTAGCAGTGATGGTACAAGTTCTAGTTTGTAGAGTTAAGACATCTTTGTATGTGACAGTTGAAAACTAAAAAATTACAAGTGTGGTTTGCCACTCAGGTTTTGTCTTGTGATGTATCTTTTAGGTTGTATGGTGGGGTTTTTTTTCTGTTTTTTTCTGCCCCATACTTCAGATGTTGGTTAACACCAATCTGAGGAAATCATTGTTTGATAATACAAGATGTTGGGCCTTGGGAAAGCGCAATATTGTTGAAAGGCCATCTCTGTGCTACAGGTGTTGCAGGTCATGTTGTCTAGGACTCCAAATTAAGGACCACACAATTATCTCACAGAAGAAGTGAATAAGGCATGAAATGCCTGAATAGGGAAGTAATAGAAGAAGTAGATACTTTCCTTTGTCCTTGGGAAGATTGACTCATGGACAGGTGAGGGAAAAACATGTTTAGTTATGACTGCTGCGCAGAAAGCAAAAAATACGGACTGATGGTAATAAATTTGATATCCTGTTGCAAACTAGAGTATTAATGGAGGTTGTGAGTAGATGAGAGGCAGCCACATCAGTCTGCGCTCAGACACGAGAAGGCTGGAGCTGCAGTGATAAGATTTTTTTTTTTAAAAATACTGTGGCGCAGTGGAATTAGTGAAGACAAATAGGGAATTTAAAGAGGGGGATGTAAACATGTAATAAAACCCAACTGAACAATGACAGAACAGCCACAAGGGATGAGCTTAGAGTGCTTTGTACGTGGCAGGAGAAGAAGTGATAGGATGCCAAGGATTAGTGGGAGCAAGAGAATCATCTATTGACTGGTACTGGAACAGGGGTAACAGAACAAGAAACTGCTCAGGCTGAAAGACTGAACATGGCCTGGCCAGGGACGAGTGGTGGTTCTGGATACTCTCCATGTCTGTGCAGTGAAGAGAAACTGTGAAGACCCTTGGTGCTGTTGAATTATCTGCTTTGTTTTCTTTGATTCTACCACAAAGACCCCCAGTAAAGCCAGGAATTTGTGCATTGCTGTGATGGCAGTGTACACTGAAGATATTAAAGACATGGATGTGAGCCAAACAAAATGAATTCACTGAAGCCACATCTCATCCTTTGCTGCTTTTTTTTTTGACAGAGTGGCCTGTTGGAAGGAGGAGATGTGATTAGTTTAATCACCTGCATAACATGCCTGGTATCTTTTAATGAAGGCAGTTCTGTTTAAAGTAATCCTTATCTGTGAGCTAGTGAAGTTCTGAATTTAAAATAAGCAGTAAATTGTTCCCCATGCATAGTTTTCCCCTATTTAAAAAGTATTTTTCAAGTTGTTTATTTCTGTTTTATTTCAGCTTTCACACACTGGATTTTAATATGCCTCAGCTTGCACTGGGGAATCTGTAACAATAATTTCTTGTTTTTATTATTTCTGAAGTTCTCTTTGTCAAAAATCTATAAATACCAACTACAACTTTGTAAGCTTCCTCCTCCATATAATTCTTTGTTATCTATTCAAGTGTCTACTTTTCCCATTGTGTTGTAAGAGGTTAATGTTGAATTGCCAGCCTTGTTCTGAGATAATTCTGTCTTCACATTTTAAGCAAAGGCACAAGTTTTTTTCCTTCTTTTCTGGATTGTCTTCAGCACTCTGCATGTTAAGGAAAAATAAGAAAAAAATCAGGATTAGTCCAAATGTATAGTAGAATAAAGATAGAAGTTCAGATTTTAGAAGATTCTCTCTTTACATGACACTTTCCCAAAGTTATGTGTAAGTTTTGGAAGAAAGAGCCCCTTTCTTTCTTAAGTTTTCATCTTTAAAGATATTGGTGGCATTTTTTTGCATTAGAAATTGTATGTGTCCCCTGATTGTCTGCAGCACTACTTTTTGAATGAACACCTGTTCTGTAGATGAAACACAGACTTTTATTATCTTGAATTAAATTAATTCAGTTGCAAATATAATGGTGATTCAATTCTTATGCCACATTATGTTTCAGTATTTCCTAACTAAACGAAATACAGCAAATCCTGTGAACACACAGCTGGGGAAAACTTTTTGGATACCATCATGGATGGCAGTCTGTGCAATGTGCTGGTTTGAAAACATCCATCAGCATAAGAATAACATCAGGAAATTTCTCAGTAATAAGTAACCAAGCAGAATTCAGCAGTTTAGTTGATGTTCTTAAAATCTTCTTCTATCATTGCAGATTTTCTGTCATTGTTACTTTGTTCTTTTTTAAAAACTTTTGGTAAATAATTAGGAATAGATAAATGTGGGTTCTAAGAGAGTGTGGCCTATTCTCAACAGGTTTTCTAGGGATAGAGTAACTTTCCATAAAATCCTTAAAGAGCATATTTAATAAACATGAGATTAGACAATAAATTTCTTTTAAGATCTTTAGGAATTTCTCAGAGGCAGTGAATGAACAGGTGGACGAACAGATACGAGACAATGTGAACATCTAGGTTTGGTGGGAATGTTCAAAGAGGTTATTGATGACCCTTAATGTTAATTGGTGAGGAGAATGTTAGCTGTGCTCCCATTGGGCTTTGTTTAAAAACAAACCTATTTAATGTGTTAATTATGGAGCTGGAAAATGCAACAGCTCCTACTCCACGGTATGGAAGTTTATAGACTTTTCCAAGGGCAAGGGGAGAGTGTTCTCATCCAGTTTGTCACAGTGAGATTGTACAAGCTTTTGGCTGGTTGTAGCTCTAGTTCAGGTAACTGACTCTGTTCAGTGCAGGAAAATAGTGTTGCCCCTGTGAGAATAAGAGCAAAAACATCTTAATTCAAATGATGAATAATTAGATAATTTAAAGCTTAATGAAAAAGAAATACATGTAGAGATGCTACCAGCAGTATTCCTATTCTAGTGAAACTAGCAGGGAAACATTCTCCTTATAAAGCCAACCAAGCTAAAAACAGCTCAGAAACCCCTGAGGCTTTGACTCTCCCTAGGAAAAATTGTAAATTGTTTCATTTGGAGGCAGCAGTGGTTGGTCTTGTGGATTAAAGAGTTCCCTTTCTGAGAAGTGAAAAGCAGCTGCAGGGCATTCCAGAGGTAAGGTTAATTGTCTTTACCAAGGATGAGGAAGGATGGATGCAGTGGATGGATCAGCCCTACATGCAGAAGTAGGAGCGTGTAAAGTCATGGTTAGAGCCAAGTTCAAGAACTCTTTCTGAAGAACTCCTGGAATTTGTGATACAAATTCTGTATAGGAAGGGGGCAAACATGTCAGCTTAAACCCAAGAGTCTTAACACTTCTCTGCTCTTGCAAAGTGTGACCTGGTGTTATTAATGCCGGCTCAATACAGTGGAAAAAA
>WEKX01016344.1:81341-152005 GCA_013390025.1 Pitta sordida | reverse complement strand
TTGGGGTTTGTTCCGTAAATCACCTGGACACACTGCTGGCTTATGTCAAGTTTTCTATCAACCAACACTCCCAGGTCCCTTTCCACCTGATCATCCTGCAGCCACTCCATCCCCAGCCTATAGTTCTGCATGGGGTTATTGTAACCGAAATGTAGGACCCGACACTTAGACTGGTTGAACCCCAGGCCATGTGATCCAGCCCATCTATCCAGCCTGTCAAGGTCTCTCTGCAGAGCCCTCCCACTTTCCACCAGATCAACATTTATCCCCAGCTTGGTGTCATCTGCAAACTTGCTAATAGTAGACTCCATTCCTTCATCCAGATCATCAATAAAGATACTGAACAGGACAGGTCCCAACACTGAACCCTGAGGCACCCCACTGGTGACCAGCCTCCAACCGGACACAGCACCATTAACTACGACTCTCTGAGCTCTGTGGTCCAACCAACTCCTGATCCAGTCCACTGTAAACCCATCCAAGCCAGTCATGTCACATTGCTCATGTTCAGCTCTTTACTTTTGTAGAAGGTGTGCCAGGGCAGGTTCTGAATTGCAGGAGTAAGAGCCTACGTTGTTTGCCTTGCGTTTTAGGACCTGGTTTAAAGACATTGCTGTATCCTGAAAAAGTAAGTCTATGTTGTCTTTAATAGTGAAAAGGCTTTGCACGAGGAGTGTAGGAATCAGTTTGGTTTCTTAGAACTGACAGTAGAACCCTGTCATGTGTCAGGATGGTGTATGGAATGTACTTTGTGTTACTAAATGTTTAGCTGTATTTAATGATTTAACATAACTTATAGTACTACATGATCATAAGAATTCTTTAAAAAAATACATGGCTTAAGTCTCTATTAGAACTATTTAGCTCATTTTCTTTACAGAAGACTTGCATTGCTGGTTTTAAAATGCTTTGTTGTCAGTTTTCTTTTTCCAAAGTGCTGTAAAATAGCCTCTGTTGTCAGGCCATTCTGTTTAATGCCTTCATTTTTTGCAGCTGATGTGGAGACACATTTCTGATACATCTGTGAGAACCTTTAGCCCAGAACTTACACAGAGGTAAAGTGATGGGAAAATTTAATCCTTTTGGAAATTTCCATCCTGGATCATCCTTTATTTCTGTATGTGTTGGTGATCCTGGCAATTCAGCAAGAAAATATGAAGTTAACGGTTTCTGTTTCATGCCAGTGAGATTCTCATATGCTTTTCAGTCTTTGTTTATAATACTGTTTGAGTTAATTTCATTTTTGAGTTACTTTGGGAATGTCTAACAAAAGATAAGTTGCAATAATCTGTTTTTTAAAAACAAACTCAAGAATACTTCACCACTTTGCAGTTATTTTTATGAATGTACTGTAAATGGAGTTTGCATTTATTATTAAAATGATTGCTGTGTGACTCTTCAGTGTGCGGCTTATTAAAAACAGAAATTTAAATACAAAATATACCTTCTTAAGAGATTTCTTTAGTTAAATTAAGAATTTTTGTAGAAGAGAAAATTAAGCCATATATCTAGTGAATTAAATTTTATATATAAATTGAAGAAATAATCCCTAAACAACACCAACATATGTTAATACTAATTATCATGTGGTAGTTTCAAATACATCTGCACCAGCATTCCACGTTGAGGTTCATCCAGTGTGAATTTGAGTGTGATTTGATACTGAAGGAAGGATTAGCAGCGAGATCAGCAGCTCTTTTGCCAACTCCTGCAGAATTCACCACACAACTTTGCTTTTTTAACTTTTCCCCTTCTTTTTGGTCACCTGCCTCCATTTTCAGACACAAGTTTTCTGAGATGGAACGTGTCAATGAGTTCAAGCCAGTGCATTGTGAACTGCTGCAGAGGGAAGGGTTATTTGACAGGCAGCTTTACAAAACTGTTTTCTCTGAGAATGCCTTGTGTTATTTTTCATCTGTGGATGGCTTAGTTTTTTCTGCTGGCTTGGATTTCCCGCAGCTTACCTTACAAGTGCTGGGATACTGAACTTGGAAATGCACAGAGTACTGAATTTCTGGATTGCAGTTACTTAAGGTCTGTTTTCAGATGGATTTTTGTTATCAGACAAATCTTAAAATTCATGATGAGGGTTTGTTCAGAGACAGTTGGGGAATCGGAAGGTCTAGTTCCATTAATGTTGATAGAATTTGGCATGAAAGCCTTCTAAACTGCTTAAGATAGCCTCACAATTCCTCTTACTCACAGAAATGTTGGAAATATTAAATACAGTCTAATTCTGGTGGTGCTGGAAAATGGTCACTACAAGTGCTGATGTTTGAGCAATCCTGTCTTTTATTTTCCCACAGGGTGCCATGGATATTGTGTGATTGGGGTAATGATTCGCTCCAAACAGGCTCAGGAAATTAATCTAATGAGCATGGTTTGGTTTTTCCTTTTGCAGAGGGTGCTGATAAAGCCATGGGTTGGATACTTCAGCCCTTCATAAAAATGGTTTGAGAAACATTTCTTAGACATGAAAGGATTCAAACACCTTCCTTCACCAACCGAAATACACAAGAAATTCTTGGTACAGTGACTCTACTTGTTTCCCTCATCACAGTCACCAGAAATAACACAGCAAAGCCAGCAATCAACTTCTCAGTTGTATTTCTGCTAATGACTTTTTTGCCTTCACTTGAGGAAGTGACTCAGAGCTGTTGCTCCAGAAAAAAGAACTACCTGGAAGGGAAAAAACGGAGGCATGTCAGAAACCTGATGAGATCTGCTGGACCATTGTTTTAGTTTCTGGTGTCAAAGAATTAATCTGCCAGATACCCTCTTACCCCTCATTTGCAGTAAGTTTAAAGGGCACATGTGGTCAGCCACCAGTGCTCAGGTGACAGGCAGTAGATTTTTTTGGTACAGAATTAATTGTTGCAGAAATAATGTATGAGCACTCATCTCTCAGGAGGGCTCTTTGCTAATGTACGTAGAATGTTTTAAATCAGCATTGGAATTGCATGTTAATGGAGAAATCATATGTAATGTAAAAGAAAAAATGGATATTTTAGGAACTATTGTAGCTGCAGTACATCATTAAAACAGTAAATGGATATGTCAGAACCCTGCTGACACTTTGTAGTTTTCTTCAAGTTCAGCTGGTCTGCAGGTGCTTTGGGCTTTCAAATGTTGAACAGTTTGTCTGAACGACATCACACAGATTTACAGACAGAACTATACGGAAATTATAATTGCTGTCTTTATAATGCCAACTTTAGTATAGGAAGTGTGCTGGTTTAAAGTGAACCAGCAGGAGAAAAGAACCCAGTTTAAGAGAGATTACAAGTCAGGGTTACAATTCACTAGAAAGATTACAATACATACAAAGATACAAAGAAAACTGGGTTTGCCCCACAAGGACAGAGTGTAACCCAGCCCCCTGGGACACAAACAGCTTGGTGCTGCTCATCTCCTGTGCTGAGCACCACTGGGTCCCCCGGGGTGCAGAGCAGAAGGAAAGGAAACCTGTTGGTCAGGATGGTGGTGGCAGTTCTGTCGAAGGAATGATGGCACCCCCTCAAGAGTGGCAGCCACAGTCCTGCTGAAGTTCTGCTCCTCCTCTCGATCCAGTGAGTGGTACCTGAAGTCCCCAGATCCAAAGATTAGATATCCCCAGGTTCAGATGGGAATGCCCAGTACCTCCCCCACAATGGGTGCTTTAACTGTGTGAGTGGTGGGATATTTTTGGAATCTTTGGTGGTCTAGGATGCTGCAGGTGCCTATTGTGCCAGTGCAGCTGGGCCCATCATTGGCCCAGGAGCAAGAGGACTCTCCAGCTGGGTGTGAGGACGTTCATACCTCCCCCAGGGGAGTTACCGCAGCTGAGTCCCTGGTGTGATCTCTTTTTATGATCAAATAACTCACCTGGTGGATGAGAGGAAGGCTGTGGATGTGGTCTATCTGGATTTTAGTAAAGCATTTGACACAGTCTCCCATGATGTACTCCTGGGGAAGATGGCAGCAAGGGGCCTTGATAGGAATATTCTCTGCTGGGTCAGGAACTGGTTGAATGGCAAGGCCCAGAGTGTGGTGGTCAATGGTGTCTCATCCAGTTGGCGACCGGTTACTAGTGGTGTCCCCCAAGGGTCGGTGTTGGGTCGCGTCCTGTTCAAGATTTTCATTTATGATATTGATGCCGGGATTGAGGCCATCATGAGTAAATTTGCAGGTGACACCAAGCTCGGAGCCCGTGTTGATCTGTTAGAGGGTAGGAAGGCCCTGCAGAGAGACCGGGACAGACTGGAGAGATGGGCAGACTCCAATGGAATGAAATTTAATAAGTCTAAATGTCAGGTTCTGCGTTTTGGTTATAACAACCCCAAGCAGAACTATAGGCTGGGGATGGATTACTTAGAGAGTGGTGAGGTGGAAAGAGATTTGGGGGTATTAGTGGACAGCAAACTCACCATGAGCCAGCAGTGTGCCCAGGCAGCCAAAAGGGCCAATGGCATCCTGGCCTGCGTCAAGAATGGAGTGGCCAGTAGGTCAAGAGAGGTTATCCTTCCCCTGTACTCAGCACTGGTCAGACCATACCTCGAGTATTGTATCCAGTTCTGGGCCCCTCAGTTTAAGAAAGATGTCGAGGTGCTGGAACGAGTTCAGAGAAGGGCAACTAGGATGGGGAAGGGGCTGGAAGATCAGCCCTGTGAGGAGAGGCTGAAGGAGCTGGGTCTGTTTAGCCTGGAAAAGAGGAGGCTCAGGGGTGACTTTATTGTTGTCTATAACTGTCTGAAGGAGGTTGTGGTCAGGCAGGGTTGTTCTTTTCTCCTTGGTCTCTGGTTACAGGACTAGAGGTCACAATCTTAAGCTTCATCAGGGAAAGTTTAGACTTGATATTAGGAAAAGGTTTTTCACTGAAAGAGTGATCCGGATGTGGAATGGGTTGCCCCCAGAGGTGGTTGAGTCTCCAACCCTGGAGATGTTTAAGGGAAGGCTGATGTTGAGTTGTTATGATAAGTTGTTGAGTGATATGATCTAGATGTCAATGCTGGGTTAGTTGGGCTATAGGTTGGACTAGATGATCTTTGAGGTCCTTTCCAGCCTTATCTATACTGTGAATACTGTGAATATTGTGAATACTGTGAGAAGAGACACTCCCCTGGCTGCCAAGGTTTGTCACTTACCTGTTGTGGCCTGAGGTATGAGATGTGCCCTGAGCAGCTGCTACAAATGATTTGTTGTGAACAGCCCATCAGAAATGACACAGAGGGTGTAGAACACACAGTTCTGGTTATACCCGCAATAGAAGGTGGGTTTAGAAGTTTTTCAGTGTTTATAATATACTAAAAAATACACTCAACTACAAATGTGAAATTGCTAAAATGATTCCAGGAGTTTAAAGATTAGAACTGGTAGCAGAACAGGTGGTGCCTATACAAGACATGCAGAAATACAAATTTTGAAGCTGAAGTCATAATTTATTGTCAATTCTAGCATGATGCAACAGTTATTACCAGGTTAATGAGGCATCTAATGACACAGTTGATAATAATTTCTATCATCTGAATTTAAAAACTTGTTGTTAATAAACTTAAGATGTGATTTTGAATCTAGATAAGGAGCAGATGAACTAGATAGAGTTGTTGCATTTGCATTTATTTTATTGCTTTTCCGGACAAAATTATGTCAGTTTTATTTCTAATGTTCACAGACTGTGTCAGTGACTAATGACTGATGTTTTCAATGCCTTTGTATTGTAATCTGGAGGAAGTAATTTCTTTCAAGATAGATGTTATTTAAATTACTACTGTTACAGAGGGGGATCAATAAAATGCTCTTACAGCATGTCGAGTACAGACTTCTGAATTCCAGCAGCTTGTTGTGCTTGTGAGGTGCCTTCTCCCTCTGACACCACAGGGGTTATAAAGCAGCAGAGCCCCTACAGCTGTATTTGTGCTGCTGTTGTGAAGAGATACATTCAGGTTTGTTCAGTTCTTTGATTTTTCATGCCAGGTTTTGCTGGGCTGACCAAGGAGCAGTGTGGGTATGCAGACTCTGGAGCTCTGGAGCTGTTTGGCAGCCTGGGCATCACAGTGAACAGTAACCAGTTGTTGAGGTTGTACAGGACATGGAGCCCACGCTGGTCTGGAGTAACTGAAGCCCTGAAACCGTGCAGTCTGGATCTGCAGTGAACATTAGCACTGTTTTACCAAACAGTATCAGTTACATGCTGAGTTTTACCTACAAGTATTTTATGCAACGGGATTATTTCACCAGGCTTTTAAACATTATTTATAAGCCTGTGAGCTTTAGCTTGATGTGGGATATGTCTCTGAGGTGTAATAGGGATTTTCCCCTTGCTTTTAAAATGCTTACTGTTGAATGATTTATTTTTCTCTTAGTATATGTTCTCTTGCTCTGCACTTTGCAGCTTTATATCCAAACATTTTCCTTTTTATAATTATTTTTAAAGCATATTCTGTGCAGGTGGCCTCACAAAATTTCTTTCCTCCTTAGTGCAGATTCCAACAAACTGGAGAACAAGTAAGAAAAGATCATTATTGTTTGTAATCTGAAGTCTGTACCCAGGGGATTGTGTAACTTCTTTTGTCACAATATCTGCAATTACAAAATTGTAAAGTGCAGTAGAGTTTTTTTCTGGTGAATTATTGGTAAACCTCTTCTGCCATTTCTCTCTCACTTTTCCTATTGTTATTTTGACAGAATAAACGTGTTGTGTAACAAATATTCCAGTAAATCAAATTATTTTATTTAGGCACTGAACACTACGCTCAGACCTGGCATATGAACACCTTGAAGAGGTATAATATTTGTAGTATGTTTGTTTTCTCTTGTCTTCTTAATGAGAAAACTGTGGGTTTTTTTTTCCTGTGCTTGTTTGCTCTAGAATATGAGCTTGCTAATGAAGGCATCTCACTTCTTGGGCTGTAGAGGTTTGACTTCTGAGCTGATGGTGGTCCGCTGGAACTATATCTGTGCTGTAACTCTGACTGGGCACCTGGTGCTCACCAGCCCCACTCTGTCACTGCCCTCCTCAGCTGCACAGGGCAGAGAAATACACCAAAGGCTCCTGGGGCAAGATAAGGGCAGGGAGAGATCACTCAGCACTTACTGTCACAGGGAAAAGGGACCTGACTTGGGGAACAGCACAAAAGGCTGAGCTTGGGCAAGTGGCGGGTCTTCAGAGTCCCCCTAGGAAGGAGAAGGGCTTTCCCAAGATTTTAATTTAAGTAATTTAGATTTTTCACTAAGAGATCTCTCTTTAGTCATTAAACACAGAGAGTGCCTAAGGAAATTAACCTTGGGTGATGCTTTATTTTACACAAGCCTTCATATAAAATAATACATATAAATAGAACAATTTTAAAATGTTACTTAATTTGTGTGAATTATTGTTGAACTTTTTCTGTACTGTTGTTACCCCTTTGTAAAATAAAGTAAGGTTAGAGTTCATTTGATGTGATTCCACAGTGAATTGGTAACCTGCTGTTCCAAGTAATTTTTTTTCCTATTTATCAGTCTGTAGACTTGAGGATAGGCTGAAACTTTTAAAAACTTGTGTTTGTTTTAAGTACAGACTAAATTAGTTGGTAATGCCTGGAGCTTGTGTCAGTGCAGTGGTGCAGTAACCTGAGGCTGGCCCAGGTGTGGTACAGAGAGGAGCTCAGTTCAAGGGCTGTAGGATTGATTAAATGTGCTTTGATTAATGCTGCACAGTTATCTCATTAATGCATATATTCATAGTTTATTCTCAGTGCAGTGATATCTTATTTCTGTTTAAAAGATGTTTATTTTAAAATAAAGATACCTAATGGTTGCTTGTAGAGAGTGATAAAACCAACTTCTCTTTTTCCAAAGTCTACCTGGAGCTAGAGACCTCGGACCTTGTTTTGATTTGTGTCGGTCCCTTCCACCATGCTGTCACAGTTGGTAAGTGACATGTAGTGCTTGATTCTCAAGTAATTCTGGACAATAGTGTTTTTACATCTGTTTTAATGTGTTTATTCTCATGTTCCGAGTCCTCTGGCTCAGGGCCCAGTCTCAGTGCCTTTTGTTTGGACTGCAGCTCCAGTCTGAGAGCATTCAAATCCTTTGTCACCCAAACCAGCACCACTCAGCCACACAGAAAACATCCACCAAAATATTTTGGTCAAGTCAAAGCTTTTGTAAAGGGGAATTTCAAAACTGAGCCATATTTTTGTCCAGTGATTGTAAAAACATTGCTGCAAAAATAATCTTCAGCCCCAGAATGCACTGTAGGCAGCACTGGGTTGGATTGTGTCAAACATTAAGATTATTATTCTGAAAATTTAGATTTTTTTATCTTGCAGGGTTTTTTAATTCTTCAGGCACTTTCTTGTTTAGTTCAGTTTGCTCCTGCAAGGAGCAATCCAGGACGTGCCAGATATCATGATATATTAAACATTGGCATTTATGTGTTTGTTGTAACCTCTTGTTGCATCTTTAGAATATAGACATGACAGCTGTAAAAACTTTTAATTGCTGAAAATCAACATTTTAGTGCCTCAGGTGCCCTCAAGGGAACAGCTGCAACTTGATGAACATTTTTTGTAAATGAAGATGCTAGCTTTCATTGGGTTTGCATTTATCTGTCTGTAAAAATTAGTGTAACTATAAAAACCTTCATTTATTTTAGATGGCTCTGTTAAAATGAATTACCTTGTTTTCAAGAAACTGAATTTATTGATTGTAATGGGAGTGATAAAAATACATATTTTCATATGTTTTTCATATACCTATTTCCATCCTCTCTCATTTAAATTGTCTTTATAACTACTGCCTCTTTCCTAATTTAGTTACCTTATACCTATTATCCTACCCAAGGATAAAGGGTGTTGTTTTGAAAAGGTGAGACAGGTTACTGCATAATGCAGCTGTTTCCTTGCATGCTCTTAAATGTTTATGATTTATTTTGCTTTTGTTGAATTTGAATATGCTGATTTTGTCCTATGTAGCAGCCCCATTTCTTCATTAGTTTATGGAAGATGCACTTTCCTTTTTATTAGTTCCTCTTTGTTCCATGGACCTGTCAACTTCTGTTTGGGAGAACTTTCCTCCATGACCTTATTCCAAATATTGTTGCTTTTCTACAAACTAAACATCTGTGTTCATATTGAACAACAACTGTTACATCCTCTAGATATGCATAAATTTAGATGTTTAATATAGAATTTATTTTATTTTATCTAGATGTTTATTTTGTAGTGTTACAAAATAAGTCAATGTAACATTAAGGTCTCATTTTATTATAGTGTCTTGCTCTCAGAATCAGTTGTGATGTGGTCACGGTTTACTGAAACAATACCAGTATTTAGGGATTACTTGTGATCTGTGGTGATGGCTGATTTCTCTGAGATTCTTGCTGTTATAAAAGACAGTTGAAGATTATAACAGCAACTATTTTTTTCCTAAAACAAAGCATGTTTGCCTCAAAAACTGCAAAAGTAAATACACTGAGAATTTTGAATAGTGAAGGTGTGACAGAGGTGAAGAAGTCCTACCTGTTAATTGGTACTGTGCTAAGAGTGCTTAAAAACACATGTGCTTAAAAACAAATTCCTGCAGTTTGTGAAAATGAAAGCAGGTTTTTATTTGAAGAAAGACTATTTGCCACAGGGTTGGCTCTGTCTGAACTGGCTGGCACCACTGAACAGCTGCTTTGTAAGACCCTCTTCAAATGGCCTTTCTTTGATACCTGTTAAATTCACTTGAGCAATGTTTGTTCCCTGAGGCTCCTCAGCCCCTCGGTGTTGAGGATGGTGCAGTCTCTGCATGAACACCCCTGGGGGGGTCTGATGGGTTGTCCAATGGGTTGTCCTTGGAAGTGTCCTGTGTGTCAGCAAACACAGGTCTTGAAACAGGGAAATATGGTGTTTGTTGGACAGTTGACACCGCCTTTCCAGGTGGGAATAGAACAGGAACAATATAAGAAGATCCTTAATAATCATCCTTATGTATCTTGTTTAGTCTCAAAAGTCAACACTTGTTCCCTGTCACAGTGTACCAGATCTCAGTCTGTATTACAGCTTCATGTGACTGAGGTTTTTTTTAAAAGAAAGAGTGAGATTTAAGAGAAACCTGTGTGCTTTCTGTATTTATATTGAAATAATCTGCCTGCTATTCCATGCTCTGCATTATCTCTTTGTGTATGGTCTCTGCATCTTTTTTTATATAGAACACCCTATGCTGTAAACCTCTGACTAAAGGTCTCTGACTAAACCTCTGCTTAGGATGGAACCCCTCAGAGCTATTAATGTTTCTGCTTGAAGGAGTTTGAATGAGATACTTTGATTTAGGCCTTTCAAAGTAACAATAATGGAAAACCAGAGGGAGATCTACTGAAGTTTAGTGTTATGTAAATGAAGACCAGTTTATCAGAGATTTTAAACAAACATGAGGAGAACCTGAAGACTTTAGGCAGACTTTAGGCTTGTCCTGATGTGTATGTAGAAATATCCAAAATAAAATGCTGGTTTACAGTTATGGCATGACTTCATTGGTTTATCTGTGGTTTATCCTTTATATTAAACTTCAGAATGAGTTTGCAAGACAATGTGTTCATTAGGATATTGTCTTCAGTCTTGTAAGTTAAGCTCTTGTCACTTGATAAAATCCTAGAAACCAGAGCAAGACATCTTCTGCTTTATGTAAATACCTCACTTACAGCACAGCCTTGTTTGTAGCTTCAGTGGAAACCCTTTCAAGTTGCCTTTTCTGTGGTGTTATTGACACCCAACTAATTTTAACTTATTGCAAAGCCTATTTTGCCAAATGAAGGTGGAATCTAAACCCAACTTTACTGTACTGTAGTCTCAGTGCCTTTCAACTGAACCTTTAGCAGCATCCTGAAGTTTCAACAGGTCTGTGTTACTTTGCTGTTCAGGTGTTACTTTTGTTTTAACTCAGGATAGAGCCCTGAATCCTTCCTGAGAGAAGATACCATTAGTTACTGGATTCACAGCATAGAAAACTGAAGCCTGATTTAAATAGGTGCCAGAAGGTCAAATTTAAAGACATTCTACCTTAATGTGCCAGAGAGATTAAAATAATCCAGGTTTTGCAAAATGGCAATGATCTTCCAGCAGAGGGAGAGGCCAAAAGAATTCCTCTAAGTTCAGTATTGGTAAACTGAAGAGTTCCACATTTATGAAGCGGGATTTCAGCATTTGGAAGTCTGTAGTACACCATATACACAAACTCAACGAGTTATTTATGAACCTTAGCTTCACAGAAATTATGATCCTTACATTGTACTTAATTGAGAAGGGCTTTGCCAGTGGATCCTGGAAGTGCTTTAGTGGAGGCTGACGGCTACATAATCTGGAAATGGCAAGGCATGACGCCATAGCTTGGGATGGATGAGCTGTGAATTCCAAACTCCTTCAGATACAGCCCTCAGAGACTTTCAAAACTGTGTGGTACCTCACAGTCTCTTACTGAAGGGTATGTCTGACTTATGACAAACATTTTCTTATGTGCAGATCACTTTACATAGTAGCTTAAAATAACAAAGAATTCTTAATTTGAAATAGAACTAAGAAATGAATAGATTGTAATGAGTCTCAATTACTTCCTGATGCTGTGATAAATATTTGTAACAGCCCCACTGTAAGTAAAATTGATCCATGCCTTGAAGTAACTTTTTGGCAGGCAAGTGAGGATACTGGATTAATTGTCTGTTTTCTAGGCTGAGTTTGCTTAATTTGTATTTTACATTAATTCTTTTTTGGTTTATTTATAAGCCTGTCCAGGTTAACAGGCTGTTCTAGTTTGTGTATCAGTTCTGCTCACAGCTTTTTGTTAGTTGATAGGTCTGTAGAGATTTCAAGCTGCCCATTATTTGGCTCTGCAGTTTGATGCCATGTAGAGCTGCTGCTGCCTCGTGGGAGTGCCTTGCCCTGGCATCTGGGTTTATCATCCTGAAGTGATGTTCTTTCTGTGGAATGTAGGGTGCTGCCATGGCTTGTGTATTTTGTGGGAGGCCGATGGACACACACTGATACTGATACTGATGAGCACCATGCCATGGAAGGGGAATGATCCTGTGGGTGAGTAGGCCTTGTTTTGTATTGTGATTCTTTTTTATTAAATGATGTTTAGTATCAGCAGGTACTTGGGATTTAAATGTCTCCATTTTTGTCCAGTCCTTGGATGGTGAGTGCTCAAGGGCTGTACTGACTTTCTGTGGATTGAGATCATTCCACTGGCTTTTGTCTTTCTTGGTCCTTCATCCTGAGCAGTGAAGGAGTCACTCAGGCTGTAATTCCAAACTGTTTTAGAGGAGGGGAAGGGAATTCAGGGCAGAGATGGCTCCTACTGTGAGCAGTGTTGAGCTTTCATTTGGGTGTTACACAAGTGTAAGTTTTATGAGTTGTGAGTTCTGGCTGCTCTTTTCTGCACTACTTCCTTACATTAATTACTGTGGGTGGAGAAGTGCAGAGGAGCTACTGGTTGAAAATTTAAACTGATTTCTAGATTAGAGCTTGGAATGAAAGAAGTCTCTAGATTTAGAAATGTGCATACCAGAGACCTGTTTCTGCAATGAGCTGGGGGTTGTGAATGACCAATTTCTTGTGGCAAACACACTCTTAATCCTCATGTGTCTTTACATCCACTGGCTAACACGTGTAAAAGGACATGCAACTTAGAACTGGAGGAAAAGCTTTACATTTTCTCCTTTGTTACTTGCCTTCCTGATCTACCCTGGGGCTCTGTGGTGTTAGCAATCTTCCGCTATGTTTTTATTAAAAGTGAAACGTTTTAATATCCAGGCTTACAGATGAAGTAGCTACTGACTTCTAATCCAGTGACTATATAGTTCAGAATTGACAAAAGGTGGGAATTAATATTTTTGGATTGCTAGGGAATTAGAATTTCAAGGAAGAAGAACACTGAAAATTAAATAAAAGAATATGCCTTTAAAAAATTAATTAAATTTTCATAGCTGACATAGGCTGAAATTGATTCTTTGAAATCGTTCCTGGTAATATGGAGATCTGGACCAAATAAGGATGTTTTAGGAGAGACAAAAGTGGGAAAAGTGAGGCTGTCAGTGCAATATATAGTGCATATTAAACTTGTTTCCAGGTACAATGGTTTGAGTTTTCAGGGAACCTGAACAGCTTCTATTGTGCAGGTACAGTTTGTGCCCCGTGCTTGTCAAATTTCTGTTTCTTTCATCGTGAAATGGATGATCTAAGAAAAAACCCACTTTTACAAATTCACCGCAGTGGAACACATGGATCCGAGAAGATTTCAAGTGACAAAGTAATTAGAAAAGCATTATGTTGATGTTTATGTTCAGTAGTGGTCAATTAGCATAATTAGCATACAAACAAAGCAGAATCTTAGAAGAAACTTAGGCAAACAAAAAATAGCTGCTGGGTCCCTAAAGAAATTGGCTGTGACAATATAATTTACTTTGAGAAGTCTTCCTGAAAGTGTCACTATGTTTTCCAGCTGATGTCTTTGGTGGATGCCCAGTGACCCCAGTCTGGTGATGAAAAGGTACAACTGAAAATTCTGTGGCTCTTCTGTAAAACTTCTGTGGGAGCCCAGCTTCAGGACACCTCAAAGGGAAATACTTGCTGTAAGCCACAACATTTGAACTAAAAAACTCTATGCAGAAATCAACCTGCCAATGTATCTCACACATAACAGCTCCTGAGCCCAGCTGGTGGAGGGATGACAAAGGAGAGGGAGAGAACCACATGATGTGATGTTCATCTGACTCGGCTTCCTTCCGTGTCTGCTGAGGAGTTCTGGCACACAAGGAGTTAATGGTTTAGCAGCTATGTTCATTAAACAGTTTTAGGTTACTTTGCATTTCAATATTTTATTTCAAAGATTTAGCTGGGTTCTGCTATATTGTGTTATATTTCACAGCTGGGTACACAAGATTTATTCTTTTAATAGTTCTGTTCTTTTGACAGTTATTCATTTATGTGTTTTCCACTGTATTTCTCACTTTACTTGGCTTTTCTGCATTTTAAATAGAAAGAGGGAAAAGTAAGATGCAGTTTTGAAGAAGCAGCAGTTAATTCACCTTAACTGTAGGGGACAGTCATAATACAGATGTTATAAAGAGAATGTCAGTAAGATGAGATCAATTGATCCTGGGAAAGAATTCTGTTGGAGCCTCAAGCAAATCTTTAGCAAGAATTGTGACAGTGACAGAGGTTTGGTTTTAGTTATGTAGCACTTCTTCCTTGATTACTGCTGGATGGTCCCAGTCTCCAGAATTCTTTTACATCTTCTGGTTTGAACTGTACTTCAACTTTATTAAGTGGTTTCTGATTTATTATTAAAAAATAAAGTTTTACACTCTATTGAATCACTTTTTCATTATGGCAGTGTGTTCCTTTCAATTATCAAAGGTGACTTGGTATTTTTAAATAGGGTGGACTGCTGGAATGTTAAAGGACGGGAGGTACACAGTTAAAATATGCTCATGCTCCAGGTATTTCATAAGAAAAATCCTTACTGATGGCAATTCAAAGGCATTGTGACTCTTCTGTAGTTGCCATTCTGATCTGTGATTTCTTTTTATTATTATTGTTATTGTTTTATGCCTTTTTATATTATTTTTATTATGCCATTATTCTACATGGTTCTTTTCCCTTTGCCCAATTTTGACGGTTTCTATTTCACCTCAGGCTCTGCCTTACAGAGGAGTCACTGCCAGGAGAGATCAGGGAATGGACAGGAGATCGTATCTGTTATGGTTTAGGGGTTTTTCTGTTGCTCTGGTAGCGAGGGGGTTAACAGCTCCGTTCTTGCCTGAGCTCTCCGTGCTGCCATGGCCTTCAAGGTTACAGATAAAGGCAGGCGTCTCTGCAAATAACATACTTGGGAGAGAAGAAAAAAAAAGTTCAGTAGTAAGATGTAGCGTGCCAGCTCAGAACCTGCGTCGGGAGGCTGAGAGATTTGAAGGCCCCCAGGCCCACGAGAGAAGGGGTAGAGATGTTCTTCCAGGCATCCCGCTGCTGCTTGTGAATTGGACTGACCATGGTGAAAACCTATGGACCAAAGAGAGAATTGGGGTGGGTCTCTGGCATCCAGCCAGGGTCAAACCACGACAGTATCCCAAACTTCTTGTGTCCTTCCCTAGAGAGAGCTCGGAGAAGCACCTGTACGTGGGAGGCAGTGGGGAAAGATTTGAAGTGCATTATTTTTACTTAAGTCATTTGGAGCTCCCTCGTCAGTAATAAAAAATGTCCAGGTTGAACCTTTGCCAACTCAGGGCTGTGCTGGAATGACCTTGTGGAATGACCATAGCCTGGCTCAGCCATGGCAGTGAGTGGGAGAGTTGAGTGGCTGATTATTGAGTGAAATGCTGGCTAATCACACAGAATCACAGAATAATACGAGTTGGAAGGGACCCACAAGGATCCTCTAGTCCAACTCCCAAGCCAATGCTCATACAGGGATTGAACCCACACCCCCAGAGCTGTGGGCATAAACCTAATGCCCTCACAGGCCACTCTGAGCCGGAAGGGTCCCCCAAGACCATCCAGTCCAACTCCCCACCAACTAGACCATGTTACTGAGCTCCTCATCGAGTCCTCTGTTAAACATCTCCAGGGATGGCGACTCTAATGTTTCTAATGTTTCCCTTTGATTTACTGCAGAGCATTTTGAACAGAATGAAGGAACTTGTACCAAAGGGCCATGAGGGAAAACTGGAGGAGGAATTAAAGAAAACAGTTTGTGTAGGTTTATTGTTTGGGGTTTTGCCCCCACTCTGAGTCAAACTGATGATGTGCCATATTTCATCTACTGCCTTTGCTGATGGGATGTGCTGGGGGAACTAGTCTGGGACAGTGGCAGTTCTGCAAGACACTCGTGGTGTCTAACAGTTGAGTGTTGAACTCCAGAGTTCATGGCAAAGGCATTTTCAAAGGGTTTTTTTAAAATGTTTGATTACATTATATGCCACTGTCATTTAGTTTGCAGCCGAATTAGACCATCTTTGTGTTTTGTTCTGGTAGGCCTGACCCAGCGGCACCTCATTTGCACAGATGGAATCCCCTGGTCTGCAGCACAGTATTTTACCAGCTCTTCTAACAAACCCTCTGTGCAGAGGCATCTGAGCTCCCCGTTTGGGTGGTTTTTAAACATTTTTAATCAAGTGAGCTGTTAGTGTCCATTGCTGAGTGGAGAAGAGGCAGCAGGCAGCCGTGTGGTGGTTGCTGTGTCTCTCCTGCTGTAGCAGCACAGGCAGCAGCAGATGGCACGCTGCCCCCACGCTTGTAAATCCTCTCTACAGGCTCTGCCTGGCAGCTTTCGACAAATATGCAATAAAAAGGCTCACACTTGGAAGCAGAAAAATCAGATATCTATCAAATGACTAAGTTAATACACATTTATATAAATATTCAGGATTGCTTGAATTGTTTTATTTACAGAATGGGTAATGGAAATTCTGCATGCTGCAGCCATGTTGAAGTGATTTCTCTGCTCCTGTGCTTGCATACAGACAGACTGTGGTTAGAGCAGGGGGAGCAGTCTAATGAAAACGTAGAACAAGTCTGATATATATACAGATTTTCTTCATTAATTAACTCATATACTTAAGTGTGTGTGTGTAATAAAAGCGGACTAATTCCAGAAAAGGAGAACTGGCTAGGTAAGTGAATGCATCCTTATTAACCGGCCCACTGGGGCTTGGTGACTGAGGAAGGACATCAAAGCCTGGGAGATTTCTTCCATGATGCTGTGACACACTTCTAGTGCCATAACATTTCCAGTACAAAACTAATGCATCAAATGCCTTTTGGAACAGGCAGATCTTTGAATTTATATATATCTATTTATTTACATATATAGATATAAATGTATGTAGAGACTAGATTCTCTGGTACTGTAATACTTGTCCATTGTCTATCAGTACATATTTTGTTTTGAGGCTGATATGACTGAGCTTTCACAGGATCTCTGTTCTGTAGCATTTTGCTGATTTGGATGCTGGCAGGGTTCTCTGGAAGAGAAGTGCAATGGCTTTTCTGAAGTTTATTCTCAGCTGCTGTCTGTGGCATTACTATAGTGCCCCTGCTGTGAGGAGTGGAATAGTGCACTGAAATTATCAAACAAATGTATTTATTAGACAAAAAATTGCTGCTTTGAGTGAGACTGTCCCGTGGCAATAGTCTTAACCTATCAACTATACAATTATTTATTTCTATTTTCAAGTGACACTAGACTGGCAAGGAATGATCAAAAAGGGCAGGATTTTAATTCAGAAAGATCTTCATAAGCTGGAGAAACAACATGAAAGTTTAAAATGCTGATGAAACATTGTGCTTAGGAATGAAAATCCCCTCTTTGAACTGCCACTGCCCAGGCAGTGTTATTTCAGAAAATGCTATGGAGTGTGAGCAGGAGTAACTCATTACTATGGGTTAGTTTAGTACACAAGAAAAACACATCACCCTTGTGGCTGCAGGAGCAGTAATATTGTGTCAGGTGCTGGGCAAAATGGAATTTCTTGTTCTGTTTTGAATATTTGGCTCTGACTGAAGTTCAGCTGGAGTGATGTGTCCAGTTTGGGGCACCACACTGGAAGAAAACTGTAGACCAATGGCAGAGTGGGACAGCACAATGAGAGGCAGGAGACATTGTTTCAATTTAGTTGCTAGATGATTGGAGTGAGACAGAAATCATGGATGTCAGGAGTTGTTTTGGAAAAGCTTGTGATCAGATGTTTACAGTGCCCTTCATAGGGAAGGTGGGATGAAAAAGACCTTTATTTGTAGCAAGGAGGACTTAGGGAAAGGTTTTTATCTGTGCCAGTAAGGGACTGCTGGTGCCCAAGATGCAAGAAGGCTTTAGGTTGATGTGCAGGCAGATTTAATCCATTCATCCCTAAAGTATAGAATAAACCAGGAATGCTGCTGCTCCAATCTCCTGCTCCGTAATCAGCCTGTTACAATTTGGTCATGGTGGTTTGCTGTGTCTTGGCCAGTGGAAAGCATGCTTGGGGGAGAGAGAGCCCTCCAGTTTGTCATGCGTGTCATGTCCATCAACAGCTCATATGGAATTTTTCTGGAGTTTGGGGGGATTTTATCTTAGCTTGACATGTTTCAAGTAACTCATTACATCCATTTTAAAAGGAAAAATAATGTGAGTGTTGAGAGTGAAAAATTAGAATTACTAAGAATTAGAATACCTTTGAACATGGAGAGTTGGCAGGGAAATCTGGCTCCTCTTTCAGCTCAAAACATGAGTTCACTCCTCACGTATCCATGCTAAGCAAGATTTCTTTCTAGTTATCCACATGTGGGACTTTGACCTGGATAGCCTGTCACTGCCTGGTGCCATCTCTGCCAAGGTGTGTAACTTCTCAGGGCAGCACAAAACAGAGGCTGAAGGTGCTGAAAATGTGAGAATTTCCTTAGCTGTGGAGTGGAGCAGAGTTGTCACTCACCAAACAGGTTCTTCATGGGTTCCACGCAAGTTCTTATGCAAGACTCTGCCTAGGACCTTTTCCTGCTTCCCAACATAACAGACATTTACCCTTGCAGGGAAAAAAGCAACAGGAGAGGTTTGTGGTTCCATGTGCCCTGGGGGAGGCTGGATCTGCTGGGCTCTGACTGTCCCTCATCAGCCCAACGGGATTGCCGAGGGTAAGGACAACTGGTAGGGGTTGAATAAGTTGCTGATTAATTATACCGGCAAATTCACATGAATGGAGTTAAATTTCTCAAATGTCTTCAGTTCAGTTGGAATTGTTAACTTGAAACAAGTTTAACGCTAAAGTATCTTCACAGTCTGGAGTCCTGACACTTGCAACAATGTTCAAGTTTCCAAATCTACACAGCTCAGAGTGATTGCAAGATACTTGCTTTAGGTGAATACTTCTCTTGAGGTACCATTAAGAGTTTTTCTAGTAGTGTGCCCTTGAAAAATATATGAATGCAAACATAAAGTTAGTTCCTTTGCATCTTTAGTTTTTTTTGAAGGAGTGCTGAAAGTTATTAAATATTTTTGATTGAAAATAGAACTACTTAGTGAAAAATTCAGTGAGAAAGAAATTACATTCAAATTTTAACGTAATTAATAAGAGTGAAATTGGGTTTAGACTGAGAGGGCAGGACTGGCTGTCATGTCACTGTTTTTGTGGGTTTGGCCGATCCAGGCTCGGTGCCTGTGCCGTGTTTCCCGTCTCCAGCGTGTGGAGCTGTTGGACCGGAGTTGTCCCTGTTGTCCCCGCGGGACGGAGCCTGAGCACCGACCGAGGCTGCAGTTCTGTCCTCAGCTTTGAGGAGCAAAGCAATTCTTAGGAAGTGTCACCCATGCTTTTAACCAGAATAGTTACGTGTCCCAGAGTGGTGTCGTTATTTGATTAACATGCACTAAGGTAACCTCTTTGCTGTGAAGCAGTGAACGGCTCCCTGTTCTGACCTCTCATCCCAGCAGGAGTTGAGAGCAGTCTGGTGTGATCCATCTCAGGTGGCTGCAGTTTGAGAACACTTCCCTAGGGCTATGCTTCTCTTTTGCCCACCCTGAAGTAGAAATGATGGGGACCCAACGTGAGAGAGTAGGAGTACAAGTCTGACTCCTTTATTTCTGGGAACCAGCCCCATGGACCCAGGGAGAGGATCCTGGGCAATCCAGTCTGAGTTTCAGTCCTGAACAGGTGAGGGGGAAGAAGTAGGAGTATGCATTAAGTTTTCATAAAAAGCCTTGACATTTACAAGTTGAAACATGATTATAAAGTGGGGCTGGGAGGTTGCAAAGGGCATTTCTTGGGGTATCCTGCAGGTATTTTATTTGCTTATGTGGCCAGTATGAAGAAGTAACTCTGTCCCCGTTTAGGAATGCACCTCTATGTTTTAAACCTTTTAATTACAGATTTGACATATGAGGTAGATCTGCACTATAATAAAAAAGTAGCTGGAGGATTTAGAATTTAGGCTACAGTGTGTTTAGTGGGGAGAAAAAAATAGTGTCATTGCTGGCTGGTGTTTGCAGTAGCTGAAAGCCAAAGTGTGTGTAACCAGGTGTCACCTAATCCCTGAAAACAGGCTGGTCTTCTCACCTGGAACGGGCATTTTTTCTGGTTATTTTGGTGTTTCTTCAGTATATGTATATTCCTTTGACTGAATTGCCTGCAGACACAGAGGTGCGACCCAGTGAAAAAAGAAAAAATACCCACAGTTGTACAGCATGTGAGCACTGTTTCCCCTGTGCAGTATGAGACCAGAGACCTGCAGCAGTGCAGGGAGTTGGTCTGTGAGCACCTCGAAGATCTGGGTCCAGGCATCTTCATGATTAATGATATCTTAACACTTATGAAAGATTATCCTTTCCTGAGCTGTAAGATACATACAGTGTTTTATTTCATTACCATGAGGTGAAGATCCCAACACTGACAGGTGCTGGGAATTAGCAGGCAGTTTTGAAATTGTTCTGTGCACTAGAAATTAGATCTCATTTTAATTCAGCTTTTCCAAACTAGTAAATGAGGTTAATGCCATACATATTCAGCTGATATGGATGAAGAAATTGATATAAAGTAGATCAACATAGCTACAGGGCCACTTTAATTTATACGTAAAGAGGCAGTGATGAATGAAAGTAATGTAGTAGTGGTCACTAAACTCCTCAGCCATCAGGGATTCAATAGTGTTAGCTGCTCATTAAAGACATAGTTGGGGTTACCTCAAATACAAATTTGAAAAGAAATAGCCAACTAACCCTTAATTATCAAAACATAGAAAATACTAATTATGCCTTAATTAGCTTTTCTTTTAATGTACTGAAATTGTTACTTTTTGTGTAGCACAAATGGATAGTTATATCAACAATAAATAGGTTGTTTTAATAACTTTCTTTTACCTCTGGGAAAACCACACTCCAATTTTTAATATGCAATAATGTTTCTCTCTAGCCTGTAGGAGATGAAAATTATTAAGTAGCTTTATTTTTTGAAGGTCTTACAGCAGCTTTGGGAAGAATTATTTCACCATGCATCAATTATTTTTAATTGAACTGAATATTTTTCAGATTGCATGAAATGCCTCTCATTTAAGTTTAACATTTAGAGTTTGTTAAGGAAACAGCATACACAGTGAGAATTGAGTATAACTTTTTTCTGTGTCATGTTCTAGCAAGAATAAAGAACAGTTGTTTCAGAAGAAAATTATTGTCACTGGTATTTTTTCCCTTTCCTGGGGTAAATCTCACTTTCCCTCTGTTTCATATCTCCCACACTGTGCTCATCCAACCTCCTGACAGTTCATATAGGAAAGAAAATAGGGATTGACTTCAGTGGGACTGGATCCACCTGGGGCTGATGGAAATCTTCAACAGCTTTGCACAATTCCTCTCCTTGGGAGGCAACGTGGAATTCCCTCTGTGGGCGCCTGGGAAGGGAATGGCCCAGGCACAGCTGCTTTGGTGTGTCAAACACAACAGGAATGTGCTTTTCCAGCTAAATGGTGGGAGGGAAGCACTGCAGAGTCATGAAAAATCCACATTCAATGAACAGTCCCTACAAAATTAAATAGAAAGCAATTGCTAGTACAGAGTCAACGTAAGTAGGTATTATTGACCAAAGACTACATTTTTTTCCAAATACGTGGAAATTATACATTTTTAGATACCTTATTAGTGACTTCATGTGAACTTTTCCTTCTAAACATTTTTAGCCTTAAAATAGAGCTTACCTACAGAAGTTGGGATGTTCCAGGATTCCAAGTTACATTTCAAAGCCATTTCAAACCTTTTACATCCACCCTGCGTTCAGCATGGGCTGAGTTCAGTAGGTAAAATGAAATGGACAAATACAGTTCTATTTGACATTTTCCAGATGGTTTTAGTGGTATCTCTAAAAAAAAACTTGTTTCCAAAGCTTTAAATAGCGAAAATTAGATAAGAACCTTCAGTGTTTCTTGAATGAAATTCCTGTTTCACGCATGGAAACAACCACAAAATGAGTCAAATCTGGAGCAGGAACTTCGAAGTGTAGGATGGTTTTGTGGGGTTGGAGGTGTCGGTTGGGCTGGCAGCAGCTCAGGGTTCAGGATCATCAGGTTGTTTTGGACAAAAGAATTGCAAATGAGGTGGTTCTTGGCAGAGGAAAATGTGGCTTCGTGTGTGAGAATTCCTTTGGTTCCTCTTGGCTGAGTTACCAATTTCTAGCAAGTTCAGGAGCTACAGATTTACTGAAGTCAATGTTACTCCTTCCATGTTTTTATCACAGTTCCTGTCTCCCCATGAGCAGAAAGAGCTCCCAGCAAATATTCCTGAACTAACTTGAACTTATTTAATCACTTAAAGATTGGACAAGCTAATTTCATTGTGCCAAGTGCATATATATAGTGCATATAGTTATTTTTAATTCTGGATTGTGGCTTGTGCTGACAACCATCTTGATTTGTGTGAAAAATAATTGGATTTCCTTTGAAGAAATCCAGTACTTTGGAGGATTCTTTAAGAACTTGGTGGAGAATTTTTTTTTCTGTGTATAAATATAAAAAATTACAACAACAAAGTTAACTAGAATCTGACATTCTAATTCATAGACAGGAATACTTACTAACAAAGTCTTGGCAGACTTTAAATCACAATACTCCTGTGTTGTGTCTGTCCTTTAACTGGTTTGGGAAATTTCTGTATTGAATTTCTCCATTACTTGGAAATTCTGTGCAGCACGAAGCTGTCAGGATGTAATGGCAAACAGTGGGAACATTGGCTTCCTCATCAGGAAAGTGTAAAGCATTTATATATTTAACACACATTTTACTTGTCCTCAATTCTGTCATTTTTCACACTGTTGTTTTATGTGTGAATTGTGGTTTTTTTCTTGGACTCTGCAGCAAATTCCTTCTGTCTTTGCTTGGGGAATTTTTGTTGTGCGTTGCCTTTTCCTGGATTTTACATTACAATACTCTTGCCTTCCTCATTTTCTTACAGTACTGTTTAAAATATTTAAATCCTTAAAATCTCCTTTTCTATTTTTTCCCCTTCTTAAGTGCAGTTCTTTTGCTGTTGTTTCCTCCACCTTTGTCTCGTTAACTTGTTTTCTTTGAGCCCCTTGCTCATGACAACTAAAACCTGCGTGAGTCTTTACAGAGACAGTCTTTAATCGCCTTTGCAATTAAAGCACTGCTTTAAGTGCCGTGTTATTTTATTTTAGACTTTTATAACACAAATCAGGCAATCCCAAAAATAAATAATTAGCTTAGTTCAGTTCTTCTTGAGGTTTATTTTGTAGCTGCTAATAAAGGGATATTATCGTGTTCAAGGATTGCAATTATCATTGAAATGAGTATGTCCATTAACTGCAACATTAGGCTGAGGATATAATTACTGTCTAGAGCCAATATCTGTGTGAAGTTACGTCTGTGATGCTATTAAGCTATAAGCAATATTTGTAAACTAATATTTAAACGTTTCCGAATTGATACCATCACTTGTGGACATAAAACTAATCCTGCTTTCTCTCCAAATTATTGATGATTTAGGTGTTTGGCAAATGTGAGTGTAACTCGTGATGGGAGACTGTTTTTCTAACAGAACAAACTGAGCTGGTGCAGGAGGAGAGAGGAGCTGTGGTGACAGCAAAATGCTGGTAAAACAGTAGTAATAGGGTGTCAAAAATGCTGCAAACATTTTTCTCAGAGTTACATTTCAGACAATTCAGTATAGCAATTTAACTACAGAAAAGCCTGTTGCATGCTAAGACAATAATGTTACAAGTATGTTTAAAGAAGGAAGGGGTTGAGTCTGTTCATTGATTTGCTTTCTGAAAAATTCTGGTATTTCTGCAGCAGAAGAATGTGACATTTCCTGTGAAATTAGGTGGAGAGTTAATTTGCCAAACCAGGCTGAATCAGCTGTAAGTAATTCCACACATGTGGAGATGTTTGGGGTTTGCACTGACCCGTCCTTTTTGTTTTATATGCAAAGTAGTAGTTCGCTTTGAAGTGTTTGTGTAAATTAAT
The DNA here is from genome assembly GCA_013390025.1 of Pitta sordida. Taxonomy (NCBI): domain Eukaryota; kingdom Metazoa; phylum Chordata; class Aves; order Passeriformes; family Pittidae; genus Pitta; species Pitta sordida. Next base: position 128,075 of record WEKX01016344.1, on the reverse strand, counting down.
TTTCTGTTGTATTTTCTTGGTATGTGAATGATGGCCTCTACTTTGGTTAATTTGGTTACCTGCCTCAGGAATTCATATTTAGGAAATGCTGTTTGAGGATAAATGTTAGGAGAATCAATCTTTCAGCATTTTTTGTCTTATTTTGAATGCAAATATGTTTAAATTTTTTCTAGCAGAGAGGAACTATCACATGGCTTATTGATTTTTAACTGGTACAGCATAATATAATTCCTTTTTCTGATTTACCGAAGTAGTTTTGAATTTATCTTTCACGTGGCTTTGTGGCCTCTGCTCTATCTCTGGTGACTGGACATGGCTGTGATGTCACTGGGTGTGTTTGTTGTTCACATCACTAAATACTACTGAGTATTTGTTATATAGTTTGTAACTCTTATGTTGATACCAAAACCCCAAGCCAAAACTAGACTGACTTGTGACTAACTCATCTGACATTTATTGGGTTTGTTGCTGTATGTTGGCCTCACATCCTCATTATTTAAGTAACTTAATGAATTAGTCTCCTAGACTTTGCAGTAAATAAATGAACCATCAGAGTTCAGGCCAGAGTGAATAATTTTGTGCTGTTAGACTGTGGCAATTTTTATGACCCAAGTTAAAATTAATTATGAACTTGCTTATTGCATATTTATGTAATTCAGAGAGGAAAAAAAAGATGCAAAATAACACATAGCAAGTACATCTGTCACAAAAGAGCAAACCATTAAAATCCCAGGAGGTTAAACAGTTATTACTGGTGCTGATGGAGTTCCCCACCCTCATCAGCTCTTCAGCCTCTCCTTCCAAACTGCTGAAGAATTGAATTCAGTTACCAGCAACTCTTCCTCTAGGTCATCTTCCAGATTTTCCTTTAGAATAGTTGTTATCCTCTTCAATTGATAGAGGAGAATATGTATTTGTGTGGCAGATCTTAAATAGGAATTATTCCAGAGCACCAACTTGAGTTCATTGAAATTGTTCTTTTTCCTGAGAAAATACTTAACCCAAGTAATAATCTTTATGTACTGAGAGTTTCTGTTTTTATACATGAAACAAATGTGATAATTGAGGTAAGGTACAGGACTCTACCCTTTGTGACCTCAATGTCACTTGATTTTGACCTTACAGAAAAGTGAAGTTCTTGCCCTGTGTTAAATATGGAATGGGAACTGTCCATGACTTGGAGTATTTTCTACTCTAATTTGTAAGTTCTGGGATAATCTAGAATTGCAAATAATGCTAGAGGTCCTTTAGCATGCTCCTCTCATATCACTATTCCTGTGGGGTTTTTTAATTAAGTATGATTGGATACTTTGCATTCTTATTATGGTTTATTCATACTTTTTCACACTTTTTAGAGTTTTACAAGTATTTTTATGGAAGGATCATTATTGACCTGGTCAAGTGTTCTTGGAGCAGCCTGTACAGAAAGTTTTGTCACGTCACCATCCAGCCTCACCAGCTGCCACTCTGCAGGAGCGACAGTCCATGGAGCTGCGTTCCTAAGGACTGTTTCCTGCAAAGCAGAAGCTCTCATATCCACTGTGAGAAACCTTTTGGGGTTTGACATATACATGAGGCTGCAGGCTACTTCCTGTGTTTTGCAGTTCCTTTGGTCTGGAAGCTTTCCAGTGAATTATCAGATTTCTCAATCGGAGTTTTTTTGATTTTTTATTTGGACTGCCCTTGGCTTCATGTGACTTATGTAGACAGCCTGAAATGCTGTCTGAGAGTGTCACGAAAACATCCACATGATTGTAAAATCCTTAATGATGAATTAAGTGAAAAGACTCCTGTGAGCCTGTTCTCATGTTGTGCCTGCATCCTTCCTTTTGCACCTGTACAAAAATAATTTGATCTGCACAGAAATCTCTGCATTTTGCTCAGCCAAGGAAGGAGCTTCAGCAAGCTCTGTTCTTCCTCCCTGTGGGTCATGTCATGGCTCATCCATGCATGTTGATGTTGCCTGCACTCTGATCTCTTTTTTCCCTTTCTGCTAAATATTTGAACCATTTGCACTTTGTATCCCATTTTATTGTACCATTAGGAAAAGCAATGAAGTTTTTTTGTATCTTTTTGTTGTCCTAAAGTTTATGAAATGTCAAGTTTAACTGGGAAAATACATAAAAAATAACAGGTACCAGATTTTTGTCTGTGGTTGGCTTAGGTGGTGAAAATCCAAAGAGCACACAAGGGACTGTGTTGAAGGCTGTCCAGATACCTTTTTTTTCTCTCCAGGAGAAGGAAAATTAACCCATTGCCCCTGTATTGTTTCCCTTTTTGGTGTTGCACAGGAAATTGGCATCTTTCTGATGGATCTTGTGGTAAACCAGCCTACCTTGGGTGATTCTCCTCCTTAAGGAGATTTGGCTTTTCACCAGCAGTTCCAGGGTCACCATGAAGCTCCAGGTGATGGGTCAGTGTCTCTGGGTGTGCTTTCCATGCCAGTCAGGTATCATATCAAAGTAGTATCATATCATAGTACTGACAAGGTTGGAAAAGACCTTGAAGATCATCAAGTCCAACCTATAATCCAACTAAATTCTAACATCTATAACATTTATATCATGACACCTCATCCAGTCTATCCTTAAATACCTTCAGGGATGGCGATTCAGCCACCTCCGTGGGCAACCCATTCCAATGCTGGATCACTGTTTCAGTGAAAAACCTTTTTATAATGTCAGGTCCCTCCATTATTGGAGATTAAGACCATGACCTCTTGTTCTATCTCCAATGGCCAGAGAGAAAAGACCGACCCCTGCCTGTCTACAACCTCCTTGTAGGTACTTATCATAGCAATAAGGTCACCCCTGAGCCTTCTCTTTTCCAGGCTAAACAGACCCAGCTCCTTCAGCCTCTCCTCACAGGGATGATCTTCCAGCCCCTTTACCATCCTAGTTTCTCTTCTCTGAACTTGTTCCAGCAGCTCGACATCTTTCTTGAACTGAGTGGCCCAGAACTGGATACAATACTCAAGATGTGGTCTGACCAGTGCTGAGTACAGGGGAAGGAGAACCTCTCTTGACCTACTGGCCACACCATTCTTGATGCAGGCCAGGATGCCATTGGCCCTTTTGGCTGCCTGGGCACACTGCTGGCTCATGTTGAGTTTGTTATCCACTAATACCCCCAAGTCCCTTTCCACCCGCTCACTCTCTAAGCACTCCATCCCCAGCCTATAGTTCGGCTTGGGGTTATTATAACCAAAGTGCAGAACCCAAGATTTAGACTTGTTGAAACTCGTTCTATTGGAGTCAGCCGTGAGCTGTGAGTAACTTCTGTTTCAGAACCTGCAGTGAGGTTGGTAGAGATATTTTTGAAGAGGCTCGAGTCCTCAGATGGTTTTCAAGCTGTTGACATGCGTTTATTGTTTCAAGGCCAGACTGCTTAGGCTAGAAACCTTTTCAATCTCTAGTCAACCATTTTTAATGTGTTTGCAGTATGAACTTGTTAAAGGTTAGGAATTCCCAGGATATTCCTTAAACACATGGTCTTCTGCACTTTGTTCAAACAGAATACTGGATTCTGTAACTTTGGCTGATGAGACTTATGAAGGTGTTCATGTCTGCTCTGAATTCAGTGATTTCCCTGAGATCAGGAGCTTTTCCTGGTTGTGTTGTCCATGATCTTGGCTCTACCGGGCACTGGAGAATTTTCCAAAGCAGAAACTCTAACAGTTTGGAATTTTCTTACAGACAGGGAGCTCAACAGTAAGTTTCCATGATCTAGAGATTCCAGCTGTAGCAGGGATTACAGCATACACATCCTTCACTTTCACACAAACTGTTGCTGGTGCTCAGCCGCACAATGAAATGAGGCTCTTCTAAGACTTCTTGAGAGTTGTTCCAAATCTCTGGTTCTTTCACAACAATAAGATGTTCTGCCTCCTATTGCTGGTGTGAAAATGCTGTCTTCCTTTGTAGAGCCAAAAATCCCAGATGTGGGTTTTCTGATGGTCTCACACAGACCAGAGGAGTTTTGTGTGTGTCTAACCCATCATTTCAGACTTTCATATCTTCTTGGATGTTATTATATAAAAAATTCCAAACTAATTATGTTTAAACAAGCACACACTTCCTGTGTGTTATAAAATAATATGAATTTCTTGAACATTTGACTAAAATAATCATGTGCCAACTCACCGAAGAATTAGTTGTTCCTAGATCAGGGGAAGGGTTTTTATTAAACAGCCACAGAGGAAACAATTCACTGGCAGTTGTGATTCCTTCTGCCTGTTTTATAGACAGAGCTATCCTCTATCTTTCCTTGCAGATGCCTAAGGTACTGCAGTAGCATATTACTGTATGTAGCTTTTTGAATCAGTTTATTTACTTGCCATTCTTCAAATTCTTGTCAGTTATGATCACTGGAAATTCTAATGCAATGAAGTGAGAGTGGCCAGTTCCTTCTCTGGATTTTCTCTTCATACTGCTGATTTAATTCTTCTCATACTGATCAGGAGTTTCTGAACATGGTGAAGTCATTTGCACTGTGTTGATCACTTTCAAATTCATTGGGAGGTGATAAATGCTGCTTTCTTCCTCAGCATCATCATCTTTTAGAGAAGTTGTTTTCTGAAATATGGTGATAGTCTTCAAAGTGTTAGAAACCTGTTTTGGCTGCACAGGCTTTGCAAGTGCCTTCAGTTATGCCCCTGCATAAGTGATTTCTGAGTGTGTGGCACTGGCTAAGTTTAGTGTATGTAGAACCAGAACTGCTTTCTGAACTACTGGGAGTTCAGAGAACTTCAGATTTTGTAAAGTAAATCTAGTGATTCATGTTTATTAGTGCTTGTGGTAATCCTTTTAAAAATAGTGTTAACTGTACATGTTGCAAAATCCACCATTTTCTATATAAATAAATAAATAAATTGCATGTATTGGGAAGTGTGGGATGTGTGAGAGGCAGAATGTCAGCAGAGGGAGCACAAGGAAACGGGATTGTGCTCTGTGTGATGTGCTGGGGGTGGGAACGGTTGTGGTGAGCACTCAGTGAATAATCGAATGTGTGTTTTGTATTCTGTAAAGATGTAACGACAGTAACACTTTCATCCTGCCGGTGAATGATGGTAAATGATGTGAAGTTATTTCTAGAGGTGCATGAATCTGCGGAATCGGACTGAGCTGTGATGTGTAGGGGCGTTTCTATAGCCAACCTTGTATTACTCTTAGCAGTTCAACTTTGTTCTAGTTTGCCTTTGGTCTCCCACTGTGCCAATAAGCAAGAACTTGTGCAGATCCATCCCAGGAGGGCCGGGGCAGGAGAAGCAGGTGGGTGGAGGCTGCTTGCTCGGCAGTGTTTCCACCCACGGGCTGGTGGCATTGAGCTTCCTGCTTGCCTTGACATCCTTTGGTCCAAAATGAGGGAGAAAGTATTTTTGGGAAACCCATGTTTCATTTTTAAGCATCCTTAACTTTAATAGTTATGACAGATTTTTTAAAATCTGTGCATATGAGACAAAATTAATAATTCATGTGTGTTTCATTAAGAAGAAGAACTGTCTGCAGGGTCATTAAATTCTTACTTGGCAAAGATCTTCAAAGTTCAGATGACCTAAAATGGTACATTGTTGGGGTCATAATATGCCACTTGAAAAAAATCCCTGTGATTTAGTTTTGATTCTGACAATACTCAAAAGGATTTGTTATGTCTTACAGACCTTTCTGCAAACTACTAATGGGATGAACACAATATATCACTTTTATAATAGTGAGCTATTAAAGGCAAACATAAAGCAGTCTGAAGCCCATAAGTGCTGCCAACAGCTCCTGCTTTAATGAATTCCCTTTTAGATGTCCATTAAATGCTCATGGCAAATGTACTCATAATGGAAATGGCAAATCTAAATGGGTAGATATGAATAATCCATGGAGTTTAAATTCTGTTTATGATCATCTTCACATTTAGTTTTCAAGACAACGCAGTTTAGTTTTCATTACAGTTTGGAATAAAGAGGACAGGGAGTAATTGATTGCTTCAAGCAGATTAAAATCAATGGGTTGCTTTTCAAAGAACCCGTTCAATGCAGTAATTTCAACTTTAAACATTGATTTAGGAAACTCAACACAAAATGTTTTGTGCCGTGTGAACTTTTATGTGGAAAGACTAATACTAATTTTATTTCTATATATCTGTATATAGAAATATATAGAGGTTGTTATCAGTGTGTGCATGAGGAAACAGTGATCTATATTAAGTTATTTTGGTATTATTGCACTCATATAATGAATCAATGAGATTCCCGTCATCATTGGGATACTGTTTGTAAACCATTAGCACAGAGAAATTACAGCCCATCATACATCATTACTGTGATTGAGGCTTTATTACCATATTCTCAAATTGCTTGCTTGCTATAAAACTAAATAGACACCAGACAACTATAGGTAGACGATAGACTGTGCATTATTGTGCTGCAGTAATGAAGGATTATTGTAGCATAATGGGGCACAACTTATGAGCAAAATAAACTTGGCAGCAAAGGAAAGCTTGAGTGTTTTTAATGTTTGTTGTTACTGCTTTAAAGGTCAAATATATTTGTTATGATCGAGTTACTGTTTCCTTGTTTCATGAATCATCCACTTTTTGTGTTTCACGTAGGCCGTGTTTGTACTTCAGCATTTACAGGTCAGGAACTGCCCTGCTCCTGTCAGCTCCAGGCGTGATGGGCAGCTCTGGGAGTCGTGGTGTGGTGGTGGAGGTGGGTGAGGGGGTGTCCAGAGCTCTGCACACACATGGCATTGTGCTGGAAAGAGAAAGAGAGGGAAAACTGCATCAACTGACTCCAGCTATTAAATGGGATTTAGTTCTTGCTCCTCTCATATCACTTTTTGGGAGTTACGGTGAAAGAATTCATGAGATCTTCATTTTAAAAGATGAGAAGACCCACTGAGTTTGGACTCAGGGAATTTAACAACCTCTCGTGACAGAACTAGGGGCTTTACTGTACAGCATCAGGACTTACTGGGTATATTCAAGGTGTTACTTTGTCCAGCTACAAAAATAAGTTGTATTTTAGACAGCTGAATTTGGAGTGAGTGTAGGCCTAGAGATCACCCAGTGTTAGTCCCAAAGACTCACTAGAGAGGGAACTGCAGCTCCAAAAGCAGGTTTGTGCCATCCTTTGGAGGTACAGAGCTCACTCACCTACTTCCAGTCTCTCCCCTCTGTCCCCACATCCTCGCTCACACCTTCTCCCTCCACTTGCTTGTGCTGAAGTTCTGCTTCTTTCACAATAAATTCCTGTGATAGGTCTTCAGGGAAACTGAAGTGACGTTTGAGATCACTCATTTAGAGTCCTTGAGGGTTTTTTTGCTTTAGTTTGGTTTGATGGGGTTTTTATGTGTAGAAATTTAATCTTCCCTAACAGGATTTACTCTGAGGAGGCCGGGGAGTCAGGGTTTGGCTGAGGAGTAATGGAGACATCCAGGGTTTCAGAGGGGGTTCCAGGTTATTGCCATGATCAGTGGCCTGTGTTTCAGTAGGACCTACAACCTTGCTTGTGTTCAAGCACAAACTATTTGTGTAGTCATTTGTGACAGTCTGCAGGAACACTCTTTACCAAGGGATGTCATCAGCCCCAGTGAGAACATCAGGATTGTTTCTTAGAGCTTGTAGACAACTCTACAGAGGAGAACTGGATCCTTACAGCAGAAAGGAAAGAAAATGAGGCTCTGACTGTATCCCCCTGCACAGTCTGGGCGTGGGATTCAATCTCTGGGGTATTATTTTATTACTAAACTTGAATGTTTAGCTGCTGAGTGATGAGAAATTTGGTTTCCCCTAATGCAGCTTGGCTGCGATCTTAGGGGCGCAGCTGTGTCCTCCCAACTCCTGTTTTATTCTCAAGCAGCAGTAGGTGTGTTGATCCTAGTAAGTGGCTTTAAAAATAGATATCTAACCTATTTCTTGTGAAGGAATAATTTTTAAATATATGTGTAAAATTAACTTCACTGAGCCATGCTATACCCTGTATCCAAAGTATAAACGTGTGCTTGAGAATAAATATTTGTCATTATTTCCAGTTTTCTTGCACTGAATGTTGTATTTGAAAAACAGTCTGTCAGAAATCTTAGTTATGATTAAGTGCTGACATTTTTTTAGAGAGTTTTCTTCATATAAAAGCTAAAGGACAGAGAGAGTAAGAGATTTAAATGTTAGTGTAATTATTCATGTAGGTGTTTAACCATTTCAAAGCTTTGGCAACACCGTGCTGGAGCAGAGGGCCAAAGGCAGATTAGTAACATGTAAGATACAAGGATCAGATCTATATTTACTCAGGGATTTTAGCACACACACCAGCTTGATTTCTTGTTTTTGTCAAACCTAGTTCTGATTTTAGCACTGTCAATCCAAGGGTTGTTCTAACAATAAAACCCAGGCACATTCCAGAGATGATTGAGATTATAAGGTTTTCACCTACGTTTCTTTAAATAGAATAATGCTTAACATGCCAATCACTCAATTGTGATTCATGACCCATTTTTATTGAAGGTTAGTTTTAGCAAGTGTGAGTAAGACTTTGATTGTGTAAGCAAGTCCTTTACAGAGGTAAATGTTGTCTTTAGTTTTGAGTTTGTTTTGGTTTTTCTTTCACCAGTAGTGGGAATCTATTTCTTGTGAATGTATTCTATGTAAGTGATCTCTCAGGTGTTGTAACATTTTCATTATCAATGTTTATTGTTAAAGAGGGAACATATAAATAGCCTTTGAACTTCTGGTATTTCAGGTGTTGCTGTTCTGTGAGCAAACAGTCTCCTCCCCAGCAGGGTCTGTGGCAGCACCTCAGTCACACAGGGAGAGGGTCTCTGTCATCCCCACTGCATGAGTGAAGAGTGAAAAGGCAAAAAAAATCTCTTCACAGAATCACAGAATCATTAAGGTTGGAAAAGACCTTAGAGATTATCGAGTCCAACCTATCACCTATTACCTAACCTAGCCAAACCTGTTACCTAACCTGTTGCCATCCTGCTACCAACACACCATACTACCTATAACACACTACCCTCTGTTTAAGTTCTTCTTTTATAACAAATCTTTTCTTCAAGTGTTCTTTCAATTCCATCTGGGGCTTTCTATTTCATTAGTGTTCCAGCTTGGTCCCCCCTCCTGCACTGACAACCCAACTGAGGGCAGCTCTTGTCTCCCCTGTCTAAGGGAGGCCTGTCCTTTGAAAGACAAGTGCATTTTCTTTGCCACTTCTAACATCTGTATGTCTGTTAAGCTATATTCTTTCTGTGAGCCTGAAGAGACTCTCTGGGATTCTGTTCTTAGAAATGTGCTGATATAGTCTGCTTTAGGTGAGTGAAAAAATGAGATTAACTGCACTTTCTTTAAATGATTGTTCATCTGCTTATACAATAATGACTGTGATCTTGTACAGAAAGACCTGGGTGTTTTGTAGGTGAATCCTTCCTCATCATTGCTACAGTGAGAGAATTGTATTCAGCACTGTCCAAACTGTAGCACTTCAGCACAGACATTCGGGTCTTGAGCTTTGGTTGCTCTCTCAGATGGCAGCTTACAGCAAACAAAGGGTTTGCTGTCTGAGACCTGAAGTCTGAAGTATCCCACTGCTTATTCTGAAAGCTCATGTCAGGGGTGGTTGGTGGTGCTGACTGTAATGAGTGCTTTAGAATGGACATGGGTGTGGTTTTGCCTTTTCTTGGTGTGACCAGGTCAAAAAGCAGGTAACTCGTAACTCCTGGCCATGGGACATTCAGAGAGGGAAGCTTCTCTTCATACTCTGATGAGATTTAAAAGATGGGCTCTGAAAGAGAAAAAGACCTAATGGTGTGTTACAATGACGAGGTGACAACATCCTCAGGCGGATCTTCTAAGTTTGTGCTGTCTATGCCATCTCTCATCAAAACTTAATTCTTCTCTTCTAGACTTCTTAGAGTATTACAGCTTTGCAAATGTGGTAACTTTCACATTTTAGGAAGGTAGAAACATGTAGTCTCTGCCAGTTATTTTATATTATGCCCATGAATTTTTTCCTGAGTGAAGGTTGTAAACCCTTGGGTTCTGAGCTGTTGGGAGAGCAGACCCCTTAGACTCCCATGTGGAGCCTTAAGTAACAGCTGTAGGACCCTCCCAGTGGGACACAGGGCAGGCCTTGTCCTGCACAGGGTTCTGGGACTGGGAATCACAGAATATTCTGTGTTGGAAGGGACCCACAAGGGCGGGAATGAAACCCTCAGTGTCCCTCATGAGAGATGGGGGCACTCACCACTGTACTAAAGTGGATTTTCAGTGTCTCATTTGACTAAAAAGCTGCTTTTCTGCTCAAAATGCACCTGTGGTGGAAATAGGATCTGTTGGGATGTAGATGTCACAGCTCCAGGACTCACACTTAATGAAGGTTGATGGTACAGTTTCATAGTCCTCTTAAGCTGATATAAAATCACTGAAAAGGTCATTCTGCCATTCTCTGTCTTTCCTCTGTGTGTAGGTGCTGTCCCTTCATAGCAGGATTGACTTTTGCTCCTGGCTGCAGAATTTCCAGTGTGGGACCTGCTGTAGCTGTCCTGGGAAAAAAAAAAAAGTGAATTAATCAATCTGTAATATTTATTTCTATTGTACTACTATTCACAGGCACATGTACAGCTCTCAGAAAGGAATTATTAAAATACATTCACTCATTTCAGAACTTTCTTTGTAATTTTGGGAGATGCATTAAAAAAACTTAAGCAGTTCTTCCTGTTGGATGCATCACAGCTGAGCAGAGAGAAAACAATTCTTGAGATGCCCATGCTCTGTAAAAGTGTGCTGCAGCACTGATGCATCAGTATTTTTGTATTTTTATGGCAGTAAAAGCATTTAAGTATGTGAAGAGTCCTGTTGCGTTCTGCAAAAAAAATAAAAAATCTGCTTTAAGTCAGTGCACTGCTACGTACCTGACAATTCCAGTTTTATTAATAGTGTTTTCTACATTTCTGCATGAAAGCTTCTGGAGTTCTTAATGGGGACCATCAGGGTAGAGTATGCAATTACTGAAAGGCAGCGAGCAGCGTGATGTGCAGTCTCTTTTGCCAGGGGTTTTAGAAATACAAGCTTTTTAATAAAGTACATTTGACCTTTCCTTTGCTTCCATTTGGCATGAATTCACAATGTCATTTCAGTTCTTAAGGTAGAGGCAATGTCTGTAAACCACAATACATTATTATGCACCAGTCCAAATAGGAGGGGAGGAAATGATGGGGTTTGTTCTATTTTATAGGTGTTTGACCATAGACATGTATCAACATATTTTTATCTGTTATATGTCCAATAAGATCACAGCATTGCTGTGATCACAGATTGCTGATACGTGATCTATATACAACCCCTGCTTGTTTCGTATGTGTTGGAGTTGGGAAGGGGGAAGGTTTTCTCAGAGGTTCCCTGTGTGGGGCCGTGTCCTGCTGAGCCCTGGCCCAACCTGTGCTCTGCTTTCTCTGCAGGGATCCTCCCTCTCTGCTTCAGCTGCAGCTGGAACCTTCCTACAGGCCCCTCCTTGGAAAGCAACTTCCTTGTCTCAAGGAAGAGACTTTGAAGTAATAACGATGTTCTAATATGTCGATAGAAGTTTGTGTAATTCCATTATCTCTGGNCAGAATAACCTGTGAACCTGTGAACGGGCGTGAGGTTCCACGGAGCTTCCTCAGTGCCCTCTGGTCCTTCCATCAGGAACTGCTCAGTGAGTCAGTGTCTTACTTCTTCAGACAGAGGTGTCTTGTCAGGACATTTGTATATTCTGGGAGTGACCCTTGTTAGGCAATACTCTGCTTGAGTCTAAGGCAGTTGGAATTACAGACATCTCACCAGCTGGTTTTTAATGGACACAATTCCTAACAGCAGGTGTGTTCATCTGTTAGGTTTGAAGGATCTATTTCTATTTACTTTTAGGAAGTTCTTTCATGTAGTTGCAGAAAGAGTCTCTAACTCTGTGCTGTGTTAATGCCATTTTTAGATAACACTAATGCCTTTTGCCTTCCAGAATTGCACATGAAGCCATTTATTTTTATGTATGTTAAATCTCTTCATACATATGTGGTAATATTCATATATATATATATATGTGTGTTTTCGTGTAGTCAGTGGAAATCAAATATTTTGCTCATTTCTCAGAAATGTGAGGTATGTTTGATTTTGTAATAATTTGCATTATTTTGGTTCAAAATATTTTTGCAACATTTCATTTGAAAGTATCACTCAGGTTTTGACTATTAGATTGAACATGATTGCATTTGGTTTGCTCATCAAAAGTGGAGAACATTTAATATTTATTTATAACAAAAGTATTAGAGAAGCTGTCAATAAATTTTCTGTCATAATTGAATCATAGGATATCTAAATTGTTGATAATATGATCTTCTCGTTAAACAAAAGTGTCTGGAGAAAATGATGGATTAATTGACTGATGGCTAAGGTTTCTCTCAAATATAATGGTTTACCCAGTTTGATTTGATTTGTGTAAAATAACTTTCTCTAATAAACAATTTGCTCAGAGGCAATAGACGAAATGAATGGTTATCAAACCAAACTTAATTAGTCTCTCCTAGATTGATATTACTTGGGGAGTCTTCGTTTTAATTGTGGAGAGCTGGATACAAAGAGTTTGGTTCATTATATTTTTCCTGTATAAACACTATTGTATAACTACCTATGGAATATAACATGTGAATTCATTTTAATAAATGCTTGTAAAGTGAATTAGCTAATTATGCCAGGCTAAAAATGATTCCTTTAATTATTTTAGATATTTAACTAGTACTTCAATTTTATTATTGTTAGTCTGTAAACATAATTTGTATTAGCTCTGCCAGCCTAATTAGAATGTATAACTTAAACAGTTTCAGTGCTTTTGTAATGCTCATAGTGCACTCTTCCCTCAAAAACACACTTCTGTTTTAAAAAATATTGAAATTAAAAAGTAATTTTTTACATAGAAAGATTCTAAAAGTAACTTTTTTCTGAAAAATAGAATTTTGTTAAGGTTGATGTGGTTCAAGGCTCCAGAATAGTTGTCAAGTGAAGGGAAAATCCCTTTCTTTTCCACAGAGATGGGGTCAAATTAAATGTAAATCTTTAAGTAACATAATTTTATGAGATTCCAGGTCATTATATTATTCATATATAATATAAACCCTCACATTCCTGTGCTTTCAAAGGTTAAGCACATGCTTAATTGCATTAGTTGGGGAAGACCTGCACATTCAATCTGAGAAAAGTTCTGAAAGGCTTCCAGTTAATTTAATGTAAATAATATTGTCTTTAACAACAACAACAAAAAAGTTTTCAAAACATCTGTAGAAGATTTACAAGATTTTAATATAAAATGTCCATGAGAGGGCTGTTGTTTGAAGCTGAGTGTGGAAAGCTAGACATTAGTGAAGAGTAATTTAAGTGATCTTAATTATATTCCTTCATGATTAATCTTGGGTTTATAAACCCAGAAATTAATCTGGTTGATTGTTTCTTCTCACACATGAAGTTTTCATTTTGACAACCTGTTACCTGTTTTCCTTAGAGTAGGAAACCGGAGAGAGCAGGAGCTGCAGGGAGGAGCTGGGGCTGCTCCTTGCTGTGGGTGTGCAGGTGACCTGCTGCAAAGTGCCACCTGGGGCATGTCTGTGGAGCAGAGACAGGATCCAACATGATCCTTGGTGTTCTCAATTAATGTGTTCTCACGAATTCTCTCTGAGCTGTGGGCACTTTCCTTGTCTCCTGACTGTTGGGCCATCAGAGGAGGAGATCTGCAGATTCCCATGTCCATCTGTGTGTTCCTCACAGGTGGCACACACTGCGGGGCTCAGAGAGGATTTGGGAGCAAGATACAGGCAGTGTGTAGTAGTCTTTGAAGTATTGTATGTTAATGAAAGTAAAGTCTAGAAAGTCCTTGGACACTATTTACATATGAAACTTTGTCAGTTAAATCTCATTAACGTCAGTGAGAGTCACACAATTTTTCAGGATTTTGGGTGCTCTTGTTATATGGCAGCCCTTGTTCATCGTGACAGGAGAATTTCTTACAGGATCTACAGGAATTCTGTGCTGATTTTGGAGATACAGAACAAAACCAGCAGTGCAGCAGAGAGGACATGGCCACCAAATCAAATCCAGATGTCAGATTCTTGAATACATGAACGTCATCCTGCTCCAAATACTGCCTTGTATTGAACTGGTGTGCTCTGCTCTGAGACCTCCAGGGTCTCACAGAACTCAACCAGGGGCTTGAGTCTTTCCACAGGAATTAGAAGTCTTCACAACCTACAGTAGCATGAAGTTTGTGAAGTTCAAGGACTCCAAGAGCCAGGAAAACAAAGGGCAGCAGTTTATTTTTGTGACTGGTTAATTGTAAATGGCTAATTGTGGATGGCAAGGACATCACAGGAAAGAGGGTGGCAACATTGTGAGGCAGTTCCAACTAAGATGTGTAATTTTAAAGATTCTTAGCAATAATTTCTTTTATTTGGTAAACTGTAATGCTTTCCTTTATAAATCATTATTTCATTAGGCAAAAAACCCAAACCCCCTTGTACCTCACAGGTGGGAAATAGATTCTTTAACTTTTTGAAGACCTCTAAGATTAAAGGTAGCTGGTGATTTTTAATAAAAGAGAAAACAAGTATAGGATTCAGAAAAAATTTAGTTGGATAAAAAATGTGCAGTTTATCCTAAAGCATTTATCTGTTGGTATCTGTATTTGAGAACATTTGAAGAAATATTAAACATTATATACATGAATATAGGAAATGATCTTGAAATATCTAAAATGCTTCAGATAAAGCATGAAAATTATTTGTGTTAGAATTCTATGTTCTGGAAATTGTGTTTACCTTGCTTTAAGATTAAACATAAAAGTTTAATACAATTTTAATTTTTAATTATTTTAACATTATTAATTTTATTAATCAATTAACATAAGTTGTAATAATGTAGATATATGTGTAGTATTCTTAACTCAGGTTATGTGCTGTTCATTAGCACGGCACTATTCTGAAATAGCATTTTTCACTTCTCCTTGTGGTATTTTGTAGGCTATTTCTGTTCTCTACTGTTACCAGCCATACTGTGAATACTTAGATAGTTATGTATAAAATTTCACATTGGCATGTAACAACTCCTGCTTTCCTGTGTCAGTGATTTTGATTTGAAAGCCAACCAGTTGGTTATTAATTGGAAGATGAACAACTTTGGTTTTACATACTATGCTTTGTGGTTTCTTTTTTATGATCTGTGGTGAAAACTGATTGCATTTTATTAATATTCCTTGCTTGGTGCTAAAACCTATCACAGAATCATCCCCCTAGTTCTGCACTATCTCCTGCCACCCCTCTGAACATTTCTTGGTGCAGTAATGTGGACTATCAGACAGAAGTTTGGCTTAAAGGGATTGTTCCTGTCGAGAAGGGTTAAGAGTGAAGCAAATCCAGATTGCTGAGCAAATCCATGTGCAACACTCTCACTGTCTTCATCGACTTCCAGGAGGCGCACAAATCCATGCCTAGTTCTGGAGGTAACAAGTGTCATGGGTAGATGGAGGTGTTTGCACTACAAACTCACAACAGTGGAAGTGCTTGGCAGAGTAACCCACTGTTGTGGTTTAACACCAGCCAGAACTCAGCTCCAACCAGCTGCTCACTCACTTCCCCCCAGTGGGACTGGGGAGGGAAATGGAAGGGTAAAAGAGAGAAAGTTTGTGGGCTGAGATAAGAACAGTTTGATAATTGAAATAACATTAATAATAATAGTAATACATAATAATAATAATAGTACGTTGTGATGTATAGTAAAATAACATAGAGAAATAAAGCCCCAGAAGAACAAGTGATGGAAATGGAAGCAGCTGCTCATCCTCAGCCACTCTGTGGGTCCCCAGGCAGTGCCCCTGCCAGCCCCTCTCCCCCAGTCTATTGCTGAGCATGACAGTCCTGTGGCCTGGAATATCCCTTTGGTCAGGTGGAGTCAGCTGTGCCCCCCCCCAGCTCACTGCTGGAGTGGAATGAGGAGCAGAAAAGGCCCTGTCTGTGTGTGAGCACTGCTCTGTCATAAGGGAAACTTCCCTGCATTATCAGCATGGCTTTTACCAAAAGCACAAATGGATTCAGTTTTGTCATTTAAAACCCAGGGAGTATAAAGACATTCCTTCCTCATCCTACAGCTGTGAATCTCTCATTTATGTTGGTAATGTTTTCTAAACTGCAGCAATCTCTTGTAGATCACCTGGGGAGCTGGACCCAAACTTTAGCATTATCCTGCTGAAATAAGTTGTTAGTTACACCAAACCAGTGGTTCCCCTTGACCATCTTGCATCTTGTTTTAGATTTACCTTTGTGGTTTGTTTTATAATCACCCTGCAAATCTGGCTCACACTTGATGGTTTGATTCTTTTCCTGAGTAACTGTTTAAAAGGTTGAAGAAATTAATTAATTTTAGCCTTGAACTTGATAAGTTTATGAATGAAGTACGTAATACAGTCTGATTGCCTGAAGTAGCAGCAGTCTGGATAAAAAGCCATGACAAGCCTCTACCACGGCTGTGTTCTGCATTCTTTGTTCATGTATTCAGTGGTTTCTAGTCTAAAATACTGCATAGATAATTATCAATAAGTTTGAATTTCATTTAGGGGGTCATTGGGATGTCTTTAGTTACCTGTATACTGGTTTTGTGTTCAACTGCAGCAGTAAAAATAATCCTTGCTTCCTGGATGAAGTTCAGAATGAAATAAAAACAATCCTTGTAATACTTCAGTCATATAGTAAATGGCATTTGGTGGTAAATAGAGGAGACAACTGCAAGCTTTAATGGAAAAAGGATTTTTAAAAGGATTGTGTCAAACGTAGTACAATAACTCTGAGATAAGAAAGGAGGTTAAAGATGCAAAAGTGAAAGAATGTGCTTTTACCTGTTGCCAAGTGTTTTTTCATGTATGCATTACAGCTCTTTTTTATAATGGTCAGTATTGCCCTTATTGTGTTCTGTTTACATGTCTGACTTCTTGTTTGGATTTAACTTGGTGATTTGGTATTAATTTTTAATGTGAAAGCACTTAGCATTAGGAGTTTGACATTTTGTCTGACCTTAATCACCAGGAGGATCATGAGAGGTTTATTCAGTGGGAAGAGAATTGTTACAGCTCCGACAGAAATGATGGGAAATAAGTAAACAGCCTTTTAAATCTTCACCAGAAATCAATAGAGCTTAAAGATGATGGACGTTGGTGTTTTTTGCTGCTTAAGGACTTCAACCTTTTACGGGAAAATCTCTTCTCTGAGTGTCAGCATTTTTTTGCCCAGCACCATGAATCACCTCTGCAAATAGAACACTCTGCATAGGGCACTTCATCATTGTTACATAGACGTTATTATAGATCTGTCTCTGATACTGCAGAGGGTTTGGATTCTACACTGAGGTGTGGGGCTACTTCATAACGTTGCTAATTAATGGGTGGTCAGCAAAATAGGTGCATTTGATTGTATTTAAACTGATGAAGTTCTGTCTTTAGTCTGTCATTGTAACGGCTGCTGTTTAGAACTTTTTCAGTTTTAGCTCTTGGTTTTTTCCTGTGTCAATAAAAATTTAAGTGAGAGATCTCAACTTTTAATAACTGGGAGTAAGAGCTCCTCTGAAGTCTTGGCATCAGCAGGCCTTCAGAGACAGGCAGGTTTTGAGCAGTTGCACAGCAAATTGTGTACTTTGGCTTTTCATGAATGATTTATTAGATGTTAGGCTGGTACAGTAGTTAGCAATATATCCAGAAACAGCACTATTCAGACTCAAGTATTCGTACATTTGCATCATCATCAATCATTTGTTGTGCTATTTGGGGTTTTATTATACAGTATTGGATTCCATTTTAAAACAGCTAAGTGTACAGTAAATTATATTCAAATATAGTAAAGTTGCTGTTAAATAGTAATTGAGAACTTGACTTTCAAGCTTTCAGTTAATTTGTTTGCATCCTTATACAGCCATTTGCTCTGAATAAAGTGAAGGGGATTTAATTTTGATTTGTAGACAACCTTTTGTATTGAAAATTACTGTAGCAACTGTAGTTTTATGCTAATATCTAAGCATGCCACATATACTCTTAGACAAAATTGTCCCTTAAGACCTCCTGATATGAAGTGATCTTTGATTTAAGGCTGCAGTACTTTGGCTACAACTCTGTTCAATGATTATTAAACTGGAGTTATTACATAGCAACTGATGGAATATTTTCCGTAGTTTATCTCAATTGATTAGCTCTATTGAGCACAGAGTGGCAAACAAACATTTAAAGCTGCTCCTTGTGTTCCTAGTGCAGCAGCCAGGCCCTGAACTGCATCTGGCATTGCAGGGGTGGAGCTGGGACAGAGCCAGGGCAGAGGGACAGGGCCGGGGAGCCTGGCCCTGGATCCTCACGAAATCCCTGGCACTATTTACCTGCATGAAGGTGTGTCTGTGCTGTCTCCTGAGCCAGCTGAGGCATTGCAGAGTGCCCAACTGTGAGAGCAGTGCATGGAAGGGAAGGAAAATCTTCCAAACAGGGCAGCTCTGAAGAGATTCTCCTACATTTCGACTGTTGTGTGGATTTTTGTGGCAGTAGGTGGCCTCGCTGCCTCTTAACATACAACCAAACTGGTAGAAATGGCAGTGACAGTTCAGGACTGGACCCTTATTTTTGGATGCCTTTGATGTCCCTAAGTACAAATACTCCTCTTTAATAAGTAATAATACACAACAAACAAGCACAGAAAAGAGGAGTATACATCATATTTCTGCTCTTCAGCTCTTGTTAAGTAGTTTAGCTCATCAGGTCTGAAATTAGCTATTGTTAAGTAGATAATTTTGCCTACTTTGTGATAGATTTTGGTATCTTCAGGGAATTCTGCTCTCTGGTGGCAGGCTGAAGTTCTGCCTTTAACTCTTTATTTTAAGAGTATCCTTGACGCTGGGCCAGAGACATTTCTTGCAGGGCTGGAAGTTTGGACTTCTTTGGAGGTTTTCCCTGGATAGCAACCACTTCTCTTCATGTTTTTCAACCTTTCAGCATCATATACTTTTTTGCATTGTAATATTTGCCACATATTAATGTTGAGTGTGGATTTCCTTTACTAGCCTTTATTTGATGATATCAGGTACTGAAGATGAACAAGCTTTCTGTGAATTAATTAACCAGTGAATGCCTCAGTAACAACTTGTAAACCTTATTTTTATCAATTTATTTATTGTTGGACTTTTTAAACCCATGTATGAAGTTCATGTTACCTTGAAAAACGTCCCCTCTTTGGTCCCACTGCAGATGTGAAGTACCAGCTGTGGGACCCCCCTCTGTTTTACCTGTGGTTATTATGCTTGAGAAATCCTCAGGGATGTGCAGCAAGGCTGTTGCCATCAAATGGAGCCCTTGCCTGGCTCTTGGATGAGCCCTGGAAATCAGGACTGGGATGGAATCGATCTCCCTAAGTGTAGGGGGGGAGGGAAGGGACAGAGCTAAAAATGCCGGGGAGGTAAAAGAGCTTTTTAAACTAAAGATGCTGCTGGCACAGGACCAAATGGATGTGGCTATCAATAACATTTGGCAAGAAATTCAGAAATGGCTTCTACCCATCCAGAAGAGCCTCCCAGAGGGGGAATTATGGAAGGAAAATTATTAACAGATTTTGAAATGAAATTTGAGTGATTTATAAGAGGATTAAGGGACATGGTTGCCTGCATTGTTATGGAACTGTATTCAGCATCCACAAAGTCCCTTCTAGATATTTTAGGTCTGTTTATAGACTTTAACTATTCTTTAACATGACTGAATTGTGTGGAAGTTAATTTTGCATTTTGCTTTTAAAGTCTTGTGTGGATCTGTGAGTACAGAGTATAACTAATGAGACATTTGTCTTTCTATCTGAAAATAACCACTAAATCACATATTCTCCAGTTGTAGGGAAAAGGAGAGTAGGACTTGTGCTGAGGGAAGTTGTTGCTGCCAATGGAGCAGCACCACTGGGGAGATGCAGCTGCTGCCCTAATCTTTTCTCTGAGCTGGCAGGGATTGCTGTTTTCATGAGTGCAATGTAGAGTCAAAAGAGGATTTCATGAGTCTGTGCTCTGTAATACAAGTCAGGTTAAATCTGAAAATACCATTGCAGTTCTCCAGTGCACCCCAGCAGTGACTGTGGTGCTGAGGGTCTCTGGGATTGCAGCCTGAGCTGCAGGTTGTGAGGAGACACGGGCTGAACAAAGCACGCTGTGACTCTGCAATACATCCCTGCTGGCTCTTTTCTGGAGGAACGGAAGGGGATGTGTGGCTGGAAGTGTGGCATTGGTACAGCTGCTTGGTCCCCTGTTTTTCCTGCTCTGAACTCTCCGATTTTTGTTAAATTGTAAACCCTTCTGCACTGCAATGTCATGTTATGCTTGGGGTGTGTAAGAAAGCTTTACTTTTGCTGATCTTTTGGATGAAATCGTTGAGCTGTTTATGATGTAATGCTTGTTTTATCTTCCCTTGCCGTGTCAGTAGTTTCTTATGGTAATTTCTGATGTGTTTAAAATCGTGTCCATTGTGCTTTCATGTGTTCCCTCTGCTGCACCATTGAGCTCAGTGTTACAGAGGAGGGGAGTGGAAGCACAACAAAGTGTTGATCCTTCCACAAATGGTGATTTTATTGGATATTAATCGGTAACTCGTTTTGGATTGACACACAATTATTGATCCCTGGATTTAATCGAATAAAATCGTGAAGCAAAAGGCGCTGGAAAGGGCACCCAGAGCAATCTGTGTGGGATGAGCCGTGAGTGCGGAGCTGCCCGTTCAGGGGACAGGGGGATGGCACTGCCCGTTCAGGGTGACAGGGGGATGTCACTACCCGTTCAGGGGACAGGGGGATGGCACTGCCTGTTCAGGTGACAGGGTGAGTGTCACTGCCCATTCAGGGTGATAAGGGGATTTCGCTGCCCGTTCAGGTGATAGAGGGATGTCACTGCTCGTTCAGGGTGACAGGGTGACTGTCACTGCCCGTTCAGGGGACAGAGGGATGTCACTGCTCGTTCAGGGTGACAGGGTGACTGTCACTGCCCGTTCAGGGGACAGAGGGATGTCACTGCTCCTTTAGGTGACAGGGGGATGTCACTGCCCGTTCAGGTGACAGGGTGACTGCCACTGCCAGGCATGGGGTGTGAGGAGCTGCTGGAACCAGCTGTACATCTTCATTATCCAGGCAGGCAGCAAACTGCTGGTGCTGTGGCCAGGCATCATTAACCTTGTGAACCCACATTTGTAACAGAATGTAAAATCAGCTCAGGTTATCAATTACACTCACACTCCATTGAGAGCTGCCCAGAGAGGCTTCTGAGGAATAAAGAGACATCATGATTTGCTCATTTCCTCAGAAAGTAGCAAAAGAGGTTACAATTCATTAAATCATAAATATAAAAAATAGCTAATCCATAGTTTTAATATCTCCGTGTTTTGGTGCATTACTCACAGAAGGTCATGAACAGCACTGTGTCTGTCATTAGCAAAGCTTACAAGTAACCTTGTTATAAAACTGAATTAGGAAATGTTTTGTGAAAAGAAAATAATACTTTTTAAAATGAGATGATTTTATCAATGTTTTGAGATGTTAATATAAACCTTGTGATCCATATTCCAAATGCTTAACCCTTCAGCTTGTGGAAAACTAGTTTGATATTCTTCAGGGACTTCAGAGTCCATCTATTTGTCCATGTATTTGTATGTAAAATCCATATAGATTTTAGCACAATCATGAATTAAAAACAACATTTGATATTATTTTCTGTTGAGTCTATTATCTATCCTTAAGTAAACTGGATTTATGTATTTATTTCTAATACTATTCAATGGTAATGTTTTATGGCAACTTACTGTGTTACATATCCAAAGCAAATTATAATCTTGTTAGATTCCATTTTCTTTGTTGTTATGCAGTACTGTATGAAGATGCAGAGTATTTTTAAACAAACTTTTTTACATTTGTTTTCCCTGTAATATATTTCATTCATCATAAAAATGAATGAGGCTATCAGTCAAAAACTGACTGCTTTTTCTTAGGTTGATTGTTACTGTCACCAGTGTTTTACAAATCTGGAAGGATTTTTCTTTAAGAGTAGTTTGTCATTATTACTCTATGAATATAGACAGTAATTTATCTGTCCACCCCTGCAATATCTTATGACAGAGAAAGAAATCCTATTACACGTCTGTAATATATAGATCTTTAGTATGCACTTCAATAATTCTTATTTGCTCTTTTCTCTTCTTAGTACTGAAAATTTGATTTTAAAGCCTACTTAAACAAATAAACACAGAATTACTGGAATATGTCATCTATGAAGGGCAATAAATGTTACTTTCTTGAGAAGACTTGTAACATACTTTTGGTCTTTCACATATTATTGTCATTACATACTAATAATACCCAGAATCCAAACATGAGCAGTGCTTTCTTGATTTTCCCTTGCCTTCTTCTTTACTTCATTTTCTATTCATTATTTGTTATTTTATATTTGTTAACTGGTGGTCATAGTTTTATTTAGGATGATCCAGCAGCACCCAAGGAAGGGCCTCAAGTAATATAAATTTTTGCTTTAAAACCCCTCCAGGAAATGCTGTAATTTTGTTTCCAATCAGGATGAATATTGTGTATTTTCACTCTCTGCTCTTTCAGCAGGAGTTCTCTGTCCCCTCTGAGTGGTGTTTTCCTGACTGCGGTGTGGTTCAGAACGAAAGTGCAGTTTGCATGAGGTGCTACAGGATTTGATGAGCAGGCAAAGAGATTTGTTGAAGCGAGAGGGAAATGAATATTTGTTAGTCCAGACTTCGTGTGTTTGCCCAGGATTGTCACGGGCTGTGTGCCAGCACTGACAGAGAACTGTCCCCCCCTCACCAGGGGAATTTCTTTCTCTGTTATTCCTTTCTGTCTTCTCTTTCTGTCCTTCTGCTGAACAAATTACTTTTAATATAGAGTATTTGCTAAAAGTTATTCTGGAGAGCTGCTTGAATAATAGTTTAAGGTTCAGTGTTAAAATAATTCCCCCTCTCAAAGGTATTTGCATATGGGTGGTACCTGAATTATACAAACAAAACCCTTCCAGTTTCTTTTTGGCATGTAGACACAAGCTCAGCTTCTTGGATAACAGGATTCCTTAATGTGAATTCAGGCGTTTTTCCCTCACATCTTAGTTAGGAAAGGGGAAGAGTTTTCTCTGGAAGCACACATGTATAAAATATAAACTGAACAGTATATTCTGGATTGTGCTTCTGCAACAATATTTAAGATACATGGAATGGAAAAGCACGTTGGCCTTATCTTTGGGAGCAAAGAGCATTATTAATGCCATGGAAATCAGCAGAACCTGAAAATCAGATTCCTTAATAGCAGCATCTCCTCTCTTGCATTTGGGAGCCTAAAGATTTCTTTAATTCTCGGGTTCATCATTTCATGCTTGTGAAGTTCATTTCTTCCCTCAATCTGGAAGTGATTTATGGTTGCTCTGTTATACATCAGGTAGTTTCATCTTTCAAACTTACTGCATTTCCTCTAACATGTCTGTCACTGAAGACCTTGATCCTGAAAATAAAGGCAAGAGAAGATGAATGTGTGTGTATGGCAGAACTCTCACCTGGACCCACCTCCAGGTATCTGAAACTTTGCAGTTCTCAATGTTTAATGAGTGTTTATTGTGCTCAGAAGAGAAAATCTAAAAGGTCAAATGAAAACCGAAGTTATTATTCCACTGACTTTCATCACTGTGCCACTACTGGTATTACAAAAAAAAAAAAAAAAAAAAAAAAGAAGAAGAAAAAGAAGTCCTTGGGCCCATAAATTTGTGACTGATGCTGTGGTTTTGTGCTGGATAACACAATCTGAAGCAAAATGCTGATCAAAATTTGCATTATCTTATTAACGGGCAAACATCCACCCTTGAACTCTCAAGCAACTACTTGAACAAGAATTGACCACCCACCTGTAATTCTGTGTGGCCAAGAGGCTCCATCCACAGCTCCTGTGGGTGTTCCTGTGCTGGCACTTGTACCAGTCACTGCCACCCGACTGTTCCTGCTGCACAAACTGGGAATGGGAATGTTTGTCTGTGTGTGTTCTCTAGCCACTCCTTCACAAGGGACTTTTCAATCGTCAGTCATCGGTTTTGACATACTTGAAGTGTGTTCACTGCTGTGGTTAAAAAAACTGTGTTCTGTTGTAGAAAATAGTGTAGAAAGATCACGAGTGAGTTCTGTATTTGTGAATTGTCCCCTTTTGATAGAGCCACTGCCTTTGCTATGTATTGGAAGGGACACACATTCAGCAGAACCTAAACTGAACTTAGTGTGAACTGGGTATGTTGGAGGGTTCAGTCAGTTCTGGGGATCTGAGAGAAGCCCAGCACTGAGACGATACTGTCTGAATATGCAAATTCTTCTCCACAGACTCTGCTTCTAGTGGGTTTTGTTACAGGCATGTCTTCAAAGCCGTATAGGAGGACTTAAAACTTTCTCCCCTCTGATCTGATTCTGCTCTCGAAGTTAAGGGATACAAACTGCAAGGTGGCTGTAAGTTCTCTTATGTTTTTATTCATTCATAATAATGAATAATAACAAAAACAATAATAACGTTATTATTGCCTTCTCTTGGCATACCCTGTGCCAGGGTCTGAGGTCCCAGCTGTGCTGCAGTGCTGTGCCCACTGTGCCCTCCCAGCTGAGCAGACACCTCTCCTCATCTGCCCTTGGAGCTGTGACTGTGTTACGTCTGCCTGTCTCTCTGAGTAAATAAAAAAGGGAAGATCCTGAAGCATATTTTAATCTAGATATACTCAAGCATAAATAGCCCAAGGCAATGTGTATCTACTTTTTTTCTAGTGAATTTTAGGCCTGCTTTAAAACATTCTTTAGCCGTTCCCTGGCCTTGAATGGTGGCTCCAGTGGACATGAGTGTTATGCAGTAGTAGACACACACACGTGCCTCTGTGTTCCCTGATTTCAGCTTTTCACAATATTCCCAGTGATGTACTGGAGGCAAGATGTGCTTTGTAGGCAAATGAACATGCTGTTGCTCTTGTCAGGTAGTTGGCACACATGGGGATGAACACATGCAGAGCTGGCACACCTGCCTGCTCAGCTGGGCAATTCTGTCAGGGCCCTTCTGAATATGTTGTGGTCCTTTGAAGATTCCAAAATACAAATATGTGCAAACAATCTGCGTGTAAAAGAAGTGGGTGGCTGTGTAAGCAGGAGAAAACGCGCTGAGTTTGTTTAGTTCTGAGCCAAAGGCAGGAATGTGCAGAAGCTGTTCCAAGGTGTTCCTGTGGGAGCCCAAGGGCACAGGCGGGTCCTGGGGAAGTGTCCTGGAAGTGTCCCTGTGTCCCTGGTCCCTCCCTGTGCACTGGCTGTGCTGAGGAGCTGCCCAGGAAAGCTGGGATAATGAGCAGTGAGGGGAGAGGGGTGATTGATGATCCCTGGATCTGACAGCTCCAGTGCCGGCATTCCCAGGGTATCCGATGGGCATTAGCATGCTGACAGCTCAGCATTTAGGACATTATGGTAATTTATCCTGCGTACGCTGTCACCTGCACTGTCAGAGTTTCTTTTTAATGATGGTATAACTATTTTGTTTGTTTGTACTGCATTCTTTTCATTTGGCTAATGTCTCCTCATTAGATTGCACCTAGTAAATGAGAGTAATTAAGTGTTTCCTATAGCTCAGATGCAATGATTAAGTTGCAGGGTTGATGCTGATTATGTTTTGTCATTTATCTCTATTAATCTGAGAATAATCCAGATGATAAACACATGTAATTTTTTTAGCTAATGTTCAATAGATGAAATTTACAGCTTCTCACTGGAGCCAAACAATAAGCATGTATTTATATATGAATAGTAAGCTATTGTACTTGTATTTCTGTTAAATACACATAAAATTATCTGTGCAACTAAGGAGAAACTGGAACATCTATAGAGATTATCACTTTTTTAAAATGCATTTGTGTATGGAAAGCTACTATTCGTAATTCACAGTTCAGTGGCTCTCTTTATTCTGATGTCTCAAATATCTACAGAGTGAGATTTTGAAGATTTTTTTTTCCTGCATTTATTGTCTATATTTGTTACTATTAATTCTACAATACAGACAGCATCTCTAGTAGCAAAATGTAATTTTCATATAAACACTACCAAATTATTCAGTTTTAAAATTAAAAAAATACAACAATGCATTAGATGAAGCACCTCACAACAATCTGTTAATCTTTATTTAACTTTCAAGCTGCAGATAGAGATTGAAACATTAGCAGAGCTCTCTCTTCAAAACACAAAGTAGCAGTAATTGCTGTTGATGCGAATAACAAGGGGAACACTGGATTTCAGGAGCACCCTGAGTTATTTGATGATGTTCCTTTGTTTTCGTAGGTCTGTGAAGTTCCCAAGCACATCACACTGGGTTTTTTTAAACATGTAACCAGGAAGGCAGAGTGCACAGCCCCATGATTGTTTGGGCTTTATACATCAAGATTCTGAGTAGTTTCCAAAGTAGCAACTTTTGTGTGTCTTCAGTTAAGAAACTACTTTAAAATGTAGCCCTGGCATTTGGAATGGCTGCTGAAGAAGGGACCCTGGGCTAGTTTGGGGTTTCTTTGGGCAATTTTTTAAGGCGTGCCTGGCAACTGCTTCTTCCTCAGTGTTTTTCTCTGAAATAGCTACTGGCCCTCTCTGGGGGAATATCTTCCTGAATGGTGTTGTGCAGTGGTTCATTTTGGTTACCTGGGCTCCAGAACCACGCCCCCAGAAGGCACTTGGGCTCTTTGGGTGGCCTGGATGAGTTCCAGACACTGCCCATGGCCTTTGGGTGTCCTGGGTGGGCTCCAGACACTGCCCACAGCCTTTAGGTGTCCTGGATGAGCTCCAGGCAGTGCCCACAGCCTTTAGGTGTCCTGGATGAGCTCCAGGCAGTGGCCACAGCCTTTGGGTGTCCTGGATGTGCTCCAGGCAGTGCCCATGGCCTTTGGGTGTCCTGGGTGGGCTCCATGACCAGCCTCATTCAGGCCAAACTGCTTCCACTGCTGAGCAGTTAAACCTGAGCTGGGCTTTGTCCAGAGTGGCTCTTTGTAGTGCTGAGTAGACTGGTCAATAAAATCACTCAGATTTGTCATTTGTCCCTGTTTTCGGGTGCTGCCATCCTCAGCAGTTGAAGAGGAGACAGTACAATCAAGCTACAGGGGAAAGTGTACCCAGGGGGAGTTGGGCACAGAGAGCTGTGATAAAATGGAGCATGGAGTGCAAACAGCTGAAAGGGGCTGAGCAGGAGCTCTCGGGGGCTGATGTGCACAGTCCAGCCTCAGTCCAGAAATTGAAGGGGGATTTTTCGGTTTGTGCACGTTTGCTAGACTTGCTGAGATTTTTCCAATATGTCTTCAAGATGAGTACACAATTATTTAAGGATTCAATTTTTAGTTTTAATTAATCAAATCATGATACAACTGGGTAGACAAATTGTTGCTCGCTAGAAACTACGGTGTATTTTCTTCCTATGAACATCAATTTTAGGGTATCAGCATTCTTTCTGGAAAAACAAATACTCTGTTCTGTTTATGTGGGTCAGTTCTAGAGTAGCTGCTTAATATCCCATGTCTGGAATTCTGTTATCTTTCCTCTTGGGTGGGTCAGGAAGGCAGTTGAAGCAGGCAGTGATGGCTGCTGGGCTTTCATTTCTTTGTGACTGGTAAATGAAACACATGCAGCCTCACCAAACTACATGACTAATGACAACCTCCAGTGGCTCCTGCAATCAAAGATTAATTTGCTTTATCAAGTTTAAAGAATAGTAGGCGATAAATCATGTCAAAAAGAAATAATCAGTGGCAGGCTGATGTTCTCTTGCACAGTGGAGGACAGGTGCAATAGAGGATTCATCTGCCATAATGTTAATTTTGTTCTCATGCTGTTGTGTTAATTTTTATTTAGTTGATTTTTAAGTCCAACAGGATGCATTGTCAACTAATATTTTTTTCTTAAATGTAGTGTTTAGCTCTAAAATTAAATAAGTTTAGAGTCTATCACTTGGCATCAAAATGTTTTCCACTTAATTCCTTTAATAATTGATGGATATATTTCATTCCCATTGGGTTTGCTGTCTTGGAGCACAGCTTAACGTGGACAGGAATAAAAATGTGCTGTACGTATCTAGTGCATACATAATGTCTTTCTTTCCCCTGCTGTTGATTCTTGTTTAGCCGGATCTCTGTTGTTCTCTCTGTGGGAGAAGGCTGATGTTGGCCCAAGCAGTGACTCTGCTGCTGCTGCTCTGGGGTTGGGTTTGGTCTCCTCAGTGGTGCTGGGCAGTTCTTGACCCGCCTTGGGACTTGCTGCCCAGCATGGGAGGGATCAGCGTGGAGCAGGATGGAACTCCCTGAGCTTCTCACTTAATGAAGCCCTTCGGAGTCACATCTCTGTCACTTCTGCCCTTTCTGAATACAATCATCCCAACAAAACCTGTAGTTCAGAAAAATACCATTGTAGTATGACATGGCATAGCCTGATGTACATTTACTGTGCAGGAAGCAAGGGCTGCAGCTGTTTATTTTTGAAGGAAAATACAGATATTCTCTGCTGGCTCAGCACTCCAGCTACACAACTGACTGTTGACCATTTTCAGCTAAACCATGGCCCAAAAACGTATCTGGTGACAATGTTTCCTGTGTTTAAAAGAATTTTAGTAATGTAACAATGCAGATTCTGTAAATTTTTATCTATCCTGGCGGCGGTGTGGAATTTTCTCCTAACCTGCGAGCCCTCTAGTGGCATTCCCGGTGTTGGGAATGTGGTTACAGAGTGCCCTTGGATGGCTGGGATCGCACAGGACAGAGCATCCTCTCCCAGAGCAGGAACCCAGGTACTTCCTATGAATCCTTTAACCCTGATGGAGTTGCATTTTGCAAGGAGAAAAATTGTCAGACGAGACAGCTCTTGCACATACAGTAGATGGGCTTATCAGAACCCCTCTATCCCAATTTGATTGTCGTATTTAGGTCTAAAAAGGTAACACTTAATGTACATAAATTAGAAGTTACATTGCATAAAGATTCAAATAGTTTTGAGAAATCCTTTTCTTTCGAAATTAAAGAAAAAATTTTGCATGCATGCTGAGCTTGACCCAAGCAGATTTTAAGTAAGCCATGAGCAATTCAGCAGGTGGTGGGTGTCCACAGGCAGTTCTGTTAAATGTGGTTTCATTGGCGTGTCTGAGTCACCTCCCCACCTTCCTGCCATACACTGAATTTGTGTGCCATCACTCTGGTGGTGCAAAGACTGGCTGGTAAAGAGGAGAGTAGTGTGAGGGATTCTGTGCCCTGTTCTGTCAGTGGGTCTGTCTTTTCCCTGCACCATTTGCTGTGTGCTGGCCTGGGCACCAGACCTCAGAGCCTGGATTCTGCTGAGTCCTTAGTCCTGCTAACGGTGCTGCAGGAATTAAGGCAGGGACGTCTGGGGGAGTCCTGAAAGCACAGCTGTGTAAAAACTGACCTCCCTCTCTATTTTCTTCTGTTTTATTCTTAGTAATGTAGACTTCTGAAATGATGCAGCAATACTGCTCTGATTGCATTATGCCATTCTGCTGGTGCTAGAAAGCTGAAAATGCAGCTTAATCATCCAGTAAAATCTGGCTACTTGTCAGTCTGTCTTTAAAGCAGAGAGGGGGAAAAGAAACCACTTTTTACTTAGTTGTATGTATCTTCAATTACTAAAAAATCCATATTGATCTTTTTTTCTGGCTGCCAATCTTTAGTATGAAGGTATAAGACATAAATTTGTGATTTAAATAATTTTTCAGAGCAAACTCTTAAACTAGAACTAAATTTGAGTTAACACTAGTGATATAAACTAAAAACTTTTAACAGCTAAAGCAATAAGTGTCACAAGAAGCAGTAAGTGTGTTGCTGATCTGGGCTGGATCTCCTCAGCTCCCTCGCCCAGCACTGCTCGTCTCTGTGAATGCTGCTGGTTCATTTAAAAGCCATTCCGATGTTAAGGTCAGAAATGCCTATAAAGCCATCTTAAAGTACATTGTGATGCTGATGGAAGGAGGAGAGAGTACTTAGAAATGCTTCTCAAAAAGCACAGTCCTCTCCCAGCTGAACTCCTCCGTTGTGGGCATGAGCTGTAACTGTGGAGGGTGGCACAGGCTGCTGTGCATTCCCACCAGTTTATGTGCCAGAGCCTGGTCTCTTCTCTTGCTCCAGGGTTTAGAGTGCAATGCAACCCAGGATTGGAGATGGTCAGCCTGGAACTGAGATCATTACAGTTGTATCTGTTTTACAGTCACGTTACTCATACAGGCACGTCGTGGCACAGCAGTGGCTCTGGGAATAGATTTGGGGAGCAAGTTGAGAAGAGTCTCTGTTTGTTAATTTGGGGCCAAAAAAGAAAAATATCCCCTTCTCAATTTCAAACTATAATTC
This sequence comes from Pitta sordida, assembly GCA_013390025.1. NCBI lineage: Eukaryota > Metazoa > Chordata > Aves > Passeriformes > Pittidae > Pitta > Pitta sordida. The sequence goes on along the minus strand of WEKX01016344.1, from coordinate 97,643 downwards.
TGTAGATAAATTAAGACATTTCACAGATTTCTTTCAACAGTTTTTAGAAATACAACTCATCATAGCAGCACTTTTCATGCTGGAAAAGGTCTATAGTTGTCTTGAAGTTGATAACGGATAAGTGCAGATAGGCAATAAATAATAGTATGGAAACTCTTCTTGTTTGAACATATTTTGCCAAAAGCACTGAATATGGAGTTAGGTGAGAGACACAGCAACATTCTCTGTGTATTGCTGACATACTTTATGATGACTTAGTGGAACACCTTGCAGCCAACTGTCGCTTTTATTCTCAGGTGTTCGAAAGCTGTCACAGCTCTGTTTCTTTCACACAACAAAGTCAAGCGCTAATTCATTGTTAATTGTGGAATGTCCCTTTTTGCAGTACCTAGAGGTGCCCCAGGAGCCACCCAGCTTCCTTAGCTTGTGTGTAATTTGTGCAAACAATGGTAGAGTCACACCTTTAATATTTAAAGCAGTATGACTTGGGTTCTTCTGTGGAGAGCTCGAACCTAGGAAGGGTTGGGTTCTTTTCCACTTACGAGAAATATGTATTTCAGTTAAAACAAAATGCAAATTTTCTCCAGAGCATTTTGATTCAGGTTTGTGTTAGAGTTTGTCAGTGAGTGTAGTAGCAGGGTGTGATTTTCATAGCTAATTGGGTTAGTAGAAGGCAGAAGAAGCGAGTGCATCTCTGTGCATCTGCCCAGGAAGGAGCAGTGATAAGTGGTCTCACCCAGGCCCTGCACAGGCTGGGGCAGTGGATACTGTTATCTTGTCTATAACCATTTCCCATATCCTGAAATCAAATTTGCAGAACAAACAGCATTTAGGCTGTGCTTCATATTTCATTAGATATGTGCATCCTCCCAAAATCATTTTTATCAGGCTATGCAGAGATCTTTCTGACATTTGCTTTTGTTTGCTTATAAAGCAATCAAAAATGTTAGTGATGATCTGATGTGGATCTGTTTCACATACAGGAATATATTTTTAAAGTACATTTTCAGACTTAAATATGCTTTTGTTAAACATCAGAGAAAGGCACACAGTAGTCTGTCATCTTCCACTTTCTTCTGAAGCAAGAAGGGGTGGGGGGGGGATGCCCCAGTATTTCAGTGTTGTGTTTAGCAGAGGTTTCAACTGTATTGTCTTTGTTGGACGAGCCAGTAGTTGGCACCAATTTGGATCAACAGAACTGCAGTTAGGAAGGCCATGAGGAAGGTTCCATATTATTTCTCCAGAGCATTCTCACTACTGACGGGTTGTTTCTTGAGGCGTGTAGCTCTATTGAGAAAGATGTCTTCTGGGAACAAAAGTTTTATTTCTGAAGCAGGGTTTTATATCAATTTGAGTATTAAATGATTTGTATAGATACCATCTACACAATGATGTGGCTTATCAAGATATGCAGAAACTTTGGTAGGGAAGTCAATATAAAATCATGTTGGTTTAGATTTTTTAAGAATATACAGAGAAACATCATTTTAGAAACATTAATGGAATAGACCATCTCTGAATGAGCAAATCCATTCTAGTTTGTGCATTTGCTTTAATCACCAATTTCATTCTAGTCTGCTGAATAACAGTAACATTTAGATTGATATTTAGATTGTAACATAATCATCTCAATGTCTGTGCTGTCAGCAGCTGGTGGTACATCCACCTTTCCAGCTCTGCTTCCGATGCTTTAACTGTTGAGAGAAGCAGTTGTTGACAGTGTTGTGGTATCTTTGCATAGATGTGATTACTGTGTTTGCTTGACAGGTCAGCAAAATGAACCAAAGTATTCCTCCACGTGTTATTAAACACCATCACTGTCAGTCACACTGTAAAAAGGTGCCAGTCCTGCAGGAGCAGGATGTGGAGGAGCAGGATGTGGGCTGCTGTGGGTGCTGCCCGTGGGGACCCGGAGCTGCTGCTGACTCTGGCACAGGAGCCTTTGCTGTGCTCACTCCTGGGAGCCTCACCCAGCTGGGAGATTCCCTGGCCTGTATTTGTTTTGTTCCACATTCTCCTCTCTCAGCCTGGATGACAGTCTCTGTTTCTCCAGTCAGAGCCGAGGCAGGCTGTGCGGTTTTCTGTGTACAACTTCAGGGTGTCACCCTTTTGTTTCTGACTTTAACCTCAGAGGTTGCAGTCTGAAATTTCCCGTGTGTTACTGAAAATAATAATTGATCAAGTTTCTTGACCGATTTTGATTGATTGGTTTCATTAGGTTTTATTCCTTTTGCAAGCTTTTCAATAAATACTCATGTAACTATAATTCTGCTCCCTGCTGGTGATCCACAGTTGAATCTCTTGCTGTGTATCCATACAAAATACTTGTGTTTGAAATTCCTTAACTTACCATATGCTCTGTCGAATTTTGGCTATATTTGTAGTTGCTTAATTTCAGCAAAAGCTTAATATTGACACCTTTCTCTTCAAAATACACCTCTCAAATAGCTTGTATGTTCATAGGTCAGACCAGGTCATGCCTTTCTACTAAGCCTTGCTTGGTTTTAATCTTGTGTTTTACCTTAAATTCTTGGGTGAAATTAGGAGTTGATGAATTTTCAGTGTCTAAGTATGACTGGGTGTTCTTGTATTTAAAGATGTCTGTAGCTCCTCTTGAACTGAACTATTGTTTCTAAGGGTCCTGTTAAATTCTCTCCCCACTCTGCAGTGCTTTGTGCATCCCACTCCTCCAAGGACCCTCCTGGTGCAGACACATCAGGCTTCATTCACTTGTTATTCTCTACCATCTGAAAATTGCACCTATATTTCATCCCCACAAGTAGACAGACTGACCTGAATTAGGGGACCACAGGCTCTGCTTCGTTTGTTGTCCTGCGCACCTGGTTTGTTAAACCTCTTTTTTTGTGTGTTTTAGATAAGGCATGTCTTTAGCTTGCTATTTCAGCTGCTGATGCAAAATACATACAAGAAAACAGATATTATCCAAGTAAACCATAGGGAAAGGTGGCCCGAGGATTAAAGGAGGAGAAACAGTCTGAAAACTGGATCCCCTCTCATTTTGCATCGGGCAGTGCTCAGTCAGAGAGATGTGCCCCACAGCATCTCAGTGATGGATGGGCTGGAGGTGCTGGGCTGAGAGAGGAATTCTGAGTCCTGCCGTGTCCTGCTGACATGTCAGGGGTGTTGTCTTAACAGGGAATAGCAACATCTTAAGCATATTCATGAGGAGGGCGTTAAGGTTTGCTTTCATGCTCAGTTAAAGAACTGCCATTTTGGAACTACAGAGGAAAAGTTGTGTGAGCAAAGTAAAACCAAACCAGAAGCTGTAAAAATCACTGTGAGCAAGGAAATTAATATTACGACTACACATCTAAAATTTAGATGCATGATATGGTGACAATTAAAAAGAGTGTAATGCTTAGTTTAATGATCTATGAGACAATTAAATTGTAGGGAAAAAATATAGGAAAATAGTTGAGCACGTCAGTGCAAAAATAACCCAGATTGAAAGGCAAAGACAGTGCTCTGCCATCAGCTGAGAGCAGGGCTGGCCATGGAGGAAAAATATTTAAGAGTAGTTCAATGAGCTTAATAGATATGTCAAATTTAAAGCTTTTCTTGGAGAGATGCGTGATGAAATAAGACTGCAGGGGTTTGTGTTTTAAATCTGTTTTAACAAAAAAATGCCTTCCCAATGCTCTGATATTTAGTTTAATTAAAAATACAAATCGTGGTTTGCATGGTATGTACTGGAGAATTATGGTTTTTATATTACAGTAATATGTTGCAATTATTATTGAAAACCTTATTTAAGTTTTAAGTTCAGGTGTAAATCAGTGTTATCATGCAGTAATTGAAAAATGGTGCTCACTTTTTTTTCCTGAAGGTAGCTTGAAGTACGTTAATTAAAAATGCAGTTTATTTTAAAAGGTACTTGTCACCTGAACTGCTGAGCCAAATTGTATGTTCAGTTATGTAAATCTGTAGGAAAGCCTTAAAAAGTTCCCTTTTGTTTAATCTCAGGTGAAGCCCCTGGTTCATCCTCGGCTGTTTAATAAAGGGTCAGATTTTATTTATGTGGTTAAATAGAACATAAATGTAGACACTTCACACGATGTACCATGTAAATGTAAGCCTTTGTAGTTACAAGTTTTTGTAGCTGGAGAATTGTTTTAAAAGGCATGTAATTTATTAGCTATCAGTAGCTGCTTTATTGCCTTGCCGCGCTGCAGTAATAAATAAAAGAAAGTGAGCTGATTTTACAAATGGCACACAAGGTGCACATTTTGTGAAAAAAAGTCTTTTTTTAAAGAATTGGCATTAAATCCTTTTTTGTGATGACAAAGAGGCTAAGAGTGCAAACTGTATTTTCTGTTTATCGAAAACAGAGTCTCTTTTTCTCGAGGGCATTTTTTCCTATGATCATCAAGGGATTTCAAAAGCAATAAAGTGTGGAATCATTGTTCGACTTGAACAGTATTAAAACTTAGGTTTTAATTTCAGTGAAGTAATAAGATTTGAACCTGTCTCACATTACAGCACTGTAAGGCATTTAGCAATTGTATTTTAAAGGAGGTTTTTAAAATGCAGCTCACTTGAAAGCTAACTGTCTGTCGAGTAATTAATAGTTTCTCTTCAGCACAGGCTGTTGTGAATCATACTAAGAAATCTCGGTTTTGTTAATAACAAATTAGGATAATTGTAAGGACGTTAATTCCTAATTAGTTTAAACCTACAATCTTTTTTGCCCTTTCTGAGATGGATTTTCAAATGAAGACAAAAAACTGGAGACTGAGGGTTTCAGCATGATTTTCACCTTAGAATTAAAAAGAAATTATCCGTGTTTATCTGCAAATTTCAAGAAGCTGTATTTCTTGGTTAGCAGCATATATCAGCTTGCCTCTCAGCAGTGGTGAAGTATTTAATCTGTAACCATGCTTTATAGCATTAATGCAATTTCTCTTCCAAAATGGCACGTTGATGACAATCCTGCAGAGCTTCTCCTGTCTGTAGTGACACAGGGAACTCACTGAGCTGGGTTTGGCACGGATATTATCCTGGGTCAAACTGTAAATATTTCCTCTAGCTGGTTGGTAGAATGTGGCTGATGAGCCCATGGCAGTACCTGTGCCCTGCAGCCAGACAGGGCCGTGTGCGATTTTGGAGGAGGGGAAGTTTGGGTGCCCGGGCGCTGAGCTATGACCTCCTGTGGTGATTTTGAACGGTAACTGCCTCCATTAGCCATAAGGTTTGTTCCTTTATTTTAGTAGATGACCTAGACTGTAAATATTAGAGGGTCTAAAATAAATCAACATATTATCCTAAGGATACAAAATGTAAGAGCTATTTGTGGCTGGGAACCCTTGACAGATAGTTGGGATGAGGCAGATGATTGCCCGCCTCTCGTCTCTGGCTCCATTGCCGTGCCTGCAGGCACTGTGGTGTTATAGTTGTATATTGATGTCAGGGTTACTACTGAGTGGCTAGCAATGACAGATGTCTATAATTACAGGCAATGCTGCCAGTATTTCAGAGGAGCCGGCCTATGTTGAACAATTATCTTATTTCTGGCTTGCCAAAGAGGGTTGTTCAAATTGCTGGTATTAGCTGTGGTGGCTGTAACACCTCTCCTTATGCCCTGGGATAAATGTGCAAAAGCACTCTGATGTACAACCCCACTGCAAAACCTCTTCAAAATACGTGATCCCTCTAAATTCCATGTCCTTGAGGCTTGATGCTGAAGACCTGCAGTGATGTCAGTCAGTACAGTGAAATAGTTTGGGATATAGAAATTTTAGAGCTATACTGAGTAGCCCTGATTTTTTTTTACTTGTTTTTAAGTGCCAAACTAGTGTTGATGCTTTAGCATTGGTGTTGATTGCACATTAAGTGTGCTGAGTGGGCCACTCGTTTGGGTACAATTAAGCATGTGAATAAAATTCAGCTGGACAGTTACAGGGGCAAGTCAGTGTCGATTACTAAAGTACCTACAGCACTGTGTCTTTTGGAGAGTTCTGGCTGGCACAAATCTCCTCTTGTAATCTGCACACTGTCGCTTCATTTCAATTATGAGAGGTTTCTAAAGCAGCATTTTGGCTTCTTGTTAAGCAGACACTCGACTGCGTACATGGCTCGAATTTCTGCAGTGCAACGTGTAGCTCTGATGGGAAGTGCAGCCCAGGACTGTGCTTCAAAAGCTAAAAATCTTCTGGAAGATGTTCAAAAAGTAACAGCTGTTAGTAGTATTTCTCAGTTTTCACTATAATATTTGTTCTTTAAGCCCTGAAGGGGAACAAAAGAGACAGTGAAATTAAAACTCTCTAACAGTGCTTTACAAAAATGAAATTCTAAACAAGACCTTTAAAGCTAAGCACCCTTTTAACTAATGGCTAACTGAAAACCTAGCAGATAAACCCATTTCTTTTTTTTCCCCCCTCTGTTTTTCCCAGAGAATGTTTCTCATGCTGCATCTGTAATAAGAACAGATAGTTGATAGTAAGACCCCTGTGTAAGTTCAGCAGAACTGTAAGTCTTTAAGATTTTCATAAAATAAGGATTATAAAAGGAAGAAATAAATAAGTAAATAAAAGCTGAGAGAAAGTCATTAAAATAGAGATCAATTTCCATGTAAGACAAGGATTATTGCTGGCACCAAATGAGCATTTTATGGAGCAGGAAGCCGGGAGGTAATCACTCTGGCACCCCAGACTTTGAATTCTCTTGCTCACTTGAGCTAACAGGGAAGGATTGGGGAAGAGGACCTGGAAAAGAGCCTTTGTGGGATCTGTTAATACCTCTTACTGCCTCAGCTTGTGATGACAGAGTATTTCAACAGACTAAGAGGGAAATAACATCCATAACAATGACTGAGCCACGCAGCAGGTTTACCCTTTCCCCTACATTTAGTTGTAATAACAATATCCTAATTTTCAAATATTATTTTGCAGTGGGTCTACTTCAATTGAGGATAATTTTATGTAATACATATTTTACTTAAACTAGGTTTATAGGTAAGACAATAAGCAGTATGTATATAATTTCTATATTTGGTTGCTTACAAACCCAAGTAGAGAGGATAGGAGGGTAGCCTGCCTACAAAGTAGCTCAAAGCCCACCTCAGTCTTCAGAGATCTTGTCTGAAATAACTGAGGCGTTTTCCTATGGCCTGTTTTTTTGAAGAGCTTTTCATTTAGGGAGTTAACTCTAAACCAACAGATGAGCTCGTTTTCTTGGATTAGGCTCCAATTTAAGAGCATGAGATCTCACCTTTTAAGAGAAGCTGATTAAAAGTGCAAGTGACCAAGGTTTTCCTCTGCTAAGGAGAGGAGAGAAAAGCCAAGGCTTTTGAAGCCCTCAGTTTGATCAGAAGATAAAGATGAATGACCTGGCACCCTGATACTCCAATTAGGGGATTGAGTTCCCATTTTCTGAAGCTGTCTGTGGGATGTGGAAGCTGCATTGTAATGGAGCTTTTAAGTGCTGAAAATTCAAGATACCTGAGTGTGATTTAAAAAGCAGGGGAAATTACAAACCGTGCTGCGGCACTGACACTGGGAACAACACTTACAATTAGTGTGGAGGTTTGGTGGGTGCTGCCCAGGGGGGTTAGTCGGGGTTGGGATGGCAGAACCCTGTGGCGTCACCCCTGCACTGCCTGGACTCCTGAAAGGACCATGGGGACAGAGGGGCTCCCCTCGATGTGCTGCCTGTGCTTCACCTCTGTCAGATGGGGCAGGTGTGGGGAAGGTCTGGTTTTGCCCTCAGTGTTGATGACAAAATACTTTAATGTTGCAGTGATAGTTCTCTGCAGCGAGGCCTGGAGAGCTTCACGGAAGTTATAACGTCTTCAGCATTTACACTGTGCCTACGGGTAATAACTTTACTGTAATTTTCTGAAGATTCATTATCCAAAATCTTAATTCATTATAATAGCCTTTATGAAACATATAGAAACCAACATTTTCTTGTGTTTTCTTATTTGCACAGTGTGGGAGATTCATTGCTCTGTTTTAATTTGTTTCATGGGGTGCGTTTGAGTACATTCCATACAGTGCTGTTATTGAATTTCTGTGACTGTCATTACAGAGCCATACAACCTTTAGGAACTCATATTCTGAGCTTCCCAGTTCTGTAATCTGCTTCACATTTAAGAATTGACATAATTAGCTTCTTCAGAGTTATAATCATAGTGCCAAAAAGAGAAGACCTCAAAAGGCAAAGCAAAGTTAAGCATATTTAAGGCCAAAGAGTAGGGAAGATGGAGAAATAAAGTTTTGGTGTGAGTTATTTCTCTTTTCTTGGTCTGTGTTTGTATATAAGTACTTTGCTTTATAAAACATTGCATCTGCAATTTTATTTTCTTGTCCTTTTGGAATGCAGGAGGGTCAGTTCAAGGAGCTGTGAAGTATATGGTTATACAACTTGAACAAGTGATATGTGGTTACCCAGAGAAGCTGTGTCTGCTCCATCCCTGGGAGTGTCCAGGGCCAGGTTGAACAGGCCTTGGAGCAAAGTGGGATAGTAGAAGGTGTCCCTGCCCAAGGCAGGGGGTGGAATGAGATGAGCTTTAAGGTCCCTTCCAAACCAAACCTTTCTGTGATTCTGTGAAATTTGCTGGATCATAACAATATTCCCTGGCACCAGAGGCAACTGCCTTGTGAACCTACAATCTTCCTTCAGACTCCTGATTCCACCGAGGTGGTTACGGTGGTATTTGCTTTCCCACTTGGCTCAGTAAGTTTGTGTTACTGTTTATCATTGAAGGTGTTTTGCTGGTCTGTTCTCTCTCTTCACTGCTACAACCATTGCTGTCACCTCTGGCAGCAGCAGTGCCACTTGGGGGTGGAGTGCAGTGGTGGGACCAGCTCCAGCTTACAGGGAGGCCCCCAAGTATGTACCTGTACCTGTACCTGTACCTGTACCTGTACCTGTGAAACTTCTGGAACATTGTAGTCCAACGTTTCCCCTTGTGCAGATGTTTCTCTCACGTTCCCAGCTGTGGAAGGATGAGATAGGGAAGGTGTGGCTTCAGCTGACAGTTTTGGCCATGCTGTGGTCACATAGCACTGTATTGACATGAGAACTTTGTTGGAAGTTGTGAATCTTGCAGTTGTAAGGATTTGGGACTGATTGCATCACAGTTTTCCAGGAATCTTGAACCAGTTGTTTCCTACAGGAGGTTAATTTCCTGCTCCTTATGGGAAGTGTCTGGAGGGCAGTAAGAACATGAACCTTGGGCTTTTCCCTGCTGGAAGTTGGAAGGGGGAGTGTGAAGGGAGCACCGAGGGTGTGTGGCTGAATCCCGCATCCCTCTACTACCCCTGGCTCCATGTGGGACCCACCCTGACAGGGAGACCACTTCCACGTGGGATTCCACAGCCTTTTCTGACCCCTTTTATCTATGTTTTTCTCCGTCTTTTGAATATGTAGTACAGCCTTTGTTGTTCCAGTGTGTTTTATTATAATACATCCAAAATGCTTTATCATTAATTTTTCATAGCTCTTAAAAGTCATGGGGCATTGCATTGCAGTGGTTGGAGGGTGTTTACTTTTCCATTTGTACATGTTAAGAGCATGTGTGGGTTTAAAAAATTATTTTGAAGAAAGTGTTTAAAAGATCGCATTTATTTCGGCTTACGATTTGTCACACGAGGGATCGGGGTAGTTTTTATTGCAAGTGTTGTATTCATGCTGACTTGGAATGACCCTGTCACACGTGAAAACAAATCAGATTGTTGCTGTTAATGAGCTTTTCAATTTACTATTCAGTGGATCAGATAAGTGGATTTAAGAGGTAATGATCCTGCTTAGCACTCAGGCTCGGCTGTCAGATCCTGGTAGTGTGGGAAATCCCCAGGGACAAAAGCGTTGACACAGTTCTTGATGGGATAATGGGAATCAAAGCTAATGGATGATAAAAGGAGTAGTAAGAGTTACAAGGATAATTGTGGATTAAAGCACTGCTCTTTGTCAACACTGACTGCTGTTTTAGTATTTTATTTGTTAAACTCTGATGTGGGGAGAGCCTGGTTTGACAGCGGAGCACAATGCAGGGAGGCAGCGAGGGGGGCTCGAACAGACACGGGTGGCTGCTGATGGCTTTGCATTCCGTGCTGTTGCTTTTCCTCTTGTCATTGTATCAAATACAGAAATGCTTAAACATTGCTAAAATTGGAGCTGCTGTAGCATTTCAGAGGTGCACTATTTACGGAGCAGATTTTTTTTTAATTGGAAGACATTATTTTTTAGTATGCTCTTGTCGTTATGTTTAATTACTGTAAACAATAACTTCACGTTTACAGAGTGAATTTAGTATTTTGCAACATTTAAACGATTGCATTATATACTATTTCTTTCGTGTTTTTATTGTCCTTTCACTACTGATTTTGTCACCATAAATTACATTCATACATTACAAAAGGATAAATTAGCTTACGAATTAAGTTATCCCTGATCTTGGTGCAGTTTCAGATTAGAGCTGCAAGTTTATTTACTCGTGCTATTTATTATGGTGGAATTTAAACTAAAGTCTTTGGGACGTGAAAATACAATTGTTATTGTCGTTGTTGCCCCCTGAGGTACAACACTGGTGGCTTGGTGTCTGAGCCAAGTCCCAAGATTACACCCCTGTCAGAAGGGAGGCTGGTGCAGCAGGGGTGCAGTGGCAGCGACCCCGAGCTGGTGGGATGTGGATGTGGGATGTCAGGGAGGGCAGCTGGCAGTGGATGTGGATGTGGGATGTCAGGGAAGGCAGCTGGCAGTAGATGGCACCAGGCTTTCACCGCTGGGAACTCTCGCTGTAACCTCACTGGTACCTGACTTCATCACATCATAAGGGAGAATTACATGTAGCCCATAATATCCGGGTTAGTGTCACTAAAGGTTAGACCCCTGGCTGGTAGGTGTGGATTCTGGTCAGCTGTGAGTGAGTGGCAATGTCTGAGTGCAGGGTGGGCTGATCTGGCAGAGCTTGTACAGCAGTTCTGCAGTTTGTCGCCTGTTTCTGAAGTTGATTTAATCTGGTGAAGTGGTTTTATTAAAATGAAATGTGAGCCTACTAAACCTACCAGTAAATTTTACTAAGATTTCACAATGAGGAAAGAAATGTACTTGCTGTGTCCTGTGCACTTCTGGTTGCATCCTAACCCAGTCTGGTAGGCAGGGAGCTGGGAGAACCCTGCTGGAAATAGGTGTCTTGGATTTGAAATAAAGGGGAGAAGTACACAGCTACAGGTTATTTGCCTGCCAAAGCCTTTGTTCTCCAAACAAGAACACAAAACAATGTCTGAAGGTGCCAAATTTACCAGGATAGTTGCTGCAGCCCTTTGTGACTTTTTTTATAGTAAACCAGATTTTTTTTTTAATAGAGACTGTATTGTCCTGTGACTGGCACACAAAGGTGAATGTGAAAATTTACATCTCCTTTGTGGGAGCAAATGTATGTGAGGGCAAGTAAAAGCCTTAGTCCCCAGAGGACAGGACTCGATCAGAGAGCACATAAGCCCTCTCTTGCAGGAGCTTCAGCTGGGTTGGATGGACAGGCACTTAGGCCTGTACTTTTCTACTGCAACATCAAAATGGGTAAGGTTTTAGAATAACTGAAAATGTTGGTGCTAGTAGATATCTATAATACGTTATTGTTGAAATGTTTATTTCCAGATCGATGCCTGAATGTCAGAAGTCTTGGGGAACAACAGATGACAATCATGTTCTGAAAGCATTTATGACAAAAACGTAAGTTTGTGCTTGGGTTCTATTCTGTATATATGTTGATTTATCTTTAACTTTCACACAAAATCCACATTTTATTTTGTTGTTAAGTTTGCTCTTTGCTAGAAAAATGTTTTCTGTGAATTTGAACTGTTTGAAGTAAGAGTTAGCCATTTTCCAAAAGACTTGTGTCTTATTTTCTGAAGGTGCTGCAGGCCTCTCAATGAGCAGTTGCAGCTCAATGTTTGCCCCACAGTGCCTGTGTCCCTTGTCCAAATGTCTTGTGGGAGAGCAGAGTTGAGGTCTCACAGGCTCTCCTTCAATGACAGCCTGACAATCCCCATCCCTCCCACTCCCCATTCCTACACCTGCAGGTGTCAGTGGAATTGCCTGTAAAGCTTCATGGCAATTTAAAGCAGGGAACAAACTGAGTTAAACTAATCTCTCTTTGTTCTGGGGAGGTTCTTTTGGATTATTTTTTTCATTCAAGTTCTGGTAAAAATTGCTGTCTTGAAAATACACACTGACAGAAGAGGCTCATTCTGGAGGAAACAAAAGGCATCAACATCATCTGCCTTCTCATCTCTGGCATTTGGCAGAATCAGATGATGTGTTATTCTGGCAGATAACTGTTGCAATTCTCTCTTTTAAGAATATTCCTAGAAAATTACTCTGAACAACCCACCTTTTCTCGTGCTTCTGCTGCAACCACTTTCCTTGGCTGCCAGAAACATTACCAGGATTTTGTCTCTTATTACTTATGGTCTCCATGAGATTTGCTGGTTTCTGCTGACACAAAAAGAGTTTCATCTAAAATCAGTTTTGCTCTTGAAGCAAAACAAAATGATCCCTCTGAAAAACTGTGAATATGCTCTAAAAAAACTTGGGAGTCCCCAGAAGACAATGAGATCTGTGTGTGCCTGGAGAAACAAGTATCTTTGTTCTGCAGTCAGGAAGGTGCCGTGGCTTGTCATTGACTTGTCATGTCCTCTAAATATGGCTTACAAGACCTTTAAATACACTTTGAGTAGACTCTGACTCGCTGGAGGAAGCTCTCTGCTGGTGTCACCAGGTTGGCTGTGACCTGTTTGGATGGTATTGAACATGACTTGTCTTTGCTGCCAACCTTGAGAAATAGCAGCAATTAAAACTAGGTCGTTTTCTAATATGACTTAACTTTCCTGTGGAAAACATGGCATAGAGGCTTTGCTTCCTCCAGATCAGCAGCTGAGTGTTATATGTTGCCTTAGGATAACAATGGTACCCGTGGAACTTTGATATTTATCTGGAATATGCTTTGAGGACACGTAAATGAAGGGCAATAGATGGAAAATACTGATGTTATTACTGTGGAGTTTCTGGAAGCTGCTCATGCTGTGGTGTGAGGGGGCAAGGCTTTGTTTTCTTGTTTCAGACTGCAGTGAAACTTTGACAACTGAGGCAAAAGGAGGAATTCTTGGGATACCAGATACATCATTCTACTCATAGTTGATATTCAGAAGAAATCTCTATAATGTTTACCAGTTGAGGAAATAACACATCATCTAACAAGTTCCATGAGCAGTCCTACATGTGTTTAGATTGGAGAAGGTTGTGTTTGCACTACTACTGTGAATTAAGGAAAAAAATAAGGTTTTAGTGTTACCAGGGTTTAGTGTTACACGGAAGATTTTAAAAGAAAACAAGGTACATAAAAAGCAAAAATCAGCGCTGCTTTTCAGACTACCCAATGTAGTTTTATTTTCTCTTTCCTCATGACTTACTGTATTTTCCTAAACCCACAAATTGTTCTTTGGTTAGGTTGAAGATCATTTCATTTGACAGAATGGATGTTACATCTTGAAATGGACATTTCAGTCAGTGACTGTAAGAGGTAGCTGTGAATCTGCTGGATAAATAGAGCCATGTATGTGTCAATTAAAATAAACGGGCTTCTTCCCAGTGGTAGCGTGCCAGGTGGAAAGGCTGGGTGTGAAATCATAACATATTTATATATACATAGTCCAAACCTGACGGTGTGATGGGGCAATCCAGGCTGGCAGCATTCCTGGTGCTGTTACTGAGAATATTCCTGGCACATTGGTACCAGCAGTGGGCAGGATCCCTGACTGAGCCTGTTCACCTGTTTCTCCTGTGGATGGAGTCAGTGCTTGTAGCCATGGCTGTTGGAGAATATAGGCTACATAGAATACATTGTCCACTGTTCTGTCTTACCCTACTCCAGTTTTATTTCAGGCAGGTGAAATTTGTAAGATGTTCTTCCTCAACAACAGGTTAAAAGGAAGCTCTGGGGAGTTTTTAGTGCACACTTTGTTGAGTGGTGGTGTTCCTGTGCAGTAACTGCACAGCATTTGAGACTGTAGTTCTTGCTGTGTTGTCAAGCGTTATGTGAGACAGAGGAGTCACACCTGACCGAGTGTTCTTACCTAATGGCATCCAGTCTTTCAGATCCAAAAACGTTGAAGAAAGTACCTTATAGTAGCTTGCCATTAGCACTGTGGGATGATCAAAAGACATTGTCAGGTTATTTCCTTCCACTTTGCCATTAAAGAATCCAATGCAGGATGCACACAGGAAGCATTTTGTACTCAGTGTGAAGAATACGTTCATAGCAATTGAATTCATGGTAGTTAAACAAGTTACAAGTCTTCCAGGACATTAATTACTTTTTGTTCTGCTACTAGATGCTTAACCTCTTCTTGTGATTACTTACTGGTTGACACAAGGAATTTCTAGTTTCCTGAAATCCAAAGTGAGCTCAGTAATATTAAGGTGGATAAATTGGATTTTACCATGTAGCTTTAATGTGTTCTTTGGGATTTGTTAGTGGCACCTTTGCAGTGGAGGATTGCTGGTCAAACTCGATGAGTTCTTCCATTAACAAAGAACAGTTTGAAACACTTGTATCATAGCTACCAGTAGCTGCAGTACCCCCCGTTAAGTTCATGGATTAAAGGCTGTATAAAATAGATATTTTTCAACATACAGAAATATTTTGAGCTTTGTCAGTGTAATAGGTGTACTTCAGACCTTCAGGCTGTAGTTCCAAGTACTACTGTCCCATGAGATCCTGGGCCTGTCATTGCCTTTCCAATGGAAGTTGATAAATTTACCTTTTAGTGAATTCCTGTTAAACTGTTGTTGAGGGAACAGTTTTTTGTAGCCAGAATACCCCTTAATGGTTGCATTTCCATCACAGTCTTACCCGAAATTTTACAAACCTTCTCAGCTGTGTTCAGCATTGCAGCAGCAGTAGCAAAATCCAGGAGGGGTAAGCTGGGGAGGGTTGGGTGAAGGTGAATTGGCAGGAGGGACATTTTGAAGGAGCCAGTAGGGTTGTAGGGGATGACATGATTCTGGAGGACTGTGGCTTAAGATCCCAGCCTGTCTCCTTAGACTTTCCTTGACCTAATCCATTGGCCTAAGATACTGGTTTTCAAAGGCATGGACTGTTCCTTCATCTCTTTGGAGTTCTCTGTCCCTGTTACTCTTCCTTCCAAAGCAGCTACATCACATGTTCTTGTGCCTACCCCTAAGCTGATCATGGCAAGGAGCAAGGCAGTACATCCAAAACCAGCAGTGGTCCCTCCCCTCCACTGGTGATCCCTTTGACCAGTAGCTCCCGACCTGCCTTCGTCCTTCCCTGCCTCTTACCTCTGTAAGAGGGGAGGAAATACTGAGACTGGAGTAATTTTAGTCCCATCTGCTCCCATCTGTCCTGGACATTAGACTGAAAGTGTCCTGTAACTATTTTTGCTGCAAGCACCTTTCCTTTTCATCTCTTACCCATTGTGAGCTTCTTCTGGTTCTTTTCAATTATTGTCAAATTCACATGGAAGTGATTTATTGTGAGGTGCATTTACAAAATCTTTCCCCAAATATTTAGTATTTTTGGTCATGATAAAATAACTGAAACATGAACAAAAAAATGTGTGTCCAAACATGGCTGTTGGATGTCACTTTAGTGGATGCACAGATTCATTCATATCAACAGAGGGATGTTCCATATGACAAGGTTGGAAGTAGTGCATAAGTATAAAGAGTGTGTATCTCTGGATATTTTTTGAACACTCATACTGATATGTCTCCATGAATCATAGAAAATTAAGCACAGTATTTTTATTCATGATAGGATGTGCTGGTTTTAACTATTCACCTTGTCCAGCTCTAATGAAAAGTATGAACTCGTTAAGCCCCTCTCCATCATTTGCTAACAGTCCTGTACCACAAGACTGGAAATTGGCTCATGTGACACCCGTCCACAAGAAGGGCAGGAAAGATGATCCAAGTAATTACAGACCTGTCAGCCTGACCTCAGTCCCGGGTAAAGTCATGGAACAGATAATCCTGAGTGCTATTACACAGCTACTGCAAAATAATCACAACATTAGAACTAGTCAGCATGGATTTAGGAGAGGTAGGTCCTGCCTGACCAACCTAATCTCTCTTTATGAACTGGTGACTCACCTGGTTGACAATAGAAAGGCCGTGGATGTGGTGTACTTGGATCTTAGCAAAGTCTTTGACAGGGTTTCCCATAAAAAGCTTCAGGAGAAACTCTCAGAGTGTGGGTTGGATAGGAGCATTCTGTGTTGGGTTAGGAATTGGTTGGATGGACGAGCTCAGAGAGTG
>WEKX01016344.1:11250-81229 GCA_013390025.1 Pitta sordida | reverse complement strand
CAGGATGGCAACAGGTTAGGTAACAGGTTTGGCTAGGTTAGGTAATAGGTGATAGGTTGGACTTGATGATCTCTATGGTCTTTTCCAACCTTACGGATTCTGTGATTCTGTGATTCATGTGTGCCAGGTGGCCCATGTTGCAGTTGCGAAAAGGGGTCANGTTGTTCAGCCTGGAGAAGAGGAGGCTCAGAGGTGACCTCAGTGCTGGTTACAACTCCCTGAGGGGAGGTTGCAGTCGGGTGGGTGTGAATCTCTTCTCTCAGACTGACGACACCAGAACAAGAGGACATGGCCTTAAGCTGTGCCAGGGGAGGTTTAGGCTGGATGTTGGGAGGAGGTTTTTCCCAGAGAGAGTGATCCCTCATTGGAATGGTCTGTCCAGGGAGGTGGTGGAGTCACCATCCCCGGAGGTGTTTAAGGTCAGACTGGATGAGGAGCTCAGTGCCATGGTCTGGATGGTGGGAGGCTTGGATGGATGGAGCGTGGTGCCCGTGGTTCCAGGGTTGTGGGTTCGATCCCTGGGTGGGCATTCGCTTGGGATTTGGACTAGATGATCCTTGTGGGCCCCTTCCAACCAGAATATCCTGTGAACCTCTATATATCCCATTGCTGTCTAAGCCACCAAGCGCTTTCAGGGTCAGTGATGATAATCTGCCAGAAATAATTAAAACATGACTGTGCAGAGTTTTCTTGCCAGCAAATTGCTGTCTGTGTTTTTATGGAAACTTCAGCATCACATAAGGAAAATATTTTCAAAGTCTTTTCAGGGGATTTGGAGGCCCATTTTTCTTACACTGTAATGGGAATTGAATAGCACATACTTTCAGCAACTTTGAAAGTTTTGTTTAAATGTAGGACTTTTTTTCATCTTTACATTTTTTGTAATGCAAGTACTACCTTTGTAATATCCTTTACTTGCAACCAAGACCATTCCTAAATTTGCATTCCCAATTCATGTAATTCTTACATAGGATTCAAAGGTTGTCACTCCTCCTTTAATTATTTACCCAACTAACAAAACCCAAAATCAGCTCCTCACTTGAACTTGGTGCTTTAGGGCAGTCGTCATGTCTTCTAGATGGTAGCATCTTTTACAACTGCTGCTTTGGCAAATACCAAATCTCCTGTCCCTGGGAGGCCCAGCAGCCCACGTGTGTGCAGGTAGTGTCGTGTTCCCAGAGTTCCTCCTGGAAAGAGAATGAATGAATTCTTTGGGCACTTAAAAACGGCCTGCAAGCCATATTTGAAACCTTGGCATGGAATGATAAATGGAGAAGGTACCCCCCCCTCCATGTGGCCAGTGTGTCCCCACTCTCCAGTGCTCCTTTTCTGTGCTTTGGCTTTTCTTCCCTGCATTCCCAATTCTCTTTCCTTTTCTAAATTTTTCTTTTTTAAATTGCCATTCAAGTTTTTCAGTTCATTCTTTCAGCCACTGCTGTGGCTCATGGGTGTCAGTTCTCCTCCACTGCTGGTGTGAAGGGCTGTCCTGTGCTGGGCACCAGCACCATTACCTGTGTCACAGCAGTGTCATGGTCCTTGTGAATGAAGAAGTGAGTCTCTGAATTGTAATCCAGGGATAGGACAGGAAATTAAGGGCAGTAGAAGGGTTTTCAGGGGCAAACACGTCATTAAGCAGATATAAGAGGCTGGAAATTTATATCTTTGCCTTGACTCTTTCCCTGGCTGAATACATTAATGACTGGAACATGCAAAGTATTTTGATTCTTCTGTGGAGGATATGGTAACCCTTTGCCCAGAGAATTATAAATTGGAAAATACAATCATTATTTGACTTCCTCTTCTAGATTTTGGGTTGAAATTCACAGCCTCTTTGTCATTGGTGTAGCTTTTGATAAATCTCATTTTCTGTGACTCATCTGAAACTTCATGGTTGGTTCCTTTGACTCTGCTTCATTTAGTTCATCTTTTAAATCACTGAATGTCTTGTGTGAGAAAGAGACAGGGACACTGGCACATGGATTTTAGTGCTGTCTTGCCATGATTTCTCCAAGACCTGTACGTTTTTCTCCTCTTTCATTCCTTGGCCCCTCTTCCTTACATACTGGACAACTGCTTTTTGTATTATGAGATTCCTCTCTAGATCTTTAGACATTTTCTCAGATACTTAGAAAGTTTTGTGAATGTTTCTTAAAATACTACATTTTATGTGTCTTTCATCTTGCCTGATATTGGCAAGGCAGAAGCAGAAATGGGAATTGCTGTGATTGCCTCTGTTCACTCACAAGTACTTTCTCGCTTTTATATTATTGCTCCATCTTTCAGCATCCAAATACAACTATGAGCTGAAAGAACAGATGTGGATGGAAGTACTCTGAATGTTGGATGGAGAGACTTCCTTTTAATTTTTCTTTTCAATCTGTCACTGTGGCTTCTTGTTGTTCTTTAAATATCTTGTCACTGGCTTCTGAAGGACAAAGACGTCGCTCTTTTGCAAAAGAACCTTTTTATGAATTTGATATTGATGTCAAATCTGGGTAGTTCAAATTCCTTTTTCGTGAATGTATGGTGTATACTTGTTAAGGATTTAGTGCAACTATAAACATCTCTGGAACTCCCCACAGTAGGGATAAACTGTGAATTATGGATTTGTTAGAATGGGTTATTTCTTTAAGGCAATCTGAACCCGTGTGCCTCTTCATAGAGACTTTATAAAGTAAATCAGTGTTTGTCTGTAAATTTAAATTGAGGAATTGCTCTGGTAATTGCATTATTTGTTTTTTCCTGAGCAAATAATACTTAGCAGTTAGATGCTTTTAACTGCATTCCTGAGTTCATAAGTTCTGAAAAAGAAATCTATTTTATGCATTGTAAACATTCCTTAGCCCATGAATATGTAAAATAATCATCAATGCTGACTTTAAGACATTTAACATAATTTCTTCAGGTTCTTTTTTCCCAAAGCTGAAATCCTGCTGCATTACAGTATAAATATCTGGTACTGATGGTACATCTTACATCATGGTCTGTCATCAATAGATCCGACAGATCAAAGGCAGAATCGTGCACATTCTACAGACCGGGAAACAGAGGCATACAAAGGTGAACCTCTGATCCCCAGGGAAGAGCCCCAAGGCTGCCAGAGTTGCAGGAGGATTGGGATGATCCTCTGGGGACAGGGAGTGACTCTTGGGGATGGGCCTGTGCAGGGCCAGGGGTTGGATGGATGATCCTGATGGATCCCTTCCAACACAAATTCAATTCTGTGAATTTCATCCCATGGTCAGGAATAGGTGCCAGGATTTCCAAGCCAGGAAATCATGCTGCCTTTTTATTTGAATGGGCAAATTTTATTTTTTTATTATTATATTGTTATTTCTGTTATTTTACTTGAAGGAGTATGCAAAGGGAAGGGGCAGAGGATGCAGCAGGCTCTGCTCAGGGGGGCCCAGCAATGGCACCAGAGGAACGGGCAGCAACTGAGGCCCAGGAAGTTCCCCCTGGACAGGAGGAAGAACTTGTTGGCTGGGCAGTGACCCAGCCCTGAGCAGGTTGAACAGAGAGGGGGTGGATTATCCTCCCTGGGGATGTTTCAGGACCTCTGGACAGAGTCCTGTGCCCTGTGCTGTGGGATGGCCCTGCCTGAACCAGATGACCCACTAGGATCCCTTCCAAACCAAACCTTTCTGGGATTTTGCAACCTCATTTGAAAAAAAAATTGCATTCCTCCACTTAACTGGCTTCAGTTTACCCCTTTCATCTGAAAGCCAATGCCACCTCTCCACCTCGCAGTTCATGGAGCAGGTGAACACCCCAGGCTCCATCCCAGGCCCCTCGGGTGTCTGCACAGACCCACACCCAGCACAGAGCAGCTGTCCAGTGTCCTGGCTCTGTGCTCCACAGCTGCCCTGGACCTGTGCAAGGGAGCAGAGCAAATGTTGGCTGCAGGATTCCACCGAAAGCCTGACTCTGGAGTTTGCTGTCAGAAATGGTGAGAAGTTAGATGTGGTGTTCCCCAAGGATTGATAAAAGGACTGGTGTTATCCTTAGCATAACTTGTGCAGTGCTTGTTAATCAGAATATGCTGCTGAACTGTCTGTATCTGAGAGGAGTTGCAGTGAGGGAAATGCAGTATCCCTTATGTATCTTGAATTTAGTTAAGTGTTTGGTGCAGGGAAGAGAAGTATTATTGATTAGTACAAGAACTGCCAGGGGAATTGGGTGTCCAGTAGCTCTGTGAATTGGCCCGTAGTTCTTCTGTGCCACTTTTCTCCCATAGAAATTTTCCTTGGGATTTTATAGCAATTTGTTTTCATCTCGAGAAGAATTAGGCAGATAAATCCTACAGAAGTTAAGTGGCCAGATATTGAGATGAAAAGTCAGTAAGATAGATATAAGTAAGGGTAAGATGCAGACAATTTGTTTCATTATGACAGATGATGGGTTTTTTTAAAATTAATTGATTCATTAAGATAATACAAAAAGTTTTAATCCCTTGCTTGGGAAAATGACGTGACATGGTTTTGTAGCATTTTCTGTCTCATAAGTGGAAAATTCTAAGACCTATCACAGAAGTACATTTGTAATATAGAATCATGTAATTGTATCATAGAATCACAGAATTATTTGGATTGGAAGGAAACCTAAAGATCATCTCATTCCACCCTCTGCCATGAGCAAGGACACCTTCTACTAATCCTGGTTGCTTCAAATCCTGTCCAACCTGGCTTTGGATGGGGCAGCCACAGCTTCTCTGGGAAACCTGTGCCAGGGCCTCACCACCCTCACAGCAAACAATTCCTAAAATCTAATCTAACCCTGCCCTCTGGCAGTGGAAGCCATTCCCCCTTATTCTGTCCCTCCATCTGTTGTCCCAAGTCCCTCTCCAGCTCTCCTGGAGCCCCTTTAGGCTCTGAAAGGGGCTCTAAGGTCTCCCTGGGTCCTTCTCTTCTCCAGGTGAACATTCCAGTCTCTTGTATCCTGTCTCCAGAGCAGAGGAGCATCCTGGGGCCTCCTCTGGCCTCTCTCCAGCAGCTCCATGTCCTTCCTGTGCTGTTCCCCAGGGCTGGAGCAGCTCTGCAGGTGGGGTCTCACCTGAGGGGCAGAGGGGCAGAATCCCCCCCTCCCTTGCTGCCCACGCTGGGGGATCAGCCCAGGGCATGGGGGGTTTCTGGCTCCCAGTGCACCCAGATGGGGAATGTTGTGCTTCTTTAACCAGTGTGCTGCTGCTGGGAGCTTTGACACTGCTCTTCTCAAAAAGAGGAAGATCTGTTATAAAATCTCACTGTTTTCTTTTGTTTATTCTAAGTTACAAACCTCAAATACCAAGAAAGACTTGAACCTGTGATTTCAATAACTCTTCAGTTTATAAATGATCTTTCTGTTGGATATCTTTTTTCTTGGATATGGCACAATGTGTTATTGAAAATAATAAAGTAAAAATTAATATGAGACTTACATTGTTATATATGCCACATTTTAAAACCAATTAGAATTTTGATTCTTTTTGGTTTAACTTTTTCTATGCATAGTTTTTAAAAGATGTGCTGCTTCTTACCAACAAAAGAGAAATCATTTAACTAATTACTTGTGGTCATCTGACCAATTTCTAATCATCATGAAGTCAATGCCATTGATGAGTCCAACCATAGTGAGAACAGGGTTGGCTCTGTTGGCAGCTGAGGAAAGGACTGCTTCTGCTGGGAGGATGAATCAACTGAGATGGGAAGTATGAGTTGAATTTCAAACACAAACTTCTTGACATGTTTTTTGGTGTTTGATTTTAAGTTCCTCACTGTGTCAGTGTCATTGTCACTGCTGATAAAACAGCCAGGACTTTGCTTGTGGATTTTTGTCTGGGTTCAAGTATTTGTATTAAGTTCTTAACTTGCTATCTGTAGCAAACCTTTTGTATCTTATTCTAATTTATATTCACTTACAATTAGTTGGAGAAGAATGTTTGCTCTTTGAATTTGCAGTCAATCAAGCAAGAAGATTTAAAAACCCCCAGTAGTGGTGTTTGATGTGACACAATATTTAAAGGTATATGACAGATAATAACCCACCAGGGCTCATGAAAGCATTCAACAATGAAATTCTTTGCTGTTGTAAAACAAAACCAACTTTTCAGTAATTTTCCAGAGGAAATTGTTACACAAGCAGGAGGGAGGGCAGCTGGAACATGACAAGTGGTATCATCTTATTTCTCCATAGAACTCTAATCGTGTAGGAATAATTTTAATATATTTTCCTTGGGTTGAAAGATGAGTATGGGTTTTCACATTCCATAAGTGAATTTTGTTTAATGAAAACCATACAAGGTGTACTTCTATATGTTTACTTGAAATACCATTAAGCAGCTCTTAAATATGCATGTGTTTTTGTTCTCATGGCATCACAGAAATCAGACTGGAAAGGACTTGAAAATGAAACATAGCAAAGGAATTCAGCAAAACCAGAAGGGGAGACATTTATTTCATTAACAAGATTTATGAAGGGACTAATGAGCTCTCTTCTCTTTTCTACCAGATACTTTAGTAGGGTTCCAAATGCTTTCAGAATCACCAGGAGCTGTAACAGGTGCCCCTGAACTGCCAGCACTGAGTTGGGTCTGTAGACGTGTTTGCTGACAGGTAAAGCCAGCAAACATTCAGCACCTCACCTTGTCTTCTGGGGTTCCATGGGAGCTCTCCAAAAGTAGGGTCGGGATAAACTATTGGTGCAAATAAGACTTTTCAAGGCTGAAATTTCAGTTTTAGGAATTATATTTGCAGTAAATGAGTTTGTGCTCATGAAATAGGTGTCGTCATATCAGGACCAAGAAAGGATGAAAAGGTAGATATTTAATAACCTGTGTTCTTTAGAAGAGCAGCACTGGGATGACATTGGGAGGGATTTTCTTTGCAGACACTTGCCAAGTATTGCCAGAGTGGTTTTAGTCCCCCTGCATGGTCAGGATGTAAAGCAGCACTGCCCCCATAAATACACATCTTTAACAGCAATTTGAAGTGTTGAGAGAGCAGCAAAAAGAGAGATTAGCTAAAAACATAAATACTCCAGCTGTGTTCAGTTCTTTTCCATGGCAGGGTTCAAAGAGGAGCTTTGAGGGGTGGGGTTGTGCTTTATGCAGCTTCACTTCACCGTGATCTTGGATTAGTTAAGTTTAAAATTGTGTTCCCTGGCAAACCATAAAAGATTTCAAAAGTATTAGACACCCACTTTTGTGCTGGAATTTAATATGCAACTTTTTATTGGAAAATAATCGTCCTTGTCTGGCGAAATCCACCATGCAATATTTCTGTTAGTAGGCATAATGCAATAAAGACAGGGAGGGCTATTTATCACTACAAATTTTGAGGATTTCAGGATTCTTTTTATTATTTTAATATATTTCTTTGGTATTAAATCAGAAAAATGATAAATTACACCTGTCGAGGCTGTTTTTCCTTTTTCCCAGAAAATGATGTACAACCTAATTTCACTGGTCATTTTGGCTTTTAAAGATATGTATTTTTTTCCTATTAAAAACTCTACCAATAGGGGTTTTTTTAATAATAATACTGAAGTACTTTTTATTTCAAACATATGAAGTAGTTTATAACTACTTCCTGGCATTGCAAACTTTGGCCTTTTCACATTATATTAGGGTTTTTTTAAAAGACATTAAGTATATATTGCTTTGAAAGAAATAGTGTATTGTTAAGATGCTGGATCCAGTGGATCAATTTTCAGTTATTTGCAATAGATTAAATTGTGGCTGGCCTGAAAGGTTAAAATAGTAATTTATTTAATTTCAGTACTTTTCTGTGTGCCAATCAGCTTTTACACAGTCTTAGAAATCAGGATTTTTCTTCTTTTATGTGTATAATCATCTTTTTCTAAGGGATAGTGCAGAATTAAAGGCATACCATAATTTCAGGAACTGCACTAAATAACAGGAAAAAAGAAGAAAAACCATAAGGAAGTAACAACAACAAAGGCAACAAATGATTGGGGATGGTGTCATGGTTTACATTACTATCACAATTATTCCAGGTTTGCATATTTCGAAATATATTAGTCCAATTTGATTTCAAAGCTCAGTTATTTGAATTATAAATCATTATGTCCCTCCTAGCTGATCAGTTGTGAAATATCTTTGGATTCATTTGCATAATGGAATATGTTAGTCATTCCTTTATGTCTGTGAAGACACAGAGCTGCCTCACTCATGTTTAGTCCTTTCTAATAATTAACTTTTCCACTGTATGTTTTTGTAGCAAAATCACTACAGTTTTATTATTGTTTTGTACAGTAACTTAGGGTTTAGTCTCTTAAACTTCCTTAGTCCCTGTCTTTGTTGGCTTTATGTTATAGAAGGCTCTGCCTTTAACAGGGCAGGGAACCAACTCTGGAGCTTTGCAATATAAAACCAGGTAATGCCATGTTGAGTGTTAAAAATCGACAGATAAACAACTCTGAAAACCAGATTAGGAGATTTTCCAATAGCAAGCAGCTAGAAAAACCTGTTCTTACAATTTTACCTGTTTAAAAATAATCCGCTTAAAATGAACAGGGAAAATGTTTATTCCCATAAAAGTTATCAAACTCTTTAGTCAATGATGTGCAGGAATGGCAGAGTGAAGCAAGCACTCAAAAAAGAACCCGGTAAGGATAATAAATGTGATGTGGGAAATCTCTGTGTGCACAGAGACTCAGCACCCTGAGTGTGGCTTACAGAACTCAGCAGTGCCAGGCAGCAGGAATGCTCAGGGAGCTGCTGAGCTCTGGGTTTGTTATACAGCAGAATGTATAAGACCATAAGTAATTTCCCTCAATTGGTGCCTTCCATGCTCAGGAATGTTTCTGAAGTTTGAGTTTTCCTGTGGCATTCCTGAAAAACTGCACTGGGGCACTGAGATACTGTAAAACCTTTTACATCCCCATTTTACAGGTGCAGAGCCAAGGCAGTGGGATTGAACCAAATCAGTCAGTGATGTGATGTCAAATGTAGGAGAAGCAGGAGTCAGAGAATCCCAGCCATGGTTTTTGGTCACTCTGTTCTGCAAATGTTGCTCACAGCAGCTGCTGCCTCAGTACAGGAGTTCCCAAAGATGCCAGCATGGCTCGTTTTGCAAGATCCAGGATTACATATCTCCCTTGCCCAGCCCCAACTGTTTGAATCATTTGAGACAGGAAATGTGTGTGTGCTTATGCTGTTAGAGATGTTATAATCCACAGAGCTAGGAAGAGATGTTATAATCCATAGAGCTAGGAAATTCAGATTATAAACCAGATCTGAACCATTTGATTTAAGGGCTTCTATAACAGAGTTTTTGCAAACTCCACTTTTTATTTAATGTGATTTCTTGTGGTTTTGAAAAGAAACCATAAGAAAAAATATTACATTTCATCAGGTGTAAGTAGTTAGAAGCTGTAATTGCAGAACTGCTGCAGTCCACGAGGTGCTGCTTCTGGTTCAGTGTGTGTTTCCCTGGGTCCTTGGTGTCCAGGCAGGTGCAAACAGACTGAGCTCATCTTGCTGGAGCAGGGCCGGCAGCTTTGGCCAGGGTTCAGGTACCTTGGCTGGTCACAGCACAGAGCACCCAGCAGACCCTCCCCAGAGCACATGGGGAGCACAGTGTGGCTGGGTCAGACAGTGCTACTGCAGTCACCTCAGCTGTCACAGGGGAGCCTGTTCTGCAGGGGGAGATTTCAGTTCATGCATATCAGGAGTCTGTTAATTTGCCTTCTGTTTTATCAAGCTGGAGAAACTGGAGTTTCTGTGAAAACTATATATGTCCAAAATTCTCAGCTGTACCTCCTTGGTATGGACTTTGCTATGGTTCTGAAACTCTGTGTTTGTAACAAATTTCCATTCAGTTCTTACATGTCTGAAAATAGTTTCACAGAATCACAGAATTGTTGGGGTGAAAGGGACCTCTGGGGATCATTCATCCAGGCCACCCCCCTGCCAATGCAGAGTCACCCCCAGAGCAGGGGACACAGGAACGTGTCCAGGTGTGTTTGGAATGTCTCTGGAGGGGGAGACTCCATGCCCTCCCTGTGCAGCCTGTTCCAGTGCTCAGCCACCCTCATTGTAAATAAATTATTCCTCATGTTGACATGAAACTTGTGTTTAATTTATGGCCATTGCTCCTCATCCTGTCAGTGGGCACCACTGAACAGAGTCTGGCACAATCCTCTGACACCCACCTTGCAGATATTTACATGCTTTGATGGGATCCCCTCTGTCTTCTCTTCTCCAGACTAGACAGGCCCAGCTCACACAGTCTCTTCTCATCAGAGAGAGGCTTCAGATGCCTCATCATCTCTGTGGCCTCTGCTGGACCCTCTCCAGAAGCTCCATGACTCTTTTGTCCTGCGGAGCCCAGAACTGGACACAGCACTGCAGCTGTTCCTCATCAGGGCTGAGCAGAGGGACAGGGTCACCTCCTTTGATCTGCTGGCAATGCACTTCTGATGCACCCCAGGATCCCACTGGCCCTCCCGGCCACAAGACCACCTGGCT
Source organism: Pitta sordida (assembly GCA_013390025.1). NCBI lineage: Eukaryota > Metazoa > Chordata > Aves > Passeriformes > Pittidae > Pitta > Pitta sordida. The sequence continues at coordinate 70,761 of WEKX01016344.1, read as the reverse complement.
GCCTTGGTCAAGTTGTCATCCACCAGGCCCTTCTCTGCAGAGCTGCTCTTTCACAGCTTGGTCCCCAGCCTGTCCTGGAACTTGGGGCTGTTCCTCCCCAGGTGCAGGACCTGAACTTGCCCTTGTTGAACCTCATTACGTTTCTCTCTGCCCAGTTCTCAAGCCTATCAAGGTTCCCCTGAATGGCAGCACATCCTTCAGGCGCATCAGCCACTCCCCCGGTTTTGTATCATCAACAAACCTGCTGAGGTCTGTTCTATCCCTTCATCCAGGTCGTGGATAAACAAGCTGAGTAAAGCAGGATGCAGAGTTGCTCCCTGTGAGCCCCACTGGCTGCAGGATTCTGGATTCTGCTCCCCTGATCCCAACCCTCCGAGCTCTGCCATTCAGCCAGGTCTGGATCCACCTCACTGTGCATTCAGCCCACCCCTATTCCTGAGCTTATTGGGGGGTGTCCAAAGCCTTGCTGGGTCGAGGTAGGCAACATCCACTGTTGTCTCTCTCTTTGGTTAACTGTTTAACACAGCTTAGTGTGGAGTGTGGATGAGATGTATTTTTATCTGCTGTAACTGAGCAAATTAAATGTAATTTTTGATGGATCTGGAAGATCACCCATGTGACTTTTAGGCTGTTACTTCAGGGCTGCACCAGTGCCATTGCCCAATGCCAGTTGGCTCCAGTGCAGGCACTTGCAAAACCACATTTTTTTACATGCTGATGATGTGGGTCTGTCTGGGGAACAAACACCATTTATTGTCAAAACTTCTGTTTATTTATAAAAGTAATTTTATTGATTTGTCTCTTTTGTGACTATAATATATGCAATGAAAAGTAACTAATTAATAACAGGTTATGGTCTTAAATGTTCTGAAGAATATCTCTATTGCATATATTTCTAGAGGAAATTCTGGAATTATTTTAATGTACTTTTGTTGTTGTTTCAGTTAGAATTTTATTTCCCGTTAAAGTTCCTGAAAGTTTGTGGATCTTGCTCTTAACACCTGCTACTTACAGTCCCCTGGGAAACCTTGTGACAATAGAGGCTGTGAATTTCATGCTGCAGAGTCACACAGTAAGTTTTCTTACTCTGTCAAAAAACACATGTAGCAAATTTTGTAAAACACTCAACATTCCATACTCTTATTTTTTGACAGGGCAAGCACTTTCCTTTCCTGAGGTGTCAGTGGGGAGTCCAGCCTCCATGCCCTGAGGTGCCAGACAATGTCCTGCCCTGTGCTCACTCCACTCCTCCTGGTAGACTTGGTCATCATCTCCCTGGGACACCTCCCTGCCACGTGTGGTGTTGTCAATTTTTAGGGTTATTAAGCCAACCAAACAGCAGTTCAATTGTACAGTAAATTTGTAGTTGGTATTTAAATCACTGCTTGTCGACTTCTGAGATTTATGTCATTAAGCAGCAACATGGTATTTGGTGACTTCTGTTGAAGAGATAAGCAAAATTATTTTTTATATTAATCTTAATGGTTTACAGTATGAAGTGTCTGGGTATTTTGGATTTCTGGGTGACTTACTGATTAGGCCAGAACCTTCCAGCTGCTGCCAGATGGTTTTTAATTTTGCTTCATGCAAATTCCCAATGCACAAAGATCTTCCAAGTTTTAGTAAACATTGAGCCAAGTTCTGCAGTTCAGGCAGCAATGCTTAAACCTGCACTTGGGGTTACCTTTTGAGTTGTCCTTTGCCAATGAGAGAGGTTAGACAGGTGTCAGACTGGTGCTGGCTTTAGTAGGTGGGTGTGATGAAAGACTGGGAGTCCAGGCACAGCCCTTGGTCCCAGAGAGAAGTGAGGAGCTCTGATGCCTGGATACAGCTCTAGAGAAGGCTGAGCTTGGCAGAGTGACCACTGAGACAAACCCTGTCTTAAAGGCACTGATGGTCAAGACAGTCTTGTGCCAGCAGTGATTTCTCCTCCCCTTGCTGATCATGGGTGTCTGTCCCATCTGCTGCTGGACCCTCCTGCAAACAGGGAACTCCAAGGCAAAACAAAGCCACATTGGTCAGTGTTTCCCTGAAGAACACACCTGTGAGCTGGACCTGGGTGTCATTCCAGCTGCTTTCAGTACTAGCTCGGTGTTGTGTAACATGAGCAGTGTTTACATTTGTAATATAAAATGGGCTATCCATGCAGTTTCAGTAATTTTTCCTACAGGAGAAAAGAAGATTTGGTAAAAACAAGATCACAGGTGTTAAAAATTACCTCTCAAAGCAGAGGCGGGATGAATGTATGTCAGCCGAAATGCAGGAGCTGACAGAGTGATTACTCTGGATTAACAGCTCCACACGATCTGAAGTGATGAGGGGTATCTGGAAAAAGCACACACCAATCCTGTGGCCCTGTGTTCCTGCTGGAATGGATGCGTTTGGGATTGAATTGCTGGAAAAGCACAGCTAGAGACACAAACAGGTAGAAATTGCATTTTAGAATCCAAATTTTAAATTAAGGTGCACACAAACACTTCTTTATTTGTGCTTTTGCAATCAATAAATTGCAGTGTTTACATTGTGAATTAAAAGATACTTTCAAACTGTGAAAACTGGCATTTTTAGACAAAAAACCTCTGCACTGATTGTCTTCTCTGGGCTTTTATTGGTGGGTTTTTTCCAAATTAAATTAAGAGCTTTATCTAAAATCTCGTTATATGGATGATAAATAATTTATGTGGAAACAAAATTAAGATTAATTTTTATTGGTGGGGGTTGTTTTAACTAATTGATGTAGAAACATTTTTGGAGATTGGTTGAATACAGTAAATAGAGAATATTTACATTTTTGGTGTGGCTGAAAAAATTTAATTCTAGTAAGAAAGAACAGTAATATATGGAGAGGATTGGATTTTCCCAATCTCTACCAGGCCTTTTGCTGCCAAAAGTACCTTTGAAATCCAGCACAAATTCACTCACCCTCTTGGCTTTGCTGGAGGTGTGGGATGCAGGTCACAGATTTGGGCAGAGCTCTGTACCTGAGCTGACCCCTGCAGCAACAGTGAGCTAGTGAATGTATTTCATTTGCTTTTTAACAAAGCAGGGAAACCTTGTGTTAGAGGGGAGCAGTTCAGGTGAGAAATCCAGGTATTCGGGACTAAGGAAATGCCAGAGCTGGGATTGCCACTGCAACTTTCTTCTCCAGTGTAAATACTGACATTGCCATGAGGCAGTTTTAATTGCAGGGTCACAATCATTTATCTCAAAGGGTATTTGACTCTTTTCAGTTCAGATGTGTTATTCTAGTTTCATGAAAAGCTGCTCAGTATTTTGATACTTTCTTTGTCTGGTGTCGTCTGGATCTGACAGTCCCTGCTCTGCTTTCTGTTGGGACTATTTGTTCTTCCTGGCATTTTTTATTCTTGGCCTTTTTCTGTCATTCTTACTGTTGCACTGAGGTGAGTGGTTTGGTCTTTGCAATGTCCCTAAAGGTAAGGGACTGGAATAAGGCCCATTTTACAGATGGAAACCAAATTGTAAATCTTCCCCCTGACTCTGCACAGCCAGTTTAACATGCAAAAGGCTCCTCCTAACCTCACTTGCAACTTAGTTTCCCGGAGTTTGTGGATGAAGGGAGGAGGGAGAGAAGCCCTATAGCAAAGAGCTCTTTAAAGAACATAAATTAAATTCCTACTCTGAATTAGTCTCACGGGGAATCAGCGTGAGAGAGTCAGGCTGCCCTCATTAGGGCCTAAAGATAAGTAGCATGAGGCCAGATCCTCATGCAGATGNTGAGTTTGTTTGAGAATGTTGTGCTCTCAGTTTTGTGTGAAAGTGACTCAGATACTCGACAGTGAGTGATTTTGAAGAAGGAGAAGCAAAGGCGGGTTTATTTCAGTTATAGGGGACGAAATTGTTGGTGGGACAAACTAATAGTGGGGCAAGCACTCAGCAACAAGCTGACGTGTATCTGTGTATTTGTGTGGATGTGGATGTGTTTATACCTGGATACACAGATATAATTGGGAGTGCAGACAGTAGAGATACAAAGGATTCTCAATAAACTTTGTGCAAAGATTTTGTAAAGGCCTTGGGGTTTTCCAGTGCTTTGCAGATGGAGTGACCCCGCGTGAGGCTCATTTACAATCAAAGAGACAAATTTTTCTTCAGTGATAGCTTCTCTGTTCCATGTGTAATAGTCCCTTTGCCTTGCAAGTATCCTGTTTGTGTGTATTAACATATTTATTTGGGGGGATGAGGAGACGTGTAACACACTTGATAAAACACTGCTGCTTTAAAGTATTTTTTTCAAACAAGAATTTATTATATAAATCAAGACTTTATTAAATGGCTGGGCATATATGTATAAATAGGAACGGGTCTTGAAGTATGGCACCCTTAAACTGAACAAAGTGATTAGGATAACTGATAGCTAAATAAGGTTTTTATGTGCCTGTGGGAGCCATATTAGGATTGATTTGACAAGGCAGTTCAGCTGTGGCAACAGTCATAATATCTAACACAACATTATGTTTTATTAGTAAAATCCTTAAGTGTAGCAAGCTGTTTGTGTCAAAACAACAGTATATTTTAGGGAAGAAAAAGACTTGCTAGATAGAAGCTGCATCATCAGGAATGATAATATATTAGAGCACTCTTGCATTCAAGAGATCCCCTTCTGCCACCACTGAATCAGTGGTTAACTGTGCTCACTGAAATGCTCCCTTCAGCTTCACAGAGTCATTTGGAGGGAACCCTAACAGTGATTTTTAATTTGCTATTTTAAAATATGATGACGACTTAAATACTGCACCATCAGATTTATCTCCTTTTTTGTTTTTCACAAGAAAATAAATGGAAATACTCAGAGTGTTTGGTAAATAATTTGGCTGAAGTACTTTGCTGACATTACCTGAAGATGAACAATTCACAGTCATCACTTGAATTAAACTACTGTTTTTAAAAAATAGAACTAAAGGTTATTCCAACAATTATTTAATTCTATTTTCTTCCTGTGTTGTTGCCTTAAGTATTTAATCATAAATATATACTTTTCATTTATAAAATAGTCTTGCTTCATCTATCTTGGATTCATCTCTCATATGTTTATGTTATAAATCCTAAAAATTAGAACAAAGAGGTCATTTGGTAGCATCATGCTTTCTGTTGAAAACTGTATTCCTCTCTGTGTGAGGATTCAATTTATTAAAATAATTTTGCCGTTGTCCTGATTGCTGGAAACTACCTTGGTAGAGAAATTTTAATGGAGTGCCAGTGATATATTCCTAAACTAGCAAGTTCTTAACAACCCTGGAAAGTGACTGCTTGATTACACTTTAACGGTATTTGCAAATAAAATCACAAGTAATTAAGGGGAAATCTCCAGGCTTTTGAGCAAGTTTGATGCATGATAACTGCCTGATCCAGCTTCATCTAGAGTAATGCTGTGTAGACAAGAGCTACTGAGATCAATAGCAACATAATGATAGTGGCAGAATTAAGTGAGTAACCTGAGAACTGTGTCTTCAAAATGCATGCAGCTGCCACCAGCCAGGGCCACACAGTGCACTCCTGCTTCCGTCCTAAATGTTCATCAAAAGACGCCCTGCAGGAAAATGGAGTTAGATGCTCTTTATTGCTGATCGTGTCTCTTGCCACATTTATCAGGGAAATTGGATTAGCAGTTGGCAGCTGCAGGTAGACAAGGTTCTGCAGTGATTAAATATGCAGCTTGGCTGCATTTGTTGTGACAGACCTTTAGTAAATTCTACTGTAAGCACCATCTGTCTAATTTGTATATAGAAAACTTGGTGCTTGAAGCTACTGATAAAGAACTAAATCTGTTGCTTTATCATAAACCAAACTTTTGCTCTAAATTATCTTAAACACAATTTATTAGGTTAAAGCTATTTTTCTATCATAATGAATAAATAATCCCTGCCAAAGTGCTTTCAGGTACTTTGTTTTGTAAGTGCTGAAAAACAAAAACAGTTCTTCAATAAAATGCTTAGTATTGCCATCCACAGGGAGATGACACTGTTAAAATATCACCAGGAAAATGGTCCAGGACTGCCAAATTCATTTAATTTGTGGGTTTTACTAGGACTTTCTGACTGGTTAGGTGTTTTTTTAAGGTTTTTAATACTTCTGAAATACACCACAGGAAAACACTTGTAACAAGGGAGCTCTTTCTTTGTAAAATACATTTGTAATCATTACATCTGCATACAAAGCATATGTTTAGGTTTCTTTTCCAGGGAAATGAAGTATAATTGAAGATGGCTGAAGTAATTATGTGTATTTGTGTGTTGCTTTCTTTTTTCCTTCTTCCTTCCTTTTTTTAATTTTTTTCTTTGCTACTTCCGTCTTCACATTTTTATATTAACAGGAAAAATTTCCAGTGTTAAACCCATGTCTAATTTTCTCCTAAGGATGTCCAGGTTTCTTTTGACAACATGCTTAAGTAATCTATGGCCTGGGCAGCTGGAATCTCAGGAGCACTTTGTTTATAGTTGTGACATCATCAGGTTTGCTAGAAATGCATGGAAAAAGGATCTGAAGAAAAAGCAGTTAAATAGCAACATGCTATCTTTAGCTGGTTTGTAGAAACTCCATGCTGTTAAATTATTTAAAATCCTTGATTTTCAGCTTGCACACATTAAAAGTTTTCACACTAAGTGCCAAATGTTGCAAACAGCACTTTAACAGAATGATTTTGCTTTGATCCCTGTAGCAGTTCCTGAATAATTTATCACAGGTTATTGCCTTAATTCTGGAGAGGGATAGAGCAATAAAGGCAGATGAAAACACTCCAGTTGAAACACCTTGGGGCCTGCTCATTCCTCTGACATGGCTCTTTTGTTGGAACTATTTAGAGGTTATTAAGATGTGTCTCCAGAATTAAGAGTATGCTGTAAGGATGAAGACAGCCATCTTAATTCTAAAGACAAAGCACAATGACCCTTCACCTTTTTTTTCCTTTGTTGTTATTATATAGTAGAATTATGAGGGTAATATTATAGCTGCACCCAGTAGTGCCACTATAGTTAAGGGTCTGTCAGACTTTCCATTACGAGCCCCGTTTTGGGGGTGGGGGGCATAGGGAGGCTCGTCTGTTTTAGATTGTGTTAGTCAGACACTTGGCACATGTTGGCAAGTCAGAGGGGCTTTTCTGGGAATGTTTAAATCTACAGCTCCTTGCCTTTGAAAAAAATCCATTGAAAAATGTTCCTCAGGACTTTGAAACAAAATACCTGAATTCCTTTTTAAAATGACTTCATTATAATTAAATCTTAAGGAAACCAATCACTGACATCCAGGGAAGGATATTTCAGAATCAAAATTTGAACAAAATTGTTTCATTAGCAAGATATAAACCCACGTGCAGCTGACAAGCTCCTCTTGCTGTGTTTCTTGTATTTCCTGTTCCTCACTTCTCATGTCACTGGTTTGGCCATTGCTGGTGCTGCCATTGCCTGTCCTGCTGCCCTGGGAGGAGCTGTGGGGCACCTGGGAAGGACACGGGAGCTTCACGTGTTCTTTTTGTCAGTGTTGGGTTTGCAAGACACTCCAGATCCCACGGGATGATGCACAGAAAGTAGATGTATAAGTGTATAATGTTGTTTGGCATTAATAAATATTAAGTACATAAGTGCTATTTGATTACTCATAATGGACTAAAACAAGGTTGTCTGAGGATTTTAGGGGTTTGAGGGGAAGATTCTTACTAACCATGACCTGAGCAAGCATGGAATCTGGGGTGACTTTGGCTCCTGTTAGAGTTTAAGGCTATTTTTACCAGTGACTTAAATGGATCAGGATTTATCTCAGGGTTCTGGAGGCTGTTCCATAGGGTGTTTGTCTAGTGCTGACTGTGGCTGAGTTATTTTACACAATTGAGTTCCAGTGGATCCCATCTAAACCACAAGTTTGCTGGAGTTTTACAGGACAAGAATATTATGGGGGCCTTGTAGACCGAGGTCATTTATTAAGAATAGTGTGATTAATGGTGTGGACCTTTAAATAACTGTATGAATTTAAATAGTAGAAAACTAAGAAATGTAGTTTATGTAGTAGTTGGTCTCCTTTCTTTAGAATTTGAGGTCAGTGGTGTCTGAAGTTGCCTGATGTTTGTGAAACTTCCTAGAAATCTGGGACCATAGTTTAAAGAAAGTTGCGCATCTACTTTTTAAATAGATTTTTAAGTCTCACAACCAAACGATTTTCTGTGTATATTTGCAAAGGACTCTTTTCTTACTTTTTTTTTTTTTTTAAATATAAAACAGAATAAGCACATTGGAGGAATATGGGTTGGGCTGGTTGTCCTTTTCTAATCCAAGTTCTAAACCACTGTAGGATGGGGAGATCCTTCTGCCTAAGCACATGCTCAGACAAGGGCAAGTTCCTGCCCTGCCAGGGGCTGTAGTTCCTCTTCTCCTCAGCTCCAGATTTGCTTTGTTCAGCCTTGCTTCTCTCCTGTTTGTGTGGCTGAAACAAGCAAAGGAACGAAAACCAGCCTGGAATATTTCCCCTCCCTTGTATCTGTGGCTGCCCCTCTGCCTTCAGAGAGAAGTAGAAAGTGTTGCTGCTGAGTTCTTTTAGTTCTGTGTGTTCTGGCCACCTTATCTGCTAAATTATTTTCTGTGTGGACAAAGCAGAACACCAAGTATGAAAATACAGATGAATATAAAGTTAGAATTTTATATTGCATCTTCTCAGTATTGAACACTTCCTCTCTGGTGATTTCAGAGTCCCATTAAAGTTAATGAGAGTGGAGACCTCTGAGCATCTTTGCAAGTTCAGGCCATTTCAATGCACAACGGAAGGGAAATGCAAATATTAAAATACTCCCAGCAACCTCTCTGGTGTTTGGTAAAGAACTGCCTGTCCTGGGATAAATCCATGTGTGTGCCACCCAGACCAGCCAGACTGGTGGGTCCGTGGGTGAAAAGTGGAAATTACACCTGGTTTAAGCTCACATGGAGCACTTTAACAAGGCATCAGCTGTCATTCAGTCTTTATGTGATCAATTAAAATGAATATTTGAGTCTTACCTTTTGTATTGCTCAACACTAAATATTACAGTCTTAGCACCAAGTGAAAACTCTGGGCTTAAAGATAGAACTCCTTCCTGGATTCTTTGCCATGCTTCTATGATATTTTTCCCCAGACTCTGCAGAAGTGTGGCCTTTTATTGCAAAAAGAAGTACAAACCCCAGCTGCAGCACATGGATAAAATATATTAAAACTACCAAGTTGTAAAAAAGAATATTTATGTCAGAGTAAAATGAAAAGTTTGTTTATGATGTTAAAATATTTTTCATTTACTAGTGTTTCTTATTCATATGTATTAATTATCCTAAAAACTCCCTTTGGTAGGGGCTAATTATCAGTTCATAGAGTTTGGCTGCATTTGAGCTGGAAGGACTCTGAGCCACACTTCAGTCAGTAAAGGGGAAAAAAGGCATTTCAGAACTAATGTCAACAGAGACAGATTTGTGTAGTCTTCTCTAAACAAAAAAGTAATTTTTTTGAAAGAAACGTAACTTGGAAAATTACTTTAAGGAAACCCAACAGAAAAACAAAACATATGTTAAAATAACCGTGCAATGGGAGTCTCAGCTCAGTCTTAATTGTAGCTTGTTATGAGCATCAGTTAGTCTTACACCTAATTCCAAGCTTAAATTAACATTTTATTGTTATTAATACTTTAAATAAATTAATACAGGAAGTCACTTTTAAACATGAACGCATAGTATTCATATATTATAATGAATAATGTAAATTAAAGTATGAGAGCACATCAAATAACCAAGAGCATTTCCTAAGAATCTTGGAAAACTTGGGGACATCTTTGTGTTTAGAAAAAAAAACCAAAAACGCAAACCAACCAACAAAAAAAAACTTATTTCGGTGAGACATTTAAAGTAATGAGCCCAACTCCGTGGTCATTCTTGGCTGCTCGCTGCCCCATCTGCTCGGTGCTAACGTGAAAATCAATTAGTGCGGCTCTCGCCCAGTGGCAGCGTCTGCCCATGGCGAGTGTCCTTTGTGCCCGCACAATGCCCCTGTGTGCCGCGGGGATGCCAGGCCCCTCGCATTAGGGTAATCGTGTGGCACAGCGGGGAAGAGGAAACAAAGCTAAATGAACTAATGTGTAATCAGCTGAAATTACAGCACAATGGACACCGTGCGGTTCTCGGGGAAGGACCAGGCAGAGGTCACTTTTGTGTTGTGTCACACGGCTAATCTGGAAAACATGGCCCAGTGCCTTTCTTCGCTTCACAAATCTCGAATGTTTTCATTACAAAAAAAAAAAAAAAAAAAAAAGCCGTGTCTTTAATTCCAAACACGATGTACTATGTTTGGTTTAACATCAGAAGTGCTTAAAAAATACTATCCAAGTGCTATCTGGGGAGATTTCATTCTCTGGTATGAATCATGTCTTTAATTTAGTCAGTTACTATCTATTTATGTCAACTCTATTAATAATCACAACACCTGCAGTCCTCTTGATCCAGAAGAAAATGGACGTCTGGAAACAAAATCAAAATCTTTACACTGGAGTTTGCTTCAATAAATAAGATAATAAATTCTGTTTGCTTTAAATATTGTATACATTTTTAAGCCAACACACACAATAATACTCCTGGGTATTTTCTTAACACTACGGAGAAATATTTTGTATTTTTATAAATACAGTGGCAGTAGTTCTCTCTCAGGCACACAGTCATATTGGTAATAAACTGCTGAAATACAGAAGGGCTGTGAAAATATTTGTTTTAAAATTTAGATCTCACAAAACTGTGAAAATTAATTACACGTTTTAGGGGCAAAAAAGTCAGATTCAAGAATAATTGCATGCTTTACAAGAAATCAAGCTTTAAAAAATATTTCTATTTTAAGTCAATTATGAAGATCTACTGTTCACTAATAATCTTCCTGGTTAAGAAAGAGGAAACTGCAACTCAGAAATGATCCTTTCAGGACTGACAGGCTGTGCAGCAGAGCCTGGTGATCCCAGTGCCATCCTAGGGGACGATTCAGGAACCCCGTTTAAGACCTTCCCAAGCCTGCCATGATTCTGTTTGTGTGCAGACTCAGCTTGCAGAAAGCAAGCCCAAAACAGAAAGCAGTGTAATCTTTATCTCTCCTAAAATCAGTGGAAAGCATCCCTTATTTTCAGCTTTAGAGGACTAGAGGGGGAGAAAAACAAACCATCACCACCAAACCCCGTCAGTCCCGAAGCCAGGCTGTGAATTAGCATCTCATTTTCTAGTGGGCACCGCTGGGTACATTTAACTTCGTTAGTACCGTTTGTGCTCATGTTACCCTAAAACTCAATAAACCAGAAAGATGTGCAAGAGCAGATCAGGGCTGCTTCCATTTCCAGTTGGTTTTACTTTGTTTTTCCTGGTGCAGCAGGAGTGTTGTGCTCCTGAGCAGAACTGCAAATCTCCAGTTGTGGGAGGAGACTTAACTCCTCTCCGTTTGGAAAAAATGGATGCACCCGTGGAGGTGGCTTTTTAGAGAAGGATCCAGGAGATGGAATCCTCAGGACCCTTTCCGTTTTTTGGGTTTTTTTAATAATTATTTTTTCCTTTCTCTTTGTGAATTAAGTGTATTTCATTATTCCACACCCACAAAAAAAAAGATGGAAATGTAGCTTTGTGTGGAATTCACAGCTCAGGCCTCCTCGGTTTCTTTTCCCTTGCACAGGTTAAAAATGTTTTTCTTCCTCCCTTTTGGCTGTAAAGGATAAGTGCTTCTTTTCAGTGGATTTCTCCTCATTTGGACAAGTCTGGCTGCATCCAGGTATTGATCCCAAGAATTATGGCAGAATGAGCTGCTATTATCACAACTCTTATTTACTGTAGATAAAGACAGGAAGGTAAATGGGAGGAGAAGGGAGGGCCAGGTGCCAATTTCTTCATATGAAGTTTAAAGTTCCTTTGATTGACACATTCCTCTCGTAATTTCAAATATATCATCAGAAAAATGGTTTTAATAGCAAAGAAAAGCTGTTTTACTGAAAGATGGTGTTCTGTTATGATTGAGGCCCTAATATTTCAATACCAAAAATGGCAAATATTAGCCAAAATAAATCCATTTATTTACATATATTTGTTCAATAAATAAGCAATACGAAGAGGCAAGGAATAAAAAGCTAAGCTTTTAATATATCATAAGATGATGTTTATTCTGTATTGAATGCTGTCAGAAACAGTCACCTGTAGATCTTTGGTAGAAGAATGTCTCAATAAACTTCTGAAGTGATTGCAAGACATATTTTGGGTCTAAGGCCTGTCCATAACAATTTGCACTGGGTAGTCTCTCTGCTGATTGCAGTGTTTAGGATTTAAGCTTTGCCCAGTAGATGGCAAAAATGAGCAGAAATAATTCCTTTTAAGTCCTTTTGGTGAAGGGAGGGGAGGGAGGAGGTGGGGGGACACTTGTACCTGGTGTTGTACCAATTGATTGAGTTGTGGCTCGTGGTTCCGAGGTGTGTTGTCAGGTACATAGGAGCTGCTGAGTGGGGCTGGTTTGTAGCAGCCTTGCTTATACTAATTGAGTTTCTCCAGCAAATCAGGCTCCTTGGAAAAAGGCCAAAGGCTTTTCATAATTGTATTGACAAGAAAATGAATATGATAAATGGTGTTCATTCAGCTAAGACAAGATTTATAGTTTTCCTCTGGCAAGGGATGAAGAGAAAATATTTATAATAATAGTAAAATTTGTTTTAAAGTTGTATTAGGTGATCTCTCAAGAGACTTCATTAAAATACATATATCCAAATGTTTTAAGCAGCTTCAGGTGTTCAGTGTAGCATCTTCACAAAGTATCCAGTAATGAACAATGAAAAAACCCCATCATACAAACAAACAAAACAAAACAAAAAAACCCAAACCCCTGGATATGAAAGTCATTTATTCTTCCTGAAATATTGATATGTCAAGCTGTCAATGACGATTGCAGTACCACAGCTTGGGAAAGTTTATTTGCCTTTGTATTTGGAATGTGTGGGCTCTGGAGTTTGTGGGTCAGTCCTGGATGAACAAGCGTGTCCTGGAAAATGCTGAGTACCCTCTGATGGAGGGTCAAAACCTCCTTTTCCATAATGGTGATGGTTCTCCTCACGTGTTTTAGTCTACCTTTACTTCCACACTGCCTGGACACGATGTTGGATGTTTCATGAGTTTTTTCCATACTAATACCAGCCTGCAGTCTGAGGTCCTTGGACAGTCGGATTCACCCATGGGGATTGATTTGTGAGTTCAGGGTAATACCCACTTCTTTGTTCCTTTCACTTAGTGGTTCTTACACTTAGGTGGTAACCCATAGGCAGTCTTTTCCTGTGCCCCTCCCAGCTGACTCTCAGTATTTGATGATTTCTGTTGTCTGTAAAAGTTGCAGTAAGATTGCAAGAATTAAATTGCCAGGTATACTCAGAGTTACAGTCAGTTTGATAGCACCCCATGTCTGTGGGTGGGTGGTTGAAACTGCTCATAGAAAATACCTATGCACACAGACACACACCCCCTGAGCTCAGAGAACAGTGCCTTCCATCTAGTGGTCGTTTAGAAGTTCCAGGTGACCTGTCCTGGGCTGTTCCTGTGCTGCTCCAGGTGTGGATCACTAGAACAAGCAATACAATCTTTTCATCGAACTATCAGTGTTCCCTACTTACCCAAATTCAGACTGTATTCCGTAACAAAGTAAAACCATGGGCAGGAATAAAATGGCTTCTTCAAAGTTACTTTGGTTTTGGAGAACTAAATTTTTAAGTTATGTGTTTCTACTATTCAGGATTAGGTACAAATTTGAAAGAGCCAAATGGCTGTAGAGGTTGGAGATTCCTAATCACAAGAATGCATTTTCCATGAAACAGTGATCTGTTTGTAAGAGCAGTTATTGCCCATTTACAAAGATTCAAACCTCACTATCATTTTTTGCAACTTGAAGTCCTTGGAGCTTGAACCAGCTGCTTAAGTTAAGTTCATGGCTTAGCCAGATTACTTGAAGCTTGTGGTTAAAAACACTTACAAATTATACTCTGCTTAAAACCAATTCATTTCACTTTATTGGATTTCTAAAAGAAGCAATAAATTGCCAAACCCTTTATGTCGATCCTGGCTTTTATAAAAGTTGACTGTAGTTTCCAGTCTTCCCTGGTCAATGAATATGAATTAAGAACAAATCACAGTGGATGTATGAGCAGCCTTTGATATTGCTGCCTTTAGCTCAGAGGGTTTGGCTGTCAAGTTACTCTCCTTGCCATGAGATCTGAAAAGGCACCTGCTTTCTGTCCCGTGAAATGCCACAGGGAGATTGTTGCACCATCTCCCTGTAGCTCCTGGGATGGTTGAGGGATGGGAGTGGCTGAGGAGCACAGCTCGGTTCTGCACCTTGTGTGGGATCTGCTGCACCTGGACAATGTTGGCTGTCCTGTTGGGATGGATGTTCCACTCAGCAGGAATGTCACTGACATGAGGGAGTTTTTAAGGGGTGAGATGCCAGGGGTCATCTGTGCCCTTTGAGGGTATTTCAGGTAAGTGTAACTCTAGGGTTTTTTTATTTTCAATGTAAGGAGCCCCATACAGGAGTGAGGAGCAAGGCCTAGGAATACGTGTCACATGTCAGTCTCTTCCTCTCTGTGTGTGCAGAGCCTCAAGCAGTTGGCAGCAGGACTGACCCCCTTTACTGCCAGACTAGGCAATGACGTTTTCCTAAGGATAGACACCATTTCCCCTGTTTAAACAAAATAGAATTATATGACAAGAGATAAAAAATAAAAATAAATTTATTATCACAGAATCACAGAATCACAGAATATTATGAGCTGGAAGGGACCCACAAGGATCATCTAGTCCAACTCACCATCTAACACCCGTAGGGAGACCGAGAGCACATCGCAGGGCATAACACCAGCCTAGATCCCTCACAGTCTAGCAGGCCACTCCGAGCCGGAAGGGGCCCAACGTCATCCAGCCCTACACCTCCCTGCTAGACCATGTCACTAAGCTCCTCGTCCAGTCTTCTCTTAAACACCTCCAGGGACGGTGACTCCACCACCTCCCCGGGCAGCCCATTCCAATATGCGATTACTCTCTCTGTGAAGAACCGCTTCCTAATGTTAAGATTGAACCTCCCCTGGCGTAGCTTGAGGCCGTGCCCTCTCGTTCTGGTGTCGTCAGCCTGGAAGAAGAGGTCCACACCCATCTGGCTGCAACCTCCCCGCAGGTAGTTGTAAACAGCAATGAGGTCCCCTCTGAGCCTCCTCTTTTCCAGACTGAACAGTCCCAGCTCCTGTAGTCGCTCCTCATAGGGCCTACCCTCCAGTCCATTCACCATCCTCGTTGCCCTTCTCTGGACCCTCTCAAGCAGCTCAACATCCCTCTTGAACTGGGGAGCCCAGAACTGCACACAGTACTCAAGATGAGGTCTGACCAGCGCTGTGTACAGGGGAAGGACAACCTCCCTGGACCTACTGACCACACTGTTCCTGATGCAGGCCAGGATGCCATTGGCCTTCTTAGCCACCTGGGCACACTGCTGGCTCATGTTGAGTTTCCTATCAATCAGTACACCCAAGTCTCTCTCCACTTCACTAGTCTCGAGCCACTCCTCCCCCAGCCGATAGCGGTGCACGGGGTTGTTGTGGCCAAAGTGAAGAACCCGGCACTTAGCCTTGTTAAACCTCACACTGTTGGAGCCTGCCCACCTCTCCAGCCTGTCAAGGTCCCTCTGGAGGGCCTTCCTACCCTCCGGCTGTTCAACATTTGCCCCCAGCTTAGTATCATTAAACAAAACTATTGAGTAGATTAGCTAGCTCATGGTTTAATAGCAAATTATGTAGTTAAAATATCTTCGTTCCATATAAAAATCTGTTTAACTCTTTGCCAGCCAAGTTGTGCTGCCTCATTTCCATTTGCCAGTCTTCATTTTTATCCAAATAAACTTCTTTTCAGCACATTGGGAAAACTATGGGTCAGCTTTGTTTCAAACCAATGCATGAAATATTTTGATAATGTCAGTATCTCAAATATTTTTTTTAGTTACATTGAAAAGTCCACTTACTTTTCCAGCACTGCATTTTTTGAAATCCTGTTTTGAAAGAACAACTTTCTCTTGGATGCTGATGACCAAACAACACTCCTTAAAGTGTTCCTAGAAGTCTAACTTTGCTGGTTTGGCAAAATTCTCCTCTTGGATGCCCTGGAAACAGCTTCATACAGTCAAATGCATCAAATATATATCAGGTCACACTGAAATTTGGGACCCAGGATTGACAAATGTGTTCGAATTAAATTGCCATTTAAGACTTAGGCTGTTCATTAAAAATCTGAGCTCATTTTATATAGTTTATATATATGTAAATACTTCTAGGTTAGCTTCTCATATAGAAACTCTTTTCCTGCTGTAGTGACTGTTTCCCACTGAGCCATTATTGTTTCCAAGGCATTCAGTGTTCCAAGCAGGGAGCTGCTCTGGGAGTGCCTCTGTCGGTAGCTCCCAGGGCTCTGTCTGGGCTGGTGCTGTGTGAGGGAAGGTGTTTGGCAGCTCTGGGTTCTCACTGTGCTCTGGGAAGACACCCCACACACGTTTCTGTCCTTCAGGGAGCTGGGGGACCAGGAACCAGCCTGCACAACCCCCATCGTGGAGCTGTTGGCAGAATTCATGCAAAACAGGTAAGAAGAAAACTGGACCAGTGATGAGTAATTCAAGGGTCTGCAATCTCTGTGCCATCTGATGTTTGGGTTGTGTCTGACTTTAAGGCTGCTCCTTTCATACCTGGGAGCAAGACTCACAAGCAGGACTCAGATTTCAGTGTCCTGATGTGGTTATACCAAAGTGGGAGATGGTACAAAATGAGTGGTCAGGAGTAATACAGGGATAGGTGTGAGAGACTGTGGTGATTTTATATCAAATGTCAGTGGAGGTGAAAGTTAACTAGGGATAAATACTAACCATAAAATTAAATATCAGGAAATTGGCTGCTGTGGAGATGTGCCGCAGGCTGAATTTCTTCCTCAAGCCAAGCATATGTGCCTGTTAAACCACAGCTCCCTTCATGAGTCCTTTTGCAACTCAGCTCATCCAAACAAGGTAGAGAGGAGTCGTATGTAAAACAACAGTATTTATAATCAACAGGTAATGACTTCTCCCACATCTCAACTCTGCTGTGTGGGCTCATCAAAAAGGCCTCAGTATGATTCTGGGAGGTGATTTCTATACTTGACATCACGGTAGTTAGAATGAAATTCCAGGTTTACCGTAAGTAACAGATCAGTTTGTTTGGGGAAATAATCATTATGCTTGGAAATATTTCGTATAGTGCCCAAAGGAAAAAACAGATTTTAAAATGTAAAAATTATAGTCTCTGCTGGGTGTCTTCATGACCAAAGTAAGTGGAATTTTCAGCAAGGAGGTATTATCTCTTATTTTGCCTTGTAAATCAAACTCACTTGGAAAAAAGCTGAAATATTTGAAATTTGAAAAAAAAAACCAAACCCAAGAGTTCAATCTAACAGCAGGAAATCAGGGCATAAAAGTTCCGACGTGGCTCCCAGTCAAACAGCAGTGTGTAGGTTGTGCACTTAGTGCCTGAGTGGCTGCCCAAGCTGTAGGACAGAATTCCCTGTGCTTTGTGCTGCCCTGCCTGCTGTGACTCCCTCTCTGCTTTGTGTTGGCTCATTAGCTCGGGCATCCTGGTGGCAGTAGTGGCAAAGTTTAGCCCGTCATTATTTGCTTGTGCACTCCGATACTGCTGCAGCTCATTTCAAGGAGGAGATGGTTAAAGCACAAACACAGAGCTCAAATAATGGTGAACAAAGCCAGGAGGAACTAGAACAATAAGTCTTACACAAGAGATAGCTCTTCAAGCCACTTTTCCTGTTCATGTATTCTACCCATTGCTCATGTTCCCTTTAGCAAACATCACCTGGGAAGGTGTTTGCACGAGCTGCATTAGCTCTTACAGGTTGGGATGCATTATACAGTGTTCTGTGACATGCTTGAAATATGGCTGAGAGTGTCAGGCTGTGCATTATGCCTTGATGAGCTGGTTTGGGGGGTTTGTCTCTGCCAGCCATTATCATTTGGATATATGGAATACACAAATGGCTTTTACCAGGGACACTTCATTCCTAAACACTTGGATTTACTCTCGAGTTTGCAGCAAGGAACTCAGCAAATAAGGATGTGGTCACCAAAAAATGGGACTTGCAGGAGAGAAAGCTCCGTCCTGGTCTCTGGGGTAGGAAACACACTGGAGTGCATGGTTGATCTGAGATGGATGAGACCAGAGAGATCACAGAAGCCCAGAATATTCTAAGCTGAGAGGGACCCACAAGTCCAGCTCTTAAGTGAATGGCCCATACAGGGATGGATCCTGTGACCTTGGTGTTCTCAGCTCTGGCTCACATCACTCAGTGGTGACTCCCTTCCCTTGCTGTCCAAATAAATGCTTAGTTTCCCTAAAGCTACTTAGAAGCTTGACACTTGTAGTATTTGAAGTTAACTTTTAGTCCTGAACTAGGAATTAGGCTTCCTTATTATAAAGACAGTGAGGCAAGAGACCTTTGGAAAGGACTCTGTTTCGTTTCCAGATTGGGAACAAGGTGGTTCTTGTTGGCTTTGGTAGTACCTGTGGTTTGGGTAAGACAACATGGTGCAGTCTTCTTGAAGTCTGAATGTTCCTGGAAAGCATCTTTGCACCTGGAGAAGTGCCTTGGGATTGCCACAGATGTTGGCCAGCAAAACAGTCACTTGAGACTGGTTTATTTTTAAAGGCTACACAGATGAAGAAACAGGCAAAAGTTAACCTGACCGCTTGGGCTATGGATTTTCGGGCTATGTTTGGGCACAAGGCATTCCCCAGTCATGGAAAGCTGTGTGTGGTGTACGTCCATCACCTTTCCTGGTTAAAACTGTTCTGTCTTTCGTCATGGGATTGTTACTCTGGCAACACATGGAGATAACTAGAGAGCATGTCACTGGACTGAAAGCTGGAGTTAGTTTATCAAATAATTGCACTTTGTAATCAGCAAATGTTGGAGGGGGGGGTTGTTTTGTTTTAGCAATGAATCCATTGCAGTTTTCTGCTCTGGTGGCCACCTGAATATTTTTGCTGTTCTTTTTTGGATGTTTTGACGTATCATCTCCAAACAGAATTCTGCTCTTCAGAGCAGCCAGTAAAATGATTTGTACATATCGTAGGCATTCATTAATGGTTCCTCTGCAGTCTAATTCTTTGCCTGCCTTGTGAGATAAAAATCCTGTTAGTTGCTGAGCCCTGATGGATTTGTGGGATCTGCAATGTGCTGCCAGTGCCATCCCATGGGGGTGCAGAGTGACAGTGCCATCCATTGGGAGCTCTTGTTTCCTAACTCAGGGTTCATTCTTAAACCAGGGCTACTTGTGTCACTATTTGCACTCCAAGACCTGTCCTGTGGCAGCTGCAAATGTGTTTCAGCAAAGCTACAAATACTCATGAGGTGTTTGATCCAGGCTGCTGATTGATAAGTGTGGGTTGATTTTATGTATTCAAATTATATTCCAGCAGTTTCGAAACATAATAGGACCATAACAGCCTTACCCTGGAGCACTGTTAAAAGTATTTATAATAAGTTGCTCCATTTTAGAACTCCCACTCACACATGCAACTGCAACAGATCTCTGACACCAGCAGGTTATTTTACACTCCAGCTAACTCTGGAGCTGACAATTTTGCTTTGTAATATTTTGAAAAGAACATTGCCAAGTTTTTGTGGAGAAACCTCATTCGTAGTTTGGCTAAAGAGGCGGAGCCATAAATTGCCTGTTTCTTTAAAAAAAAAATAAAAGGAAATTGATCTTCTGAATTTGGGTTGTATTCATTCAGGTTGGCTTTTGGTCTGGAAATTGTGTTACACAACAAACTTCCAATGTGATGTTGCATTTGATATGTAGGACATGGAAACAGTATTTGTGGAATGCACAAAGCATTTATTTGGAGCAGAAAAAATTACACACAAGCAACTCTCAGTCCTTGCAAATTTATTTTTCTGTTTCTTCTGCAAAGCCCATTTTTTCAGCTATGTTAAGTAAATATATTAGAACATTTAAGCAAAATAAAAAATAATATTTGAAAATGTATGAAAAGATAAAATGTAAATCTCTAGATGATTTTTTAAAAATCAAGTGTAGTCATGACGATGATTCAGCTCTCTCTTATGCTACCTGATCCCACTGCAGTCATATTTTTCTTTTTAATTTTTTATTTTAATTTATTTCAATCAGCTTTCTGCACTTAGGAAAAGCTTAACTATATTATTGAGCATCCATTCAGCTCAGTTGTTGGCATCAAGTTTCCAAACCTTGCTGAATAAACCGCACGAGTTGTTTTCAACCTGCTTCATTTCTAATTCATGTCTTAAAAAAAACACCAAATACCTTCTGCTTTCAGCTGCAGCTTTTATGGTGTGTGTGTGAAGTTCTGAAAATTTTCAGCCTTAAAGTGTCGGTAGCTTTTGCATGTGAGGACCAGGTAACATTTTCTGGCTCATGCTGGGATTTAATTGTGCAATGTCAAAGGGGATCTCAGCCCAGTGCAGATCTAAGTTAAAACTAAGCAGCAGAGCTGTGGAGCCTGTGGAAGTCATGTCCAAAGTCCTGCCATCCTCCTTGATGAGCTATGGGAAGGGTCCTGAGGAATGTGAGGCGTGTCCCTGGAGGTGTGGCACAAACTCCTTGACCAGGGTGGGTTGGAAGGGACCTGTTAAAGGTCACCAGTACCATCAGCAGGGACGTCTTGAGCTCCATCCTATCCATAAGGGCTATCTCTCCCGCTTCTGTACACAGTATCATAGTATTAGCAAGGTCGGAAGAGACCTTGGAGATCATCAAGTCCAACCTGTAACCCAACACCAACCCATTGCCTAAACCATGGCACTACCCACAGGACCATCCAGTCCAACTCCCCACCTACTAGACCATGTCACTCCATGTATCTCAGAACTATTTTTCTGGGGAAGGATGACCTGTGACTCAGAACTGTACTTAGTGTCCTCTAGAAGAAACATTTAATTCACCTGTCACCTGAAAGTGGAGCAAAGATGGAGCTGTGGGAAGGAGCCTTCATTCGGTATCTGCGTGGGGGTGAGTTATTTTGCTTTTAAACCACATGCACATTATCTTCAGTGTCCAACAGGGTCCCACCAGTGATCCTTCCACTGCTCGGGTGTGACATTCAGAGGAATTGTTTGGGGTTTCTGTTCAGTGAGGGATTGCCAGGATTTATTCCAGGACTGGCTGGGCCCTCTGGGAACAGCTGGCACAGCTGAGCAGCATGGCCTGGCCTCCCCCGCTGGGCACTGGAATGAACACCCTGGCACCCTGTTTCACACTGCTGCACCTCCTGCTCACACTGGCAAGGCTTTACTGCCCACTGTGAGTATTTCAAATACTACAGTTTATCAGATTTGAGTAATTATTGTTAACATTTTTAGTTTTTATCACCAGCCGGTAGTTTATGAGATTTCTGTTCAAATGGACAGAAAGATGTAACTTCTGGAAATGTGCTCTAGGGATTCATTAATTATGTATGAACTTTTGAACATACAAATTCCTATAAAATACTGATAAAAAGGGATTTTGAATTCTTCTCAATGGCCTTTCTGAAAATCTTAATGATTGTTCTTTTAATGAAAACTATAATCCATAAAACTGTATGACCTTTTTAAGTGTATTTGTCTTTTAAGCCTGTGTTACTTTGGCAGACATCTGGGGAAAAATAAACAAGTAAACCAAGTGATGATCATAAAATTCATTTTGTGTTCTTGAATAATGTTTCCAACCCTGAAAAATTGTGTGATTCAGATAAAACAATTAATCTGTACATGCTTTCTAATCCTTGGGCTGAGTTTTTGAGTTTTCTTCTGTACTATTCCTGCAAGTAACTTAAAATTGTGAAAATAGTTGAGATTCTCACACTCAGCATGATTTTATGACTGAAGCATTAGAAAAAAAACCAGAAGATGCACAGCAAATGTCAGGAGATTAGAACAGCCAGTGTGTGCCCATTTATCTTGCCAAGTCAGACAGACCTGCAGCTTATGATGCTCAGAGCTGATCAGAGAGACACTTTAACTCACAATAGATTTGGCTGAAATCTGTATGATAATAATTGGCTTTTTTAAACTGAGAGAAACACAAAGTGATGGCAGGAGGTAGAGGGGGATAAATAGAAATGAACATCTCTTTCCTTCATCACTCTGTCCTTGTGGGAATATCCTTCCTTTCTGTCTCTGTCTCAGTTAATCCACTGGCTGAGTGGGTTGCCATAAACTCTGCCCAGGCTCCTCTAATCCCTGAGAAGTTCTTTCCACCTCCTGGAGACCTGGCTGTGTTTGCTTCTCTTGGCAAACCACTGTCAGAACCCCAGGCTCCCAGCTCTGCTGGTGACCTCCTCGCTGTGCCCTTGACAGAATTTCCAGGCCCTTGGTCTCCAGGGAAAGCCTTGGTCCCTCTCCTGCAGACAGTGCAGCCTGACCTGGCTGTTCCTGTTTTTGGGAAGAGCATAACATAAAACAAAAAATGAAAATATGGCTTAATTGTGTTGTGTTTCCATTGATAAGTGAAATTTAAATTTGTTTTAGGACAGGGTTTTTCCTCCTCTCTCACACTTAATGATATATTGAAAATGCATGGTATATGTAGAAAATGCATGTAGTGTTGTTTTCAGAAATTTGATTTGCATGAAATAAAAATTTCTGGTTAAGTCTTAGGTCAACTGGGAGTTTTCTTGCTATGTAAACCTACAGTTACATAAAGATGTGATCTGAGATATCCCTTTGTCCAGTGAACACAGACAAGGTGGCATCCTTCTCACCCCCTCAGAGCACAGTGGTGATTACTGACATCGTGTTCACTCTTCCTGAGTGAGGACTGCACCAATCAAAGCAGCTTTGGGGAACACACAGATACTTTGCACATCTGGCCTTCTTCAGTTGATGAAAATCAGCTCAAATATGTATGTTGTTCTGTGTGGGCCCTGTCCCTGTACAGGGAATAACTGTGGAAATGACTCTAAACAAACATTTGGTGATCTAGCGTGTCACTCGCTTTCTATCTTCAGTTTTGCCCAAGTTTGTGATGTCTGTATGTATCCCAATGGTACCTCCATTTTTTTTCTCTGTAAGCTGTAAGATCTGTGCTTGGGGTGGAAACAGAAGGGGAAGAAAAAGTAGAACTGTGTTTGTATGCAAAAACTTGTGAGTGTCAATGCTGAAACTTCTAATGCTGGACTAAGTCATGGACTTTTTCCCTAGATTTGCATATAGTGATTTCATAGGTTTGAGTGCAAAGCAGAAAAGAATCCAAAATGCCTATTTGTGAGATATGCTAATTATCATCGGTTATCAGGGAAGAAAACTTGAAAGATGAATTTATAGCTTTGAAAATGGGCACCTCGACGAGTGTTTAGTTCTGCTGCGCAATCAGGGCAGTGGTGGCGTGTCCTGTCCTGCTCATTTATCACTGGTACAGTGCTGCAGACAGGTCTGAGATGCCTCTGCAATTGTTATCTGTTCTAAAGATGGGAAGCCTGGCGTAGGATGCACTTAGTCAGGCAATTATCCTTGTTGGGGCTCCACAGCTTCTTGGCAAGGGCTGCTGTGTCGTGTGCATTATGGCTGGAGCCGGTCTGAGGGAGTGATAGAGTGATTTAAAATAAACATTTGAGAGGAAGGAATTGAAAGGAGTTGGAATAGTGTAGTTCACCATTCTTCATCCCCAATATATTTCATTTTAATTCTGTATGTACAAATATCCCTACCATACGTTTTTGAGCTCCCAGTAGTACAGGAGTGATGTTTCGATGCATCTTAGGATGTTGTTTTGCGGTTTCTTTACATTTTAGTAAACCTCTTCCCTTTCATTAGAAGAGGCTGACATAAAAATAATATTTTCAATATGCTGTTTTTATTTATCTACATTCTGTCATGATATACTTTGATGTAAGTTTTTAATTTTGCTTCAGCTTTCAGCTGCTGTAGCAGTTACTGCTCAGGGTCAGCGATGAGGTTAGCCACAGTAGCACAAAACAATTTCCTGTGCTCACAGCCCAGGTAGCATTTGGATGTGGATTAAATTTTACCACATTTTCCAGTAGCCAGACACAATTATTTCTAATGAGCTTTAAATTGCTTCCAGAACATGTATTTCAAAACTTAGTGTGGTAATCCATTCAGTGCCAACTTCATAAGATAACGGGTCTTCTTCAAAATTTTGGTTAAACTGATTTTTGCTGTCTAGCAGGTACATTTCTCAGCAACAGCTGAGCTTGGCAGTGGAGTGCTCAGTGCTGCTCTGCCCTCCTCTCTCTTGTGACAGTGATTCCAGAATATATTGTGCTTCATTACTGACTCTCCTCTTGGAATCAGTTTCTTTTGGCAAATTGACCTTGGTGCTAGGGATGCTCATTGAGCTGATTGGAGAGGTTTGTTGTTGTGCAAGCTTTGAAAAAATAACTTTTTGAAGGTTTCATCTTTATGATTCATGTTTTCCTTTTTGCCTGGCCCCTTCTTTGCCCTGCCCAGCATTCCAAATACCTGGAAGGTGTACATTCAACCATCTTTATGGGCAGTGGTGAATAATAAATTTAGGAAAGGCGAAAAGGCAAAGAACACTTTTCTTTATAAACATGATGCATTTTCACACCCTTTGTTTAATCTTACCGAAGTCTTTATATCTTCATCTCATTCACACATGTTAAAATATGATTTAGTAGTAATATTACCCCAAGTGCTTATTGGTCTGAAATCTAGAACAAGCCCTGCTGAAATGAAACTCAGCCATAAGGAAATCATTTTGTATTATAGCATCTCTTGTAAAAGCAATTCAGGAGGAGAGATGAAAGGAAAGTTGCATTTCCTGACATGCTCCTGTGTCCAGGGGGAAGCGAGGGAAGGAGCTGGGAGGGCCCTGGGGTGCTGAGCCCTGGGAATGTTCTCTGTGGGCAGAGGTGCCCAGCCCGGTCTGGGCTGGCTTGGTACTTTCCCCTGCATAGAGACAAATGGGCATTCCAGCTCCTTTGGTTGTCTTTCAGTAGTAGTAAGGAGTCTTTCAGTAATTAACTCATTTAATTGGCAGCCAAATTCAGGGCCCCATTTCCTCTCTAGCCGTTTCACTAATATGTTAAAAAATCCTTTTCCTGTTCCTGTCAGAATTTTGTATCATCTCTGAGGCTCAGAGAGTTTATATTTTTTGTCGGTGACATTGCTGTCAAATGCAGGGGTAACTTTTGGATTAAAGGGAATTATTGAGAATTTTGAAAGTCAATATGTTTTAAGATTGTGTGATGCAATTTCTCCCACATTACTAAGAAATTGGTGCAGTTTGGATTGTTTCATTTGATTTTTAACTCAGTAGTAACACTGGGACTTCACTGATTACTCTCTACAGTTTGTGTTTTGACAGGAGCTATGAATTTCAATGGCAATTTTTAAATTCAACAAAGGTCACTTTGATGTTGATTTCTTTTTTTTTTTTTACTTGTTTCTTTTAACAATAGGAGTTTATAAAATTGTATTTTGGTCTTCCACTACAGGGATTATAAATGTAAGCATATCCTCAGTAGCTGAGAAGTTGTTCTTGACCTGATTCCAAGTACCTCAGTAAATTAGTTTATGTTCAATAGTATCCATGGTGTGTAAAAATATTCCCCTGAAGCTCCTGCTAAATGTTACAAGTAGATCATTCCTTTTTTTATCTAGTCAGGCATGGCGCCACACTTCATATTTTTTCCAGTAACTAATGCTAAAGCTGTACCCTCTGTTAGCACTGCACCCCCTGGATCACAGGCCTTGGGCGTCTGTCACCTCTGCTGCTCATTTGGAATCAGCAGTTCCCACTCTCAGCCCCTTTTTAAAGGAGTCCATGAGCACAGGACAGTTCTCTATGGACTCCATCCACTTGCAAAAAGCAGCTTTTAATCTTTCACTTGACCCAAATTCTGCCCAGTGTTTCACTGAGGAGGAGCAGGCCCCGCATTCCCTCACTGCCAGGGCTGGGCCTTCCCACTGCCAGTCTTTTGTGCTCATCAGTGGGTTTTAATTATAGACCACACCAGAATGAGAGGACATGGTCTTAAGCTACGCCAGGGGAGGTTTAGGCTGGATGTTAGGAAGAGCTTTTTCCCAGAGAGAGTGATCCCTCAGTGGAATGGTCTGCCCAGGGAGGTGGTGGAGTCACCATCCCTGGAGGTGTTTAAGAGTCGGCTGGATGAGGCAATGGGTTGGTGTTGGGTTACAGGTTGGATTTGATGATCTCCAAGGTCTCTTCCAACCTTGCTAATACTGTGATAAGCACTAGTGGATACTTCCTAGAATTCAGGATCTTAGGCTAAGGGATTCCTAGAGTTTTTCCGACTTCATCATCCATTTTTCAAATTGACTTCCAGTTAATTTCCATATTAAGTACATAATTGCCTTCTTGACAACTGCTAAGCTCTTTCATCTGTTGTTGCTTATTACACCAAATACTTGAAGGACCTGGCCCTGCAGGATGTCATGCTTGGACTGCTCAGGTGCAAAATCAAGGCTGTTCCTTTCTTGGATCCAGAACTTGGCTTATTTCTGAACCTGTGTTAGTGAAGTCGAGATTTGCAGCAGAGAATTTAATAGTGCAGGTTAGTTTGCAGCACTCTTACCTTTCTGTCTTGTTTGTGCCCTGAGAATTGTACTGCTCAGCAATGGCTTCCAAAACCAGTGTCTGCCTTCCCACTTGATCTCACAGACAGAATTTTGTATTTAAGGGTTTTTTCACAAAATTGGAAATTCACTGATCTTCTCAATAGCTAGACCATGATTTGTTGAAAAGATTAATATTAATTAAGATTATCTGTCTGAGATATATTAAATAGTGCACAGGACAAAGTTAAATGGAGTTTAATTTTTTGCAAGTGTAATTTCTCAGTAACTGAAAGTATTAAATTAATATTCAGGTACACTAGAAGACTTTCTTGGTTTTCCGCTGTGTTTTACTTTTCAAAGATCTTTTGGATACTGGTCTGGTTTAGTATAACAGATTTAACACCATTTGGCAGCAATTTCTGTGCAGTAGCAGTCACTGGACTGATACTTCTTCCCCAGTGACACTGTTTGTGACTGCAGCATTTTGGATAACACGTGCTCATTTGACCATTTACAAATGTCAAAACCATTCTGTATTCTCATTCCTAATTGATTTTTTTTAATTAAGAAGGCTTGATTTTAAGGGACCATTTTGTCTAGCTCAATATTTGCTTTTCTCTTCCCTTTCCTGTTTCTAATTCATCATTGTGGCTGCTTACAGACCCCAGTTACTTCTTCTAAGCCATCCTTGGTCATACTGAGTCTTTTTTAATAATTCTACTTTCCCTTTACAACTTGATGGATAGATTGGCTTGTACTTGCCAAAAGTGATCAACAACATATTAACTTCTGCCTTTCTGTCCTTGCATCAGTCACACCAAATGAATGGTACTTGGATACACTGGGTGTTTAGAAACAAGATTTCCCCTCCTTGTTTTTCTAATTCTATGATGTAAATTCATCTTTGCTGATAATCAATAGCATTAAGAGAAAGAATTAAAATGAGGAAGGTAGATGATGTGCAAGTGGAAATCTGCATAGGTAGAAAGAAAAGCTGACCCAGTTTAATATTAGGCCTCAAGATGTGTCAAACTATATTATACCACATCTGTGTCCTCTCAGGCAAGGTTTTAGGGCATTTCTTAATTGCCTACTATAAAATCAAAACTGCCTTGTCATAACTCTCTCTCCCAGGTGGCAGTGTTTGGATGATGAACAGGTAATGCCCAGTTTGTTCCTTGATCCTGGTCAGAGCCAGGACAACTTGATTAGACACTGAGAGCAGACAATCCGAGCAGCTCATCTGTTGTGCTGCTGCTTATAGGAATGCTTTTAAAAATGTCCAGCTCTGTTATTTTCCTCTAGTTAAAATTACCAAGAATGATGAGTAGTAAGAAAGCAAAGACTGGCTCCTGGGTTGTGTGCAGGCCAAGCTTTTCGAGGTCAGCATCAGATGGGGCCACCCTGTTCGTGCTTCATGGAGGGCAAGTGCCTTGGCTTTGCTGTGCTCATGCCACTCCTTCAGATCACTTCCATTAATTGTTTCAGATTTAAAAAAAAACCTGTCATGAAGACAAACTCACTCTGGGGTGCTGTGAGGATGAGCATTAGATTGTTCCAAGGTACTTAGAAAACCTGGTAATGAGGCCTTGTGAACTCGGGGGTTTGTGCAGGGGATTGCAGTGAGATCTGCTGCTCAGTGGATCCAAAGTCACTATTGTCTGTTAATGGCAACAACAAATATTTACCAGTGGCTGTTATTTTTACAGTATAAACATGGAGTTGAATTAAAAAGTCATTCCCATCTGTGACTGATAAAATGGAAGCTTTTGTAATGGACATATTTGTTTTCTGAGGGATATATTTAGTGTCTGTGTACATCAGCAAGCATCCCAGGAGACCCTCATGGTAATAGATCAAACCCAGGCTTTGCTGCAGCATGAGGAACTGTAAAACCATGTGTTGTGACTCTGTTCAGATTAAGGAATTCATGCTGATAGACCCAGTCACGCTCTGCCTGTACATCAAGGCAGAAATTCTAGGCCTTATAGTTAAGATCTTGCCTACTAATTGCTTAGAGGCTTGTAAGCTCTAGTCATGCTTTCTTAACAGATATTTTACATCAAATTCAGAAACAACTTTTCTTCCAGATAGTAATGAAAATAAAGAAAAAATAAATGAAAATATTCAAATCAAATAAGTCAAATCAAAAATATTTTAGANCCTTCCTTCCTTCCTTCCTTTTTCTTTCTCTTTTTTCTTTCAGCAGCTAATCAGATCCTCTCTCTTGAGACTTTGTCAAAAGATCAGGTTTATCCATTAAAACTTGAGGGCATTTCCATCTGTACTCAACACTCCAACCTGCCTTCTGTGGAAATGTTTTCAGCTTTGTCATCTTCAGGTTGTGCAGGGACAGCCACTTTGACAATGTACATCAGGATGCTGCTTTCAGTGTCCCACAGTGACCTGCTAGTAAACAGTTCCTCATCTCGGGAGTGTTTATGTGAAATATGCAATAACCCCACCACAGGCTTTGTATTGGTATAATGAGACAGAGTGGTCTAGAACAGCTCAAACATGGTTTTCAATTCAGTTACTTGAATATATTTGTGTAGTGACATCTGAAATACAGGTATGACTGAAGTGCCATGGGAGGTGGGAGATTTCCCAGAACCCTCACTGGGCTTGTAAAAGAGAGAAATGCAATTTTTTTTCTTTTCTATACTTGCAAACCCATTTCATTTTCTGTAAAGCATCATCATACATCCAGCTACTCTGCAATTAGTTTCAATCTGCAAATTGTCACTGTGTATTCCCCATAAAATGGAAAACTTTAAAATTAAAGTACACCATGTTCCTGCTTCTATGTGGGAAGACTACACATATCACATAACAGGAGCCGGAATTTGAACTGTGACTTTTTCTTCATGACATTTTGGTTCAGAGCTGTCACTGTCTTGCAGGAAGGGACAAATTTGGGATAAAGATGGTTAATCCCCAGACTTATTTTTGCCACATAAAGAAAGCCCGTGGAAGAGAAAAGTTGCTCTCAGTTCAAGTTGGTGTATTGACCTAACTGACACATTCCCAGCTGTCCAACGCATAATTCCCTGAGCAGGAGCCCTTCAGAAGAGGACACTGGTTGGATTGGGCTCATGGGTTCAAGTAGGTGCCTTTGCCTGCACCCAGCCTGTTACAGGAGATCTCTGAAACAACAAAAAAAGGTCTCATCTCTGACATGGTTTGTGGAAATCCAGGATAAATCTTACTGATTTACCTGCAGAAGGTCAGTTATGCCCAGAGTCCTGGACAGAACATTATCCCAGACCGACAGCTCTGTCTGATGGTGACTATCCTGAACTTCTACTTATAAACTGTACTTATAAAGTTACTTTTACTTACAGGTTTACTTTTAAACTTATAGCAACTTGTATCCAATGGTGAATTTGAAAAGTTGAAATCTACTGAAGACAGGAAAATATTTTTTCAATAAATATTCTGATATATGGAGCTAATTTAGAATTTATCATATGATAAATCTGTAAGATCATTCTGTCATCTGTTGATGTTGTTAACATTAGTCACTGGTAATATCTGTATTTATTATGAATGTGTATTTTTTTATTTCATCAAGATGAAAAAACAGGACAGTCTTGTTACCCACTTTTGGAGTGCCTGACCAGGATCACAAGAGTTTCATTAGTTAAGAACCTCACATCTTTATATTCTGACCTCAATTTCTGAAGAACTCACTGCAGTAGGTGAGAATTACTTACACTTGAATAAAAATAGGATTAATGTATTTGGATATTTCAGATTTTCAAAGCAGCACATTCATTTGTATCTTAAAAATATTAATATCAAGGAGCAGTGGAAGATACTGGCTTTTGAACATTGAAAGAATGTGACTATTTTGGTTACTGGAGCGAAGTTCTTTTAAACCTGTAGATTTTTACAGATAGTATTTTTAAATATTCTTTTCTTTGCAAGCCTGAATTGTTAAAATTATTAATGTGCCTGCAGTAGAACTGTACTGAAAACTCCTGCATTTGTTATTCTGAAGTAAAATATTAATGTGTGTACAGGTATCTTTGGGGTTTTGTTTTTATTTGATCAGCAGAGCTGTTGTATAAATAACGCTTGTTCTGCACAGCTGTGATGTGATTTGAGGAATGTAAAGGCATCTGCCTGTGGAAAAAAGACACTGGTTACTCAGTGAATACTTCCTGAATACGCTTTAGAGGGGAATCAGAGCCAAGGAAGTCCAATACCAATACAGCAGGTTTGATTGCAGTGCATTTAATTCGCTTACACTCTTTAATTTATGCTTCTGAACAAGATGAGTGTCCAGACGTTTGGAGTTTGGGCAGGGGTGTGCTAGTCTGAAGTGATTTGGAATGTGAAGAAGGAGACTGAGCATTTGGGGGAAGAAAAATCATGCAGTTACATTCAGGAATGCACTGCAGGTTTTGACTGAGGGGCTGTTTAAAACCTTCACTCGTATTTATTGGCTGGGGTGATTCTTGAGGGGAGAGGACAGGAGCACAGAACGTGGGTGTGAGGGTGTTCCCCTGCAGGGGCTGGTGTTGCTCAGCCCTGTCCAGGCCCCACAGGAGCTGAGGGAGGCTCTGCTGGGTTAAACACACAGGAGCTGGAGCCCTCGGAGGGGAGATGGGCAGTGAACAGCTCAGCAGCTGTGGAGAACAAGTATTCAGGTTATTCTGTTATATAATGCTGAAATCCATTCTCTGACAGATCTTTTGGGTGCTCTGTCACCTGTAACGATGGTTTCTGCCCGTGGGCTGGTCCTGCTGTGAGCCTGGGCTCTGTTATCCTTCACGTCTCTTCCATTTGAGGGACTGCTTACGTTCATTTTTATCATTCACCGGCATACTAAGTTTACTTGAACCATCTCTTTGAAATTCACATTGAACTAAAAAGAGAATAAAATGTAAAAGCTAAATAACCTTCAGATTTCAGGTGTTCTGTTCATTTTCCCCTCTCAAAAAGTGTTGATGTCTCACTCAAGGCAGGCTACGTCTTTCCAGCTTTGGCTTCAAACTTTTGTGGTTTAGGTGTCTGGGAGTTTAATCATGAAGAATTACTAAGTTTTTAGGAGCATCATGGAAGAACTTGTATTCTGTAGAATTCATGATATTCTGCTAAGAAAAGTGTCAACAAAAATGTTAACAGCTCACTTTTTTCCTATTTCATAAGTGATAGATTTGCTTAACCAACGCTCTCCTTCAGTTCACCTCAGTGCCCTTAAAGCACCTAAAATAAATACAAACATACAAGACCAGCACAGGGTGTGGAATGTCATCCTTGGAGACATTCCCAGCCACTGAACACAGTCCCAAGGAGCCTGTGTGCTGTTGACCCTAATTCTGACAAGAGGTTGGATGGTCTTATTGGGTTTCTCTCTCCATCTTTACAATCCCACTGGTGTTTTTCACTTCTGTCCAAACTGCCTGTGCAGTCCCTGATCTCTGGGAAGGTTTCTTGCACTTTCAGAGTAGTACTTGATAAAAAAAAGTCACCATGAGCTGCCAGTGAGCACTAGCAGCCCAGAAAGCCAGTGGAATCCTGGGCTGCATCCAAAGGAGCAGGGCCAGCAGGTCCCACTCCCCTCTGCTGCCCTGACACCGCACCTGGAGTGCTGGGCACAGCTCTGGTGTCCCCAACACAACAAGGACAAGGAACTGCTGCAGCAAATCCTGAGGAGGACACCAAGTTACTGTGGGGACTGAGCACCTCCCTGTGGGACAGGCTGGGGGAGCTGGGGCTGTTCAGCCTGGAGAGGAGAAGGGTCTGTGGAGACCTGCCAGCACCTGCCAGGGTCTGAGGGGGACAGAGGGAGCAGGAGAGGGGCTGTCCATCAGGGACTGGAGGGACAGGACAAGGGGGATGGCTTCAAACTGAAAGAGGGGAAACTTAGGTTAGATATTGGGCAGAAATTCTTTATTGTGAGGGTGGCACAGATTTCCCAGGGAGGCTGTGACTGCCCCATCCCTGGAAATGTTCAAGGCCAGGCTGGATAAGGCCTTGAGCAAACTGGCCTAGTGGGAGGTGTCCCTGCCCATGGCAGGGAGGGGTTTGGGATGAGGTGATCTTTAAGGTTCCTTCCAGCCCTGACTTACTACTGCTTATTTACTTCTACTTCTGATTAGTCAGCTGAAAAATGCTGCTTTTTGGGGTTTTTTTGTTTTAAGTATCAAGCTTGGAGTGATAAAGTGGTTATTTTTCCTTTCCATTATGTCTCTTAATACTGCATGTATCAAGAATTGGTATTTGTGTCAGTCATTAAACTCCTCATTTGTGTTAAAGAAATTTCATTTTCTATACTCCTATAATGACATGTCCAGAAGAACTACTCCTTGATCAGTTTATAGCTCTTA
This sequence comes from Pitta sordida, assembly GCA_013390025.1. Taxonomy (NCBI): domain Eukaryota; kingdom Metazoa; phylum Chordata; class Aves; order Passeriformes; family Pittidae; genus Pitta; species Pitta sordida. Next base: position 37,808 of record WEKX01016344.1, on the reverse strand, counting down.
ATGTTAATTTACTTTGTTTTAATCATCCCAACAGTTAGTCACCTGTCACTGTGTTTTCCTAAGAGTCAATCTTCTAAGTGTTTTATCCCTTTTAAAGTGTTGGTATTTTTGACATTACAGACAGTGAAACATAAATTTATTTCCTATGTGTTATTTGGTCACATACATCCTTCTGCCCTTGGAAAATGGGTAAGTAGATCCAAGCATTGCCTTTTTCACTGAATTGTATCAATGCCACAAGAACATCTCAGAATAGAAAGGCTCAGGGCTATGAGCCATCTGAGGGGGAATTGTGGTTTAAACTGATTAGAACATAAGAGTCGTTTTCAGAAATGTTTATAAAAATTAAATAGCTGTCTTTTTATTTTAAAAATTAAATACCAGGAGATCACTTTTCTTTCACAGAAAGAAACAGCTGTATATGACACTTTTCTCTGTTCTCTTTTCGTATGTGAAACATTTGAGGCTCTCGTTGTTGTGAGCTGTAGGACAAGCACTCCCCAAATCCTTTTTTCTGGGGAGTGTTCATTCTGTTGCTGAGTAAATACCTTGCCTGATTCTCCACTTTATCAGCACTGTGAAGGAATATGTATGTATTCCTTCTGAGGTGCCTGGCTGTAAATCAGCTGTAATGGAAGCCCTCATCCAAGCTTTTATTGGGAGGATAAACACTTCTAAAGTGTTTACCTGGCTTTTTCACAGCTGACTCAGTGGATCAGAGCCTTTTAAGGCAGTCTGCCTGGCATGTTGTCACTAATCACTGCAAAGCTTTTCTAATTCTCATATGATTAATAGTGTACCATGCTATTCATTGAGGAAAAAGTCAAACATTTTTTTCTGTCTTGCTGCCTAATTTAGACGTTAAATTGCTAAATCCATTTACTTTCCAGGTTTAGTCTCAAAGGCAAATAATGCCTGTATTGACCTATAAGTTGATGGACGAGGAAAATGCCATTTATCTCCCTTTCCTTGCCTTTATGTGAAAAAAACCCCACCAAAATCTTTTAATTTGCACAGATTCAGCAATGCCATTAAACTGTTGAAAAGCCATCTCCCTTCAGTTTGCTGTTGCAAACTTGAGGCACCCTCAAATCTTCTGAGGGTTGTGTTTGCTTTTTTAAAACAATGTGTACAACCCATTGTAACAAACACGCTCAACTTGCAGTTACTTGAGCTCATGGCTGATGGGAATTGCACACATAAAGCAAAGCCACGGGGATAACAAAGAAGGGCACATGAGGTTAGTCACCCAACAGGACATGAATGCACACTGGCAAAGGAGAAACCCGAAGTGATGGTGCCAGAGTCACCATCCATGTCCTCTGCCCATCACCAGCCCCCACCTCACCACCAGGCAGGTCCAGAGAACTCAGTTTTGCTGGACAAAGCTGCTGAGCTGTTTCTGGGCCCATGCTGACACACACAGAGCTGGTCGTGGCGTTGCTGTAAATTATTAGTTCACAGGTGATGGAGCTGAGTCAACCAGAAGTGAGAGACATGGTTTGACTGCATTTTTTCTGATTATGCCAAGCCTTTATCTCAGTTTCTTTTATAATTCTATCTTTATTCTGTCTTCTCACCCATTTCTCTGTCTGTAGCCTAGAACTGGTAGCTCCTCATTGCTCCTGTTTGTTGTATATATTTGGCTGGTGTGTCTCTCTGACATTTCCTGAGAACACTATTCTGCTCAGCACAGGGTTCCACATGCCCAGAAGAGTCATTCAAGGGAGTTTGCTTGACACTCCCTGTCTGCAATCAAAAGGAAAAGTGAGCATAGGGAAGCATATTTGATATATAGTTATGGGCAAATTTAAGTAGCTCTTAACACTCATATCAGATTCTCATGAGCAAATGATAGTGTAGACCTGTCTGCTGTCCTGCTAAAATCACTTACTGTCGAATGTAAAATACCTACTTGTACAGTATCAGCATGTTTAGAACTACTGCTGTTTTGTAAAGTGATGATAGTGATTTACTTTGTATTATTCAATTTAAAAAGAAATGGAGTTAAGCACTGGTTAGGAAATACAGCAGAGCCCTCCTATGAAATATGTATTTTCAAATCTCTCTCTTGTTGTTATTGATGGTGATTCAATTCCACCATGAATTGCATTTCTAGTTTATATGCAGGAGTGTTTTGGTTGAGAATACCACAGTGCCAGGTTCTTTGCTTTGGCAGGACTCAGCTTTGAACTCAGCTTTGTTCCAGCAGTGCTCTGCCCTCCTGCCCTGTTGGGCTCAGCCTCAGAAGCTCACCGGTCCCATGGAGATGGAGCAGGGAAGCTCCAGCTCGTTTCTGTGAGCTGTCAGATCATTCCCAGCTCCTGCTGCTGATTCAGTTGGTTGCTTTGGAAGATCAAGTCTTAGGAGACCACTTGTTCTTCTCTGCCTGGAAATGTCCCTTGAGTGTTTCCTCCAAAACACCCTTAGCAGGATGTAGTTAGGATTTGGATGGTGAAGGGTTAATAATGTCAGCATAGAGCTTAAGGAGTTAAACAGACACAGATCAAAATACTTCAGTGTCTAGAGGGATGTGTTTAAATGAACACTGCAAGGTTGGCAGGCCTCCAAATTAGCATGGTTTAAAGAATTCAAGGTACATTTAATTGGATCCTTCTAATCCCTTTTTCCCTGAGAATGAGCATTTTAACAGTTTAATTCCTTTTGCAACCCCCACATCCCTTACTCCAGTGGCCCATCTAAAATAAATACTGTGAACTATAAAAGGCCTAGACAAGTTCTTCCTGAAGCCAGTGGCAACAGGATGGAGTCCGCTAGGCTCTGCTGCTTTGGATCTGATGTTTGGAATTGCAGAGACTCTCAGTTAGGGCTAAACCTTGCCCACAGCAGGTTAAGCCATGCACTTGTGTAAGGAGCTTCAGTGTCAGGATGGAGCCACCAGCTGTTGAACATGTGGGCCTGGCCAGGAGGACAGAACAGGGTTCCAAGTGCCCAGGGAGCCTCTTGGTACCAGGCCAGAGGAGATGGCAGCTGGACAGGACAAGGTGCCCCACTTTTTGCCAGAGGAAGGCAAGAGAAGCCTGCATGAGAACCACAGGCCAGGACACTGTTTTTAATGTATTTAAACTGCAGTCAATGTATTTTAACCCACTTGAATTACTAGTTGTTAAGCAGAATGACTGGCTGCTTTGTAATGATCTTTTTACTGCCTTTAATGGCCCTTGTTCAGTGTTTGACCCTTGGCATGGATTGTGAGCTCCTTGGGGCAGAGAAACACACCAAGGTATACTTAGTTTAACCTTGCCATCTCAGTAGGTAGAGCAAACCAGAATTCGAGTTTCCAGGAATCTGGAGTCTTTTGAATATGAAACTGAATACTCATAAAACCTTAGCCCTCATTCTGCAGTTCCCAGTACACAAAAGGGCAGCCGCATTCATACAGCTGTGAGTGATGCTCACTGGAGTTACAGGATCCTCAGTACATGTTGCTACCAGCTCTCCAACAGCAGGGGCTTAATCCCACTGTGCCTTGGTAAAACCAGTCTTCAAAGTCAGTCATCCCGTGTGTCAAAACCAGGCTTGTTGATTTATCAGTCAGCCTAATGTCAGAGTAAACCTTGAGCTCTCCAAGTACTTAAAATGTCATTACTGGTTATTCTTTTATGGAAACAATTTCAAAACTGTTTCATTGTTTTACACAGATACACTTGTCTCCGCTAGCTGTTGGGCTAGAATACATTGTCACCTACGTCTTCAGGCACCTTGCTAAAGGAGGCAAGAAGACTCTCAGATGTACAGACATTTCACAGGATGGACAGATTGCTCCATTCCAGGCAGCAAAGCCCAGAAGTTCTACAGCAGATGAATTCACAGTTTCTATAGGGTATTATTATTATAGTTCTGAATTTTCCTGATTTTTTTGTGGTACTGAACATTGAGGTAAGCATTGGCTATTTAGTTACAGAAGAAACCTCCCAACACTGGTCTACGACCCTGAGTATCTTCACCCATGTTCTCATGACAACCAAAGACTGGAGGTATTTTTCTTCATATTGAATGGTGTAGGTTCTGTACTTGGCAGTGCAGTATCTTACAACTGGGTGTTTCATTTTTGCTCCTAAAAAGAGGTGGGCGAGATCATCTGCACATTTCTATAGTCAAACGGAAAGGAAAGTCTCTAAAGTATTTTAGGTGGAAGAAGAACAAATTCTGGCATTGAACCACACATTGTTTTCATTTGGTAATGAAATGTGTAAATCGAATGTCTCTATGCTGTCAAGTTTGAATATTTTATTTTGCAGGAGACGACTCTGGGAGTTTTTTCTATTAAAAGTAAATACAATAGAAATCAAATTTCATGCTTTTGAAAAGGAAGTGGTGGCTGTAGTGCTTAGGAAAGATTGTCCCTTCCCAGCTCGCTTAGGTTTTCACAGCCCAAGTGCATTACAGAGAGCTCAGGATGTTCACAGATCTCCACATTTGCCCTGTGCCACTCGTCCTTAAAATCTCTTTGTACTATTTGAAAATGTGTATTTACAAGAAACTCTGGATTCCTAATGCAGCTGCAGAGATGCAGTTTAAAAAGGTGTGTTTCACAGGTCAAGAGGCTTGTAACAGAAAAGGAAGTTATTAACAACATGCAAATGCTGGTGTCATCATCATTGTGTTCCCCTAAGAGGGAAACATATTTGGACAAAGCCTGGCAGGTACTGCTGGCATTTGCTTCCTGTTCTAACTGAAGGTGAAAAGGAACTAATGGTAGCTAATCTAGTCCTGGCACTATATTGTGAGAATATTAATGATGTTTATTGTGGACATCATTATCAGAATATGATGATTCCCTTGTCATATCACAGGTTCTTATGTTTTACGTGTCTGACAGGGGTTCCATGGAAGCAGCAGTGGGTGTTTGGATGTGTTGGGCTGCTCTGTGCTGTGCCACATGTGCCACGATGGAAGGGAAGGGGCAGAGCAGTCAGATGGGCTCTGAGCTGCCCTGCATTTGTGGCAATCCTGATGTAATACTTTGTCTGTTAATACACAGTAATCTTTCACTTTACAGCATATGACTCGGCAGTGATCTGTCTTTATTAACTTCAGATTCTGCGGAATACGTTATATTTATTTTGAATGCAGGCTTTCACATACTCTTTTAAATATTAATGGCTGGTCTCCAGCAGTCAGCATAAATATGATTTGCATTAGCACTAGTCGTATCATATTGAGTGCCTTTGATGTCAACTACTCAGGGTACTAATATCTGACATCATCTCCCGAGGTCACTGACAACTTTGACCTTTATTCTCATGCACAGTTTCTGTAGTCTCAGAAGCTCTTTTGAATTGATTTGAAATTTTGACTCTTCCCTTTATGAGGCAGTAAAATTGATAATTATTCAGATGGGAACTGAGCACTGAGCAAAAAATCAATTCCACCCGCTCTCCGCTGCGTATAAAATTACTTCTGAGTCTGCTGGACTGAACGGATGGCCAAGGTAAAAGCAGCAGGCAGGAATAGTGGAGAGGATTAGCTGGACGAAACTAATAGCCTAAAGGGATGGCTTTGGAGATGAGGGAGTGTGCCGGTTGGGGGTTATTATCAGCAATGATGGGACTCATTGATCATATGTTTACATCAGGTTTCCATTGGGTTATAAATCAGCCCTGAATAGAAACGGAACCCAGGATCTCTCACGCTACCGGGGGGACGGTGTATTAGATTATTCTCACTTTCACACTCGGATGAGAAGTGAGACATTGATTATTCATCGGCTGGCCATTAAACACTGGGTTTATGGATGATTTGACTATCGTGGAAGCTAATGAACAAGATTGCTGCTTCCTAACCAGCGGTTTCAGTTTTCAGGACATCTGTTTGGGCTCAGTAATGCGTAACCCTGTTAGGGACCGGGTCACAGCCGCTTAACGGCGCTGAAAAGCCGGTCCCTGCTGTGCCCCTGATTTGGCGGTGTGTCACCTCTGTCCCTGCGCTGCAGCCGCGGGACGGGGTTCGGGGTCCCGTCGGGCTTCGGCAGCAGCTGGAGAAGGGCCCGTCCCCGCGGGTCCCGGGACCGGCCCGGGCGGGGGGATCCGGGGACATTCCGAGCCCCGGGGGAGCCCGGAGCTGTCCCTGTGCGGGGTCCCGGTCCTGCCTCGCCTGCCCCGGGGGGACTGACCGCTCCGCGGGTCCGGGACGGCATCATCACCATCATCATCATCACCATCATCACCATCATCATCGCCGTGATCCCGCCCCGCTGCGCACAGCGCGGTGTGTCCTGGAGCAGCCGGGCTGTGCATCCCCCGCTCTCCCCGCAGCACCGCGGGGCTTTGATGGGTTGACGTGACCGTACAAAGGCAGGAGCAGGGAAGAGAGGGAACAGGGAAGTGAAACAGCTCCGGAATGTTCAGGAGCAGGTTTCAGTGCCCCCCCGAAGCTCAGCAGGGGCCGGTGGCTTTGGCCCGGGTTTAGGGTGTCCCGGGCGGGCAGCTCAGCCTGAGCTCCGTCTGCAGCCACTTCGTGAGGGGATCTTCAGCTACACTGAATTAGCCCGTGAAGTAATTTGAGATACATGGGTAGAATGTGGTATTAAGTTTATTACCTTCTGCTTTTGCTGTTATGTTCTGTTCTAAGCACTTTGATAAATAATTTTAAAAGGCTCCTACTTTGCTGTTATTCTGGATTGAGAAGTGAAGCCTCTGCTGCTTCATTTTTTAAATGAAAGTGTTATTTTTGGTCTTAAGACGCTGCTTTTATCTTCTGTAAGTGCTGATCTTGCTGAACTGTACACATTAGGCTGTTAGCTCAATTTTGGTGTAGTAAAGTACTATTCCTGTTAGTTCTTTGCAAAAATCAATCAGTTTTGTAGCATTTTCCACCTGTAGTTGTAACAAACTTTCCTAAGATTCAGGCACAATAGGCAAAAACCTCATGCTTGCACAGCCATCTTTGAAATGTTCCTATGCTGGATGTAGAGGGGAGAAATGGTTGGTTGGCTGAATAGAAACAGGATTTCAGTGGCAGTCTAGTGTTCACTTCCTTTCCTGGGCATTTCTTGGCATGGGATGTAGTTATAGGAGGGAAGGCAGTGACCAGTGACCAGTGATTACTTGCCGTGCACAATTTTCAGAAACATTGTGTGGAAAAGAACGAGGCAGGTTTTTGATGGGTGTGAACATTGTAGCAGTGTTTGAATTCGATCTGCACACACCGTCTGGCTGGTGATGTGGCTGCCGGCAGGTCTGCTCCACCTCAGCCCAGGTGGGCCCACAGCAGGGCACGGGGCTGGCACACAGGTGTTTTGGGCCTGGGTATCTGTGAGACAAGCCCTTCAAGGCTTCAGCATTTCTGGAGGCAGTGGGTGGGGAGTGATGCAGGAGGGGACCATCAGCAGGGTCATGGGAAGAGCCAGTATTCACTGCCATGGGAGAATCTTGTGGAATACACGGGCTGGAGAGGGATCTCTGGGAAAGGAGTGCTGCAGAGGGTGGATGGGAATGTGTGTGGGTGAACAAAGGTGTGGGTAATGCTGGAAAAGGGAGCTAGGCTGAGGTGGGAAGTGCTGGGTAAGAGGAGGGTGTGTGGTCTGACAGGCCTGAGTACTTGTGGCCAAGGACTGCACCAATGGAGGGAGGCACCAAGTGAAGCAGCACAGCAGCAGTGCCTGGCAAGTGTAAACCAGAAAGTAAAGGTGCCAGTTGCAATGAAAAATCAAGCAGCATTACTGCAATAAAAAAGTACTGGAAAATGAAGCTTTCCTTTTTTCCCTTCTATATAGTAAAATAAGTGATGTTTTTGTTTTTCAGATGAACCTCAGTGCCATATGCATCTAGTGTGGAGTTATGCACAGTAATGGAAATAAAAACCTGCAGCAGAGCTGTGTTTATAACGTGCTTCATGGCCCAGGCAGCAGCACTTGCACATAAACACATCACAAAGAAATCTGAATTGCACTGACGGAGGTTACTTGTGCAAGATGATGAGTACCTAAGCACCTCAACTCATATATATGAGCTTATGCTTCATTTTAAGAGCAGATCAAACCCACAGGTGTGATTGTTCCTGTGCTTCAAATCAAGTGTGTGTAATGGCTCAGCTGAATCAGGGTGAGGGTGCTCAGCTTTTGGCAGCTTGAGGCTTGAAAGGTTTGATACAGCAGTGAGAGGGATTTTCCCTGGGACATCTGTTTCAGCCTCTTAGCCCAATTTAAAAATGTTATGCAATACTACCATAACTTTCTTTATTAATTGAAAGGGATGGAGATGTACCAGCTGTAGCCCAAGCCAGCAGAGACTTGGGTGCCTAAGCAACAGAAAAGGCACCATATTGAGTGAGCCAAAATTCAGTCTCCAAGTCATTTATTTTAACCAGTGACAATACGTTTAGACTCCAGTGTTTCGATTTGATTGATGGTTTAATATCATATATAATCTTTTTAATGAAGGGAACCCATTTAAATATGTTAACATTTGCACTAGTAGTCTCCCATGTACATAACTGCATTTAATCATTACTCTGATTGTTTTTGTGGTCATGTAATTTGTATCAGCAAAATAACTGTGTCAGAGCTGTGTTATCTTAATGAAAAATATGGTTACTTCTCTTTTATATGTGCTTCTCACTGCTCGTGGATAAAAGTGGCAGCAGCCTCAGTCTCAAATATATTGCTGAATGTATAGTTATCACTACGTGTGTTGTCAATTAAGAAATCAAAAAAAAAAAAAATTAATGAGCTTAGTGTCTTTTCTAATTCCACTTTGTTTAAAACCTCATTGTGATTCGTTATCATGTGAATCAAGTAATTTAATTTTAAGACTTTTAATGTTAAAATACATCATCATTAGTGATGTATCCGAAGATTTCACGCTCTTAATAATGGCAGTAAATCAAATTGGAAATCCCCTCTTAATCATCCAAGCTGTGCTGTAGCTCGCACAAGCCGTTTTGGGGCCGGGGAGAAGTTCAGTTCCACACAGTCCCGAGTATTGTCCCAAACCCAAGGAGGACACAAAGGGGCTGGTGCCGCGCCCTGCGCGAGGTGTCGCTGGCTGCGCCGCGGGCGAGGCAGCTGCTCTGGGGATGCTTTTGTTTATCCTCGCTGGTTTGTGTCGCCTTTAGGCCAGCACAGGAAACAATCGCTTCTACAGGGTCAGCTGCTGGTCAGAAGCAAAGTAAGAAAAGACTTCGCCTCGAAACGCCTGAGCCGTCCTTTGGTGCAGCTGGCACCTGCTACTGGTGCACAGCGGGAGGGTCAGGGGTCAAAGAGGCAGTTGTTCTAAACTCAGTGATGGCTTAAAGGGACTTGTAGATTAATCTGCTTTATTAACTTCTGTATATTAGATAACTATTGCAGTGAATGACAGTCCGTCTCTCTGAATAAGTCCCTTCACCTCATTCTCTTTTAAATTGGCTTTTGAGTAATGAATATTAAATAGAATACATTTCAGGGTAATTAAGTGGAAACATTAGGATGATGTTGTTTTACAATCATATCTATAAGTTTCTTGTATATTTATCCTGTATTATTACTGTTCATTGCTTTTTGCTAGCAGAACAAAAAGCATAAATGTTTCAATTAAAGAAGAGGAACTGACTGTATTTCTCACTAAACTTGTGTCTTTGTGCTGCATAAATGTTTTCAAAAAGCAAGTAAGTTTAGGGAGAAGTATAAAAATGTTTTATTCCTTGTTTACTCCTTGCAATGTAATACTTTACTTGGAAATGTTTGATTTCTGCTGGCTATGGTTGTTTTATATCAAACACTAAGAGGTGCTGGTTTGGGGAAGGGCAAAAAATATCACTGTTCCATAGAATCTAACTAGTGATATGAATAGCACCAATAATTTTGTAAAGTTCACATTATAATTCAAAATCCAGTTAGAAGTGATGCTGGCAGTCTGGAAAGAAAGCAATATCTTTACAAAATGGATAGGGAAAGGTAACAATCCATTCTGTGATCTGCGACTGACAGATCTGCCATGTGAGTGATGAAACTGGCTCTTGGTGAATGAACACCCTCCCCTTCCCCCATGGGGGGGAGGGGGGGGGAAGTAAATTTGGAATTCTAGAACACCAGCATGTTACAAGGATGTTTAATTGCTGGTGGATCTGAAGCTCACAATGGCCAAGGTGATCCTGGTGTGGAGATCCAGGTGATTCCTGACAGTCAGGGGTTCACCATGAGCCAGAGCAAAGGCACTGGCAGGGGAGGGGCTGGTTTGTGCCCAAACCCTTGTGGTGACTGCTGTTCATTAGGTCTGTTTGCCACTTAATCTTGGCAGATGTCTGATTTTGAGGACTCTGGAACTGAACCTCAAAATCCAGGTTTTTCCTAGGCTGATAGATTGCTGTCAGTTTTGTTTGTCCCTGATCCTGTGTGCTCAGGGTGTCTTCTAAACTCATGGCATCCAGTTGGAGTTTATTACTGAAAACTGAGATTCTTGTGTACTTGTATGTCTCCAGGATCCTACACAGTTTTAAAATAAAATACATACTATAAAAAACTCAATGTCACAATGGATTGATGAGATTTGGGAATGCTGTTATGTCCTTCATCTCAGCTTGGCCTAAGCTTAGTTTAACTTGAGCAAATCCTCCTGGTGCTTTGCTGGGCACGTCAGAAAAGAGCTTTAAGCTGTTGGAAGAGCACCACACACAAAGGGCTGCAACACAACAAATGGTTTGACCTTTCAGTAGAACCATGTTTCTGAATCCATGAGTCATTTCCCTTTTATAAAAAAAAAGAAATAGAAAAAAATTAAAAATGAAGTGTGTGCAACTATTCTTTAAAATCTTTTTAGCGTGACAAGTAAAGTAATCTTCCATTGATACTTAAAAGTCCATCTGCAGAAATTCAGGCAGAATGTTAGAGAGATGCAATATCTATTGAAATGTTGAGTGTCAAACTGCCAGGGTAATGTATTTAGTATGAAATATAATATTCAGTGCATTTTGTTTTGATGACTGCATGAAATAGCCGTGTGCTCTTACCCTTTGTTGTTGTGAAAGATGATATTCACTGAGAAGTGTTGGTGGCTGCTCAGGACACAGGAGCAATATGCTTATTACCAGCTTTATCATCTGTCTTTTGTGTTTATTTGCAATAGCTTTGGTTACAGTTCAGTTCATCAGGATAACAAAAACACTTTTAATTGTTCCACAGAAGAAATTAGAATCAATTTATGAACAGTTTGAAAACAGAAGAGGCTTGCAATTTGTTAGGCAATTAGTAATTAATACTCAGATTAGGCTTTTTAAGTTGTGTGCGGGTACAGCTGAGCAGGGAGGGTCACTGAGCCTCACAGCCCATCGTTGCACAGTGGCCACAGCCCAGCTGCTGGATGTCTTCCACTCTCATTTCCTTCGAGGTGTGGTTTAAAGCCCAGCCTGCCTCCTGTCCCCGCTGATCCCCTCGGTCTCTGTGCTAAGCTAAGGTAAATATGGGTAAAATAATTACCCTGGTTCTAATTGTCTGTGTGCCACTGGTTACTGTTGCTGTGTGGGGGAAGCCTCTGGCTCTGCTGGCAGGATCCACAGGGCTGAGCCCACGCTCAGAGTCCTGCAAATCCCATCTGCCCTGGGGCAGCAGCGCCCACAGAGCCCTGCAAGATGGGTTGTGTGAGACGTGTTGGGCTGGGCCTGGCTGAGGGTGAGCACAGGCTTAGGCCCAGGTTACAGATGTGTGAAGTTCATTCCCAAGGGCGGCATGGAGCACATGGGTGTCAGCCTGAGGCGAGTTCAGGTTCAGGGATCAGCACATGGTCAGTGTACGACACCTCCAGCTTCCTTGGACAGAGGATTTAGAGCTGATCTCATGCTCAGCCTTTCCCTCCATTTCTGTAGATTTGAGTCTGAGAAGAGCCTCACACTGCTTTCAGACCAAATTATTTTATTTTGGTAGCATATTCCAACTCTGTCTTCCCTCCCTACTTGACTGGCATTTTGGAAGCCCTTCCTGTAACAGATTTCAAAAGATTAATGATCTAGCAGGCAAAGATGCAAATTCCTACAGTGAAAATCCCCAGCAACTGGTGCAAGGGAATGCAGTGGAGAAATGAAAAGGAGAAAGATGAAGGCTCATGTTTGAGGCATTTAAATAAGGTGCACACTGTAAAACCTGATCTCATTTAGACACGGACCATCTCTGTTCATCAAGACAGACTTGCTGGAAGGTGTTGGTGTAGGTGAAACTGATGTTCTCTCCTCCCAAGAGGATCAAATATTGTGTAACTGGTCATTTGGGTAGAGATGCTTATAGTGACACAAACTTCATCCTGTGTCACCTCTCAGATGAGTGTGCCAGAAAGGGAGAGGATCTTCAGAGGTGAGCCTGTGTTTACAATGGCCTGACCCTCTCTGCTTCTTCATATGCTGCTAAGAGCAGAGGGGAATGGGTATTAATTTTTTTGTAAGGTTTTTAAAGACCTCAGTCTTCTTGTACATCAAACCACCCTGAAGTGTGTGTTACAAATTATAGCAGGTTGTGCATCCCAGAAGTCCCAGTTAATCCCAGTGCTGTCATCTTTAAAAGCAGGTATAACACCATGTAGTTACAACCACTTGTTTAGAAATGGCTGAGTCTGAAATAAACAGCTTAGGTTAATTTAAAATGACACTCTAGTAGCTGTAACTGAAAATCTCTGCATGCTACCAGCTCAAAAATGCAGATTAAGAATTGATGTTACAATCTTAAATTATTCCAGCCTGCGGTAGAATATCTTGCTGTCTATCAGGGAGCACAGATGGATAGGCAAGAGGAAGCTGTGCAGATACATGAGTTTGTAAACATCTGTCAGCTACAGCAGATACCCAAATACAAAATCTTGCACTTCAGGCAGCACAAGAGTCTGTGACATTCAGTGGAGGGTTTACATGAAATTCAGTGCAGACAGAAGCAAGTCAACACACCCTGGAAGGTAATAATTAATGAAAGATATCCCCTCCTCCCTGCAGAAAGAGGAGGGATTTCTTTCATATGGCATTGTCTTTGTTGCTGCTGTTAACTGTTCTACTTCCAGAATTTAGTGCAGCCAGCCCTTAGACTAGACAAAACTGCTCCACCCTGTGAGACTCAGTCCTTTCCTGCATTCCTTCCCCAGACCTGGTGGGTGCCAGGCCACCCAGGAGCATGGTGTCCCTAACAGGGATGGACCCAGTTCTGACAGGCAAGGCCGGCCCCAAGCATGATAGTCCCTCCTATTAAAAATTCAGATGCAACTGTAATTTCAAAATAACATGTTCTGTCACGTTAGAATGGGCTATCAGAGGGAAGGTCCTACAATTACTGTTTGAAAACCTGCCAGTGCAGGAGGGTTGTGATGTGAACAGCTCATGTGCAGGCTGGAGCTGCTGCCCATGTCCAGCTGTGCTGTGCAGACACCCTGGCGTGGCACAAACATCTGCTTTGTGATCCTTGCTTGGAAGGAAACCTTAGCTTTGGAAAGACCTCTTTGCCCTACTACTCTGTATTACTTTGGCGTCAATGTGAAAACAAGCAGACCACGGTGGCTCTGCTGCAGTAAATGTGGTGGCACATGGCAGGGCCTTGTCACATGCACTAAACTGTCGTCCCAGAACATGTTCTTCTGAGGATGTGACCCTTCTCTTTCAGAGACAAAGTCAGCTTGACCAAAATTCATACACACATTGTTATTTTATGGTTATTTCTGCAGGCTCATTGTTTGAACCTGCTTCAGGTGAATCCCACTCTCAGCCCTTTGGCCAGTTCTAAAGATGGGTACAGGGAGATGCCAAGCTCCCCATTCCTTCTTCCTTGCCTTCTGATCATTGGGAGAGTAAGACTCTCCCTGCAGGACAGAACAACTGGTGGGAATACCCTCTGAGGCACTCAAATAGTATTTCAGTCCATGTACTGGTTCATATGTGTGGCATGTCACCCAGATGCCTTGTCCTGACACCAGGACTGAGTTTTTCTCAGCCACTTACACCTTAATTCTCATAAAAGCAAATACAAAGACCAGCACCAGTTGAACTATTGCAAACGGAGGTACAGGAGTAGGCCTTCAGAGGTTTTAGCTTCAACTGCTGAATCACAAAATTTTAGTTACCGGTGTTTATTTAAATATATATAGGGGAAGTGTGCAAAAATAGGGTGAAATGTTGTGTCCTGTGAACAGGATGTGGGCCCTGAGGGCAGAAAGCCAGGCCTGGTGTGAGGCAGCAAGGGAGGTTCTTGGGAAGGGCTCTGGATGGTTCTTAAACTCTTCTATAATACAAATCTCAACTGATCCCTGGAGGTGTTTAAGGTCAGACTGGATGAGGAGCTCAGTGACATCACCTAGTGGTGGGAGGCTTGGATGGATGGAGCGTGGTGCCTGTGGTTCCAGGGTTGTGGGGCTGATCCCTGGGTGGGCGTTCTCTTGGGAGTTGGACTCGATGATCCTGTGGGTCCCTTCCAACTCAGAATAACCTGGGAACCTGTGATGTGCTGTTTCTGACAGTTAAAGGTTTTTAGTCCAGAAGTAACGGGTTGATTCTGGCCTTCGTGATAGAGGCTTTAGTTTTCTTATTTCAGTTGGAAATTTTAGCTTTGAACATGGAAAATACCAATGTGAAAGTCAGACTTTCTAGTAAAATAAATATTTTAAAACAACAGATTAAAATTTAAGGTATTTAATAATCTTGAAGCATTTAAATCTTCCTACTGTTATTAGTAAATGATGATCCATTTACTGATATAGGAAGAATTGATGACAGAAGAACTAAGAATTCCAAAGGACATTTAAATTAGTAATCACAGCTCCTAAAATAAGAGCAGACTATCTGCAGCTTGAGCTATAAAAAACTACTGAATTTTGTATGCTAATCAATGAAAAAAATCTGATTTTTTTTCAGATCTGAATGGAAACAATGAGTGCTATTACCAGACAGGTATTTGGTTAAAAGCTTGGCATGTTCTTGACCATTCTAAATCCTTTCTAAGGGATTCAGACTGCTGCCTCTGATGTTTACATAATTTTCTTTATGTTAAAATATTCTTCCCAACATAAAAGAAATGAGAAATGCAAAAGGGAGAAGAGTTACAGGACCCACAGTGATGCAAATGTTCTATTGGTAATGTGGCACAGCGAAAACAACCTTTTTAATGGAAAAACAGCTTCTCTTCCAGCTTCCTTGAGAACAAGTTTGCATAATGAAGATTATCTTTACCAAAATTTCCTCCTCCAACCAAGACTCTGAAGGAGGTGAAGCTCTGAAGAATTAATTTATTGGAAGAACTGTTCTTTATTCTTGCCTGTTCTGTCAATAGTTCCTTTTGTAAAGAACAAATATGTCAGGAGAGACATTATTGACCCGGATAAAGTGACGCCCTGCGTTTCACAGAACAGAGGCAAGGTCACTGTTTTGAACTGAGTGTAAAATAGATTATCTGTTCCCCTCTCCCCTTCCTTTTTAATGTGTCTTTCTCCTCCTTGAGACCTTGTTTTGTGTCTGAAGGACCCGGGCCAGCCCCAGCTGTCTCAGCTGCTGCAGTGCCACAGGTCTGGGCAGGGTCTATTATTCTCCTGAAGACAAACATTTCCATTTCTACTTATAGGATGTGTTCCACCTAGGAAAAAAAATCTGTGTGTTTGATCAATTCTGCTTCTGTGCTCCATGCTCTGTCTGGCCATTGAGTTGCTTTGTGATCTCCAGTGAGATGAGGAGACTCACAGTATCACAGTATAGATAAGGCTGTTAAGGACCTTGAAGATCATCTAGTCCAACCTATAGCCCAACTGGCCCAGCATTGACATCTAGATCATATCACTCATCACCTCATCCAGCCTCCCCTTAAACACCTCCAGAGTTGGCGACTCAACCACCTCTGTGGGCAACCCATTCCACATCCGGATCACTCTGTCAGTAAAAAACCTTTTCCTAATATCAAGTCTAAACTTTCCCTGCTGAAGCTTAAGGCTATGACCTCTCATTCTGTCATCCTGTCATCTCGTCCTCTCGTCTTGACTCCTGGCAAAGGTGGAGCCTGCAGGGAGTACCTTCCCTCTCCCGTCTGTGTATAAATACCTCCAAGCCCCCCTGAGCCTCAGCAGAGCTGCTGCTGCCTGGGAAAGGCTCTGCAGGGCCCCAGCAGCAGCAGGAGCAGAGCTGGGGGATGCTGGAAGGAGCTGGGGAAGCCCAGGCTGTGCCTCAGGCTCAGTCTGTGTCACCGTGGCTTTGCACACACACTTTGTTCCTCTGTCATGCCCTCTTCAAGACATCATAGTAGTGCTGGTGTGTTTTGCAGCTAAGTAACATCTGGAAAATGCTCTGCAGTTCTTAGAAGTGAAATAAAGATGCAGATAGTGCTGCTGAAGGCTTCTCGTGTGCCTGGGTGGGCTGATGGCCTGGGAGCTGATGGCAGCATTGCCCTGGAGCAGCAGTGCTGGCCACAGAACTGCTTTTATCTCCTTGTTTGCAGGTGTTACTGGGCGGGAACTGATCTTGAGAAAATTGCTGTACATGTTGCCATCATAAATAAAAATATATGTAAATGTGTATCAGCAAAATAAATTGCAAGAACACACAGTATTTCTGAGCCTCTTCAGAAGCTTAAAGAGTTTCAGTTCCTTCATGGACTAATTCAGGGGAGGAACAAAACAGAGCATGTGGATGGAGCTGTGTGTCAGGGACTTTCTTTCCTACATGGGTCAACCTTTCTCCTGATTCCAATGGAGCCAAATCAGGGATGATATGAGGTCTAAAGGAGGACACTGCAGGAGTCACCTGTCAGTATGGGAAAAAGGTTCTGTATTGTGTGAAAACAGCAGAGAGGCAAGAGAGGGAGTGTCAGTGAGACGACATGAGATGAGATGCAGTGAAATGAAAGCCTGATGCCTCTGCCCAAGGAAGAGTTAAAATCTGTCACACCACCAGTGAGCCAGTGCTGTTTGCTGGAGCATGGCTTTGATGTGAGGTAGGATGAGCCTGGTCCAGACGAATGGATGAATTGGTGCAGGCTGCCTCCCTCTGACAGCTCTTTTCCAGCAGGGTGGTCTCCCTGGGAGTGTCAGCAGCACTCCGTAAAGCAAGGATGGATTTACAATGCACAGCTTGCTGTGGACTGGTGCAGAAGTAGCTCAGGAAAGCAGAGCTACAAAGCAGCAGCAACAGTGGAGAGAGAAACATGAAAATAGGAAAAAGACATTTAAGTCTGTTTTTGTGGATCTTGGTGCCCCTCATCCTGGAATTAGGCTCAGTAACTGGTGATTGTGCTCTGCCCGTGTCATGTTGCACTCCTGACAGTCTCCACGGTCTTCTTGGTGTGACAGATGGGTTTGCACTGGTTTTACACATACAACTCCTAATACTGAGCCCTACACTGCTTATTTTTTTAAAAACCTTTGCAAGAAGCGGAATGTCTAAGGCATCTGCTAAGACGACATCATAGGATTCCAAATTATCCACCTCTGCAAGTAATCATTAAAATAACTTCAGAACAGGCATTAGTGGCTGCAGCAAAGCTTGTGGGCAGATGTTCAGCCTTGTTCCTATTAGTGCGGAGGTACCAGCAGTTCCTTTCACCAGCAGCAGGTGAGTATGGAAGCACTCAGTGGTGGGGAACAGTCCAGTTTAGCTGAAAGGAATGAGTTGACCCCTAAAGAAAACAGCCACACACTTATCTGGGACGAGTCCTCAGGAGTTCTTGAACTTGATATGGTTCCCTGTATGGGCAGTGCTTTCTGAAAGGGTTCCCCTTTAGTAGAACTTAAGAGTCAGAAGTGGAATTATAAAGGTTTCACAATAGGCTCTTGTGTCCTGAGTTATACAAAGACTCTGGGGTCCACTTTTCCTTTTCTCTTTTCCCCATATGTGCTTACTAATTTAGACTGTGATGGGAACTTAAGATGGTATTACTCCCCCAACCTGAACCCAGTAAAAGACCACACTCAGATTTCACTCAACACTGGGGTCTTCTTCCCTCACTACACGAGATTTCTACCACCCAGAGCTTCTACCGTGACCTCGATGGACCTGGACTGTGACCACCACTTCGACAGGACTACAGCCACCACTTTGACCATGAATATTGAAATTGCAATGACCAAGTCTCATCACTGGATCCAACAAGTGTCTTGTGGGTCCTCCCAGTTGCCTGGGTGTCTGCAGCCCTGCTCTGAGCACCTGTACCAGCACTGCAGCTCCAGCACTGACATTCCAACCACTCCTGCCAGGTTTTCCAGGTGGGAGGAGGCCGCTGCCATCCCATTTTGGTCCAGTGTCAGTGGGCAGTGGAGGGAGCGCGCCGAGGCCTCGGAGCACCCACAGGCCATGGGGACTTGATTGGTTTGGATCCCCACAACCCCAAGAAGCAGGACCTAGACAAGCTTTATGACCTAAAAGCTAAAACCCAACACACTATTACCCAGTTTGGCCCTTCTACCTTGATCAACCTCTCCAACTTCTCGATGAAGACAGAATCAGCAGACAGCACTCCCTGAGCTCCATGGCCAAGGCCAAGATGTCAGGAATGCCCAGCAGAGGAGACCAGCTCAGCCCAGAAAGCAGCCAGGTTTTCACCGAGAAGAAATTGCAGGACCTGGTGCATGAGGCAGATCTAAACGAGCAGCTGGATGACGATGTGAAGGAAATGCTGCAGGAGATGGGTGAGGATTTCATCGAGGGCAGGTCACAGCTCACACAGCACTGCCAGTCCAACACTCTGCAGGTGAAAGATGTCCAGCTTCACCTGGAGCTCAGTGGTACCTGTGGATCCCGGGCATCGGTTCTGAACAAATTAGGCCCTACAAAAAAGGCTGCACTGCAGAAGCTCACAAAGAGAGAATGGCACTGACCTGCAAAACTACCAAGAAACAGCCCCTGGGCAGAGCCAGGAGATGCTACCAGTGCAGTTTGGGATATTTGCCTCTTCGTGGCCTCACCTGTGGCATTTTTTTTTTAATGCTTGATAGAGAAGTATCTATTTTTCATGAATGGTGCAGCAATATCTTGACTTTACAAAAAGATCTGCCAAAATCACTCTCTGCCTCTCCAAATTGTTTCAAACCAGGACACCTTGGCAGAGAAAAAGCTCAGAGTGGGAGGGAAGCTTTCCCTGCTGCTTGTCCTGGTTGGCCAGTATCAAAACCCAACATTAATATGTATTATTTACTATTACATAGATTGCCTGATATTTGCTTTGTTTTTATGAATGAAAACATTCATTGCATTCCTTGCTTCTTTCAATGCTACTTACACACATAGACAAATAAATGTTTTCCAGGTGAATTTTGGACATTTTGGTAATCTTCCATATTCAGGCAAAAAACTCCTAAAATATTTGCTTTACATTTCATTTACATTTTGAGCTTCTGGGCTAGAGACCTTAAAGACAATCTCATGAGTTGTTTAATAAAGCTGAGGTTTGGAGAGGTGGTACTTTCTCTCTGGGTCAGTTGGGACCTGAGCATGCCCTGTTCAGAGTAAGTGTCACACTGGAAGTCTCTCCATGCTGAGCACTTTTTCCAAGAAATAGAGATACAGGAGCTGTGGTGTTTGCACGAACTCACAGCTTGAGTGTGTTTGGTTTATTACTTCAAAAAGATGTTTCTGTCCCAATGGCTGGCTTTGTTACAAACTGTGGAGATGAAAACCTAGTGAGGAATGAATTATAAAAAGACATGATTATTCTTCATGTTTGGAAGACAAGTCCCTATTAGTGCTCCTGCTGGAATTGTTTGCATTGGTTCCAAAGCAGCATGGAACTGTTTTTGTCCTATGACTAATGAAAAACAGTTTGCCTGATATATAACTGTGAAGTCAAGTGAAGAATTGGCCTTTCCCATGCCAGACCATATGTTCCTAACCTGAAAGTTGAAATGATTTGTGGATCTCGCTGTTGCAGGTGATTTGTAGTGCAAGGATTCATCTTTTTCATTTAGTGAAACATGCTGTTTGACTTCGCCTTGGTCAGTTATTACAACCTATTTTGCAGTGTGGCAGCTCTCTGGAGACCATGCTCAGAGCTACTCATTGGCCTAGAAGAAAGGATTTAATGATTTTCCACTTCCTCTGTGTTTGGTTTTAGGGTGTAGATATTTTATAAACGTGAGTCAAACTATTTACTGGTGACATTTTACAAATTTTCACTCTGTTTAATCTCTGAGTAATGTTTTTAGGTCTGTATATGTTGTGGCCTTTGGCACTCGGGACTAACGTATCTCAAGGATATCTTGGAGCATTTTGTCTTTAAATGGATTCTATCATTATTTTGTAATTTCTTTGTACAAAAATTGTGCCAATCCCTAAACTAAGCCCTACCCTTCCCAGCTCCACACACCAGAGGTACAGAAGTAGAGCAGGATGAGGAGAGGGCTCAGAGGTAGAGCTCCATGGGGCTCTGGGTGGGTGCCAGCCAAAGCAAAGTGAATTGTGCAGCTTCTCTTTGGGTGCCAACAGAACCTGATCGTGTGAGCTGAGAGATCTCAGTGCTTTATAAAGCTGATGAAGTGGCTTTATCCCGACTGTAGAGCTCTGTAAAGCAAGTCACAGAAGTAAAGTAAAACACCTTAAGTCTGAGGTTGGGTTTTTAACTGTGGTGGAAATAGTGCAGGTTTACAGACCTCTTGCTGTAATCATCACAATTGCCTTAGTTGAAAGAGGGAACGTTCCCCTCCAGTGCCTGGCAGTGTCAGACATGGAGAAAGGCAAATGCAAGAAAACCAGAATCTTGAAGGGCAGCCTGGGTTTCCTGTGAAACTCATACAGATCTGGTCACATGGGTGTTGCTCTCCGGAAATAGTGTGACAATGGGGGAAACCCACATATCAAACTCCAAAGCCTGTCCCTTAAATTAACACTGCCCTTAATCTCAGTCCATGTTTGGTTTTATTTCAGCCTTTTCTTTAAAACCAAGCTTTGGCATTAATGTTCTTTAACTTTCTACACCTGGTAGTTTTGGTTGTGGCAATACTTGTTTGGAGGAATGGCTTTTGTAACACCATGTTCGTGTAGGAAATGTCAGTGATGCCAGGGAGGTCAGTAAAGGTTTCATGAATTTTTCCTTCTCGGCACACCAGGCACTATAACAACAGTGTCCACATTCATGTGAACTGTCTGAATTTTCTTGCAGATTCTGTCAATCCTAATGAACACCATAATTTTTTGAAGACTGCAGAAACCAACCGTCTGTGTCAAGACCACTGCTTGGACTTCTCAGTGAAAAAGAGAATGTCCAACAAAGTCCAGATTCACTCTTCATATGCCAAAATAATTAAAGTAATTGTTTCACATAGAACAGAGCTGCCTGTTGCCCTTCAAATGGCCCCTCTCTTACCTTGGGACCTCATTCATTATGCTCACATTAGGAGTGCAGAGTAGGTTTCAGCTCATGCATTGCATAAGTATCTTACAGATCACCTCACAGAGGTTGAGTGGCTTCATTTTGATAAAAAGTCCTCTCAAACTTTCACCCCAACTTTTACACCCAACCTTGGATCATGCAAGTGCGTGATCAACCTCTTTCTAGAGAATTTTATGTTTTCATGTTTACAGAATCAAGCAGAAGTTACACAATCTCATCAGGCTCTTAGATGGAAAGCTGAAACAAGAATGCTGTGAAAATCACATCAGAAAAATTGCTTCCTGGAAAAAGAGTTAACCAATTTCTTTCTCTGAAAGGTTCCCCAGGAACAAGTAGCTCTGGGGGGGTGTTGTCTGAGCGTGAGCACTAAGTACTGGCATTGATTGCAATTTGGATTGTGTGCATTCTGTAAACCAGGAAATACTCTGCAATTTGCCCTTTCAATAAAATCTGAGGCTATGAATTTGGATATACCCATCATGTTTCCCTGGTGACTTCATAGGCAATATTGTCTGAAATGGAACCATCTGAGTAAATGCATGTGCGTGGATCTCAATGTGTGCGTTTTTCGTGTGGCAAGGCGTTGCTTCTGAAGATATTGACCTGTTGTCTGTGCCTCTCTGCAGAGCCAGCTCTAACTTTATTCTGAATTGCTTTATCTCCTGGGCAGTCACAAGCCTCAGTGTATTACTGCTTTGGAGAATGAATTGTCTATACAATAAGAGGGCGCTGGAAAAAAATCAGACACTAAGATTAGCAGCGACCGCATACATTAAAATTCAAACTGAAATCCCAGCCATGGAAGGAAACTAATAGAAGAAGAAAATATATCAAGAAGAGAAACGCTGTCTCATCATTCACCTGTGCTGAAGGATCCAATTTTAGCCATATCCAACAGCACTGTCATTCATCTTCTTGGTGTGTTATTGTGATTTAAATCCAAGCTCTATAAGAGAGAGCAGTTCTTTTAAAATGATTGAGAGGGAATGAGGGCAAATTCAGTGTTTAGGAAAACTTTATGACATCACAATATTATACTTTACAGATGGAAGCAATATTTCCTACTTTGGAAGGAAAACTAATCATTTTCTATCTGCTCTGAGTCACTGCATCATTATAAAAGTGGGAAATAAGTAGTTTTGTGCATTCCCAATCTTGTTCAAGACGACACTTTTGTTTATATAATGTTTCTGATTTATAGTGTTTAAGGATTAGCCTGACTACATATTAATTATGTGCTTTTGATGCTTCAATATAAGAAGAAATTAAATATTTCACTTGAAGATAAAAACATGGAGCTGTAAATCATAAGGAATAAATTTGTGACTGGCAGAATATTCTTTTTGCTGAAATTAGACTAATCAAATGATTATGTGGTTTGCTTAGCAGACATGGGTATGTACAAGCACCTTTACATACCAGCAAGTCTTATATTTCTTTTGGAAGGGTGGAGGACAGGAAATAGGATGTACAGTATTTGTATTGCCCCTTTTGCATCAAGGTTATTTATTTCATGTTTGGAAAAAGTAGGACATGTACTTATATATGGCTGTAAGAGTTACCTTTGCTTGGCTCATTTCAATGCACTACAGATTGATTAATTTATTGGGAATGAATTCCTTTATTTCAGGTCTTTATTTCAAGACCACACAGGCACAGTTATCATGTTTTATTACTTGTTCTTTTCTCTTGTTCTAATGAGATCTCCTTTGCCTATGGTTCTCTTCAAAGGGAGACCATCACATTTGGTTGGAGTATCATAAAAATTGGCATTGATACCTGCTGGCACCAGTAGGGTTAATTGTGCCAAGATGGGAATTGTACCCAGAGGCCACCCTAGAACAGCACTGGAGTCTTGAGAGCACCAGCTCAGCATGGCTGAGATTGGCTGCACTGGCTCCTGCCATTCTTCCCTTATTGAAGTGCAGCAGCAGGTTTCATTTAAACGGGGGGCAAGAGGTTGGCAGGGAAATCCCGACAGGACACGACCTGTGTCCCCTCTTGCTGTTGTCCTTCAGCCAGAGCACACAGCCACAGGCAGTGGTGGTGTTACTCAAGGGCTTGGACAACCTGGAGTAGTGGAAGGTGTCCCTGCCCAGCCCCAGGGTGGGTCAGGACAAGGTGATCTGTGGTTCTGTGATTGCAGAGAGGCCTCAGAAGCTTTAATGGTTCTTAACTGAAGGTCAGTCTATTTTGATTATATATATAAAGAAAACAGTTTTTACATCGAGGGTGGTAAAACAATGACACAGTCCCATCCTTGGAAACATTTAAGGTCAGGCTGGACAAGGCTTTGAGCAGCTGATCCAGTTGAAGATGTCCCTGCGCACTACAGGGAGTTGGACTAAGTGCCTTTTAAAGATCCCTTCCAACCAAAACCATTTGATGATTCCAAGCCCTCAGAGCAGCTCTGTGGGGTTGACTCGTGGGTACCATGGGATGTTGTGTTCAGGAAGGGGAGGCAGAGATGTGGTTATTCCTTGCTCTTGCTTGAGGATGCTGGTGATGCTTTCCCTTGGGGTGCTGACTGAAGTTCTTGAAATGTTCACTGGACAAGGTCTCAGGGTTGTGGTCTTTCCTACCCTGAACTCTGCATTTGTCAGCATGAGACAGTTCTGTGTTTGGTGCAGGCCCTTCTCACCAGGCGAGAGTTCTGGGTTCCTCAGTGTGGGATCTGCTGCTGCATTGGCAGCAAAGACATTGACACAGGGTGTTTCTGGTGGGAAAGGAGCTGTGCTGAGGGCACATCATTGGCCAAGGAGACATTGAAGGAAACACTTCCTTATAATCCTGGGGAGTGGTCAGGACTTAGCCTTAGTGTTATGTGTTTACTACAATTTCTTTTGTTATCCCATATTTTTGCATGTATACAAAGGGGCTGTAATTTTGATGGTAATGACGCGTGTTTCATTTCAGATTTGTTTAAGGTTTAAATAAGTGTTGGGGTTTTTTTAAATCTGGCAAACAAATCCCGGGCCTTTGTGCTTTCTGACACTCTGTATGACACCCTACAAATTACATTAACTTCAAAAATCTACTAAATTTTGCATACTAAAAACTGATTTTCAGCCTGCCTTCAACAAGTTTTCTTGTTATATACCTGAAATCTCTGGAGTACAGGCACCTGAAATGTGTAGGATTCCTCTAGACTGCAATATCAGAGCGTTGAGAAACCTTACCAGGTGTGTGGGCAGAGGTTCATCAGAATGTTTCATTCTCCCCTGAGTGGCTGTGCATCAGAGCTTATCCCAGGGCTGTGCTGACACCCAGGGCCATCAGGCTCTGACTGACACAGCCAATGTAATAAGGACTGAACAGAGTTATATGACTCGCTTGGCTGTAGTTGCAGGGCAGTGGAGGGCACTAAAGGTCCCCTCCTGTTCCATATTTCTGAACTGAATCAACATTCTTATAAAAAGTGATAAAAGTCTCTGCCAGAATAAAATGGGAATAGTACTGTAGAAAGTGATAGAGGTGACTGAGCTGCTCAAGAGCCCACAGCAAAAAAACCCAACTTGCACCATTCTGAGAAGACTTGGAAAGTTCTCAGGAGGGTTCCTGCCACCTCTTTTGGGTGGCTTTCTGAATTGGAAGTGGTTGTGGCCAACACCCACTGCTGATCCCACTCCACTGCAGTGGTGCTGTACAGCTGGTGCTGGTGCAGGGTCACACCCCTCCCTGCTGCTGGCCAGGCTCCTCTCCCAGAGGGCAGCACAGGACTGGCTCTGAAGTTCTCCAGATGCAGGTAAGTAACTCTGGGTTTAAAATGCCAGAATTCATGTGTAATATTCTCTGCTTTGCTGTTGCAGTATGTCAGTGACCAAAGGGCCACAGCCTGACGGTGCTCCAGGATCCTGATGGAAGGAGTCAAGCAAAACCTTCTGGCAAAGAACTGAGGCAGGTTCATAACAAGTGTGTAAACTGAAAAAATAGAAAAGATAAATGCAAGCATTACCTGGAATACTGGTAACACAGGAAGTATTCCAGGCAGCCTTAAACTGCAGTTCCTTCTGAAGGAAAAGTTAATTCCCTGTCAAAGAATTCATCCCCAGACTTAGCAGAGCTCAGGCATTTGATAATTATGTATTTTCTTGGCCAGAAATGTATTTCCTAATTTAATCCCAAAGCCAAGTTTTGCCGGACTGCAGCTGCTGCACTTGGACAAAGTGCTTCATTTCAGCAGGTGAGTCCCAGAGTTTCCCTTTTCCCACTGAAACCCCTCTGATAAAACCCTTGTTTCACCCTCCAATGCTGCCATTGCTCTGACAGAGCCTTTTCTTGCTGGGGTTGGGGTCAAGCAACTGCTTGGGAAGTGGCAGAATGAGGAGGGATCCAGCTGGGCCACTTACACACCACAGACAAATGAGTCAAGGAAGATCTTTTTTTCTTAACATGTCACAAATTCACCTGATATTGTCCTCATTTGAAAAACAGAAGCCTTCACAGAAGAGCTGATGAGTTTGTCTGCATTTCATGATCACATTCACTTTTGTTCCTATACAGTCGTGTTTTCTCCTCCATGTGCATTATTCAACCAAAGCAGACCTTGAGAGAGAGTAGAGACACAGTCTGAGTCCAAACTGGAACTTCTGAAAAGCTTGAAACAAACTGGAAAGGGGCTTGAACAGAAGTGATGGCTAAAACCATTTTGTGATTTTATTTCTCTGATTCCTTCTGTGTTTGTTGGTGTGAAAATTATGCTAATCTTTTAAAATTTTAAATATGTAATTTTGCATTATAGTCTCCATAATTTTGTTTCCTATTAAATCCTGGTACTAAAGGTTTAAGTTCCTTCTGGTCTGGCTATGGATGATAGGCAGGGATGGGGGAGTTTGGAAGCAAACTCAGAGAAGCAGAGAGATCACATTGATGGCACTAGTAAATCAGACTCTGTGTAACTTTGTGTAACTTGTACTACAGATCAGCCAAAGACCTGTGGGAAAGGCAGAGAGACACTGGGAAGGAAGAGAAACCTGCTAAAACAAAGGGTAACTGAGCTGACACGGGAGAGCTGGGGGATGCAGTCTCACCTCAGAGCTGTATGTGCCATGGGGATTAATGCGACTGAATGGCCCTTCAGAATTTAAATTTTAAAAATTAATTAAATAATTAAAAACTGAGTAAAATTCATTGTTGTAGCTTGATAGTTTCTTAGTTCAGTATCTATATTTACTGAAGGCAAGAACAGGACTAGATGAAATGGCCTCAAGTTTTCACAGATTCACAGATTCACATAATACTATGAGTTGGAAGGGACCCACAAGGATCATCTAGTCCAACTCACCATCTAACACCC
>WEKX01016344.1:1059-11059 GCA_013390025.1 Pitta sordida | reverse complement strand
CGATCATTACACCTAAGTCCCTCTCCACTTCACTAGTCTCGAGCCACTCCTCCCCCAGCCAATAGTGGTGCATGGGGTTGTTATGTCCGAACATATGTCCGGTTGTTATGACCTGGCACTTAGTCTTGTTAAACTTCCTACTGTTGGNTGCCTTTCTGAAATCCATGCTGACTAGATCCAATGTCATGGTTGCACCAGGGAGAGTTCAGACATCAGGATATTCGGAAAAAATCCTTCCCAGAAAGGCTCATCAGGCATTGGCACAGGCTGCCCAGGGCAGTGTGGAGTCACTACCCTGGAAGTGTTCAAAAC
The DNA here is from genome assembly GCA_013390025.1 of Pitta sordida. Lineage (NCBI taxonomy): Eukaryota > Metazoa > Chordata > Aves > Passeriformes > Pittidae > Pitta > Pitta sordida. The sequence continues at coordinate 10,747 of WEKX01016344.1, read as the reverse complement.
CTGTGTAGCTGTGGCACTTTAAGGACATGACTTAGTGTTGAACATAGTGCTGGGCTGACAGTTGGACTTGGTGACCTTAGAGGGCTTTTCCATCCTTACTGATTCCATGGTTTACAAAGTCCTTGATCTACAACACTGTTTACTGAGAAAAACATACTTCAATGTGAATTCCTCTGAGCTGCCTAATTCTGAGAACTCCAGCCCTGCAGGGTGATCCAGCTCAGGCTGGGTGGGAATCCAGCTCTGCTGCCTGTGCTCACCCTGCCCAAGGCACAGGCAGAGACTGCCAGCAAATGCCAGATTTGGAAATGCTGGACTCAAATATCCCTGCGTTTAAAGGGAATTTTCATCTGGAATTGCTGTGGTAAACTGGACGATGGGGTTGAGAAGGTCTTGGAGAGCTTTTGTCCAAGTGCAGGCAGAGAAGGGAGTGTGAGGGGAGAGCAGCTCGTCCCTGTCAGCCACCCAGCCTGGAGACACCTCAGCCCTTGCTGCCCCACAAGCAGCTGAGGTGACACAATGGCACTGCCTCTGGGTTTTATCCCCTCTCAGAGTTATTCTGTGGATCAGCAGGCTCCTTCTAACTGCAATTGTTTAAAATTGAGCAGAAATCAATTTCCATTAGTAAGGAAACAAGCACAAATGTAAAAAAAAAATATTAATAGAATAAAGAATAAGCTGATAATTGCATCCTGTACCTCCACACACAGCAAGCCCCAGCTCACCACACTGCTACCAAACAGCACAGGCAGGCAGGATAATTGCCCCTGATCCTGCAAAGAGACTTTTGTTGAGGTCCCATCAGACCTGCAGGCACCTGTCCACACAGTCCTGGGCAGGAAGGAGCCATTTCTAGGGAGGCTTTATCAACTTCACCATTGTGAGCCAGCAGAGCCTGACACAGTCACAGCAAAGAGCATGGAGGCAACAGGGAAAGAACATTTGGAAAAGTCTAAATGCAAAGTGCAGTTATCTCTGGTACTTTAAATCATTTTTGTGTGGGTTTAGGGTTACTTTGGCGTTTGGGTTTTTTAAATGGAATCACAGAATGGTTTGAGTTTGGGGACCTTTAAAGCTCATCTCATTCCAACCCTCTTGCCATGGGCAGGGCCACCTTCCACTAGGCCAAATACATGGATGAGAAGTGATAAATGACAATTCAACTGTTCATTTCAGGTGAGGAACAGATCAAGGGAGCAGTTCAGATTTGGGCTGCTGTGCAGGCTCCGTGAGTTGTCCTTCAGCCTCAGGTGTGATGCCCCTGGATGGGCTTTGTGTCCTACACCTGCAAGTGGTACATTTTTGTGTTTGTTCTGTGCCAGAGGTGGGGACACCACAGGTCACCAAGCCAGGCTGAACTCTGAGATCTCTCCTGAGGGAGGAAGGTGGGTCTGGCCAGGGAGAGCCTGGCCTCGATGACCCTCTGGACACGTCCCAGGGAGCCCTTTGGTGGTGGCTGGGGAGGAAGGACATGTCCTGGGTCACATGAGATGGGAAAGGTTCTCACTGCAGTCATTTCCCAGCTGACCTCTAGAATGTTTCACAGAGTTTATAACACTGCCCATATTCACTTGCTCATTATTATTTTATAGAACTGATTTTTGAGGGCACCCAGTGATTCTGTTTGTGAGTCTTGCTCTGGTTTTCTTTCAATTTAATATCCAATATAGTTATTGGTTTTGCCAGTTCTTGCAATGTCTCTCTCGGTCTCAGGTCTACTCTAACCATGTTTGGGGTTTGTTTTTCCCAGGTTCACTCTGAACATGCTTTGGAGGGACGTAGCTGAAGCTTTGCACACAGAAGGGGCCTCAGATCCTGAGAGTTTGGATCTGATGGGTTGAATTTGGAAACAGACCACTGACTAATAAACCAACTTGAAAAGTTTGGGGACCCTCTTATATTGTTAGAGAGATTTCTGACCCTTGTGAAAACTAATTCTAAGAGATTTTCTGCTTTTTTGTATCTCTGGCCTCAATGAAAGGATTTGTAATAGTGATAACAACAGAAAACCAGCCTTAGTTTTAAGAATGCTTTCAACCTTTCTTATCCAAGTTTATAATCCTGTTCTTTTACCTTTATGAAACAGTGTAGAAACAGTCCTTAACCAAAGAACAAATAAATATGCATTATTTCTAATCTTCTATCAGTTAATAATTCTCAGTTCTGCATGCAATAGAAAACAATATCTCACCAGTTAAAACCTCCAGGCTCACTCTTGAAGTCATATTTGTTTGAATACGAGATGAAACCCAGTACAAACTTTACATGACATCTTTTTGAAATAATAAAATTACTGTTTTTCTATCAAATGTCATGTATTTATTTTCAGTACAGGTGATTAATGATAATTTGGACAAGAAAAGAAGACTAAAAATGAGCACTTTTAGTCTATAAGTGTAGCAGGAACATTGAGAAGATGATGGAGCAAGGCTAAGTGAAGCACTGATGATGATTTAATTTTACAAGTACACATTTTCCAGACCTTTGGAAACTGGACCAAAAAAAGGTGGAAGAAAATAAGGTTGTTAAAACACTTCAAAAAGAATTAAGTCTATTCATCACTCCAAAAAAAGAAACCAGCAACCTACAGTGGGTGCCTTGCAGTGGCAGGAGAGGCTGTGCCAGCTGAGGAGACGCAAAATGAAGTGGAGGAAGATCTAACAAAAATTAGAACTGCTTAAGCAATAAGTCAATTAGTTTACAATGTGGAAAAGCTATTATGTGCAATTACAAACTTGGATTGGGATTGGGTTGGGTTTTTCTATTATTTACCTAAGAATAAAAAAGATCTAATGTGTTTTCATACTTGCTGACATTTGTGGATTTAGGAATCTTTTCCCACGGTTCAGATAAGAATGGGAATTACTAGTTGTGGCCAACAGGGAGGAAAAGTTCCTACCTGTATATCTTACAGTTTTTTCCCAGTTTTTTACTTTGCAACTGTTGCTTTTCTGCACATTTTTAAATGGCAGGAACTGCAGCTGCAAGGAGAGTGTTTTGTTCAGAACTTCGCTGTTGACATTTCAGCTCAGCTCAAGAAAGTATTTAATCTGATTTCCAGGAGTGCTGAGCCCCTGAGAGGAGATCCATGGAAGTCCCTGTGAGCTGAGGCGTGTGACCAGTGTCACCCCCTCCAACACCTGTGGATCACTGGTAACCCTCCATCATGGTCCTTAAAGGAACCTGTGCTGCTCAGCTGGATTTCAAAAGCTGCAGCACTGATCTTCCAGGGGCCCTGGCAGTGCTGCCCCTGCTCTGACAGCTCTGAGGGGCAAACACAGCCATGGCCTGGCAGCTCCATGCCTTGGCTTTAGGGGCTCAGGTGGGAGGTGAATCTGTGACTGCACTGGTGGGTTCTGTCACTGCAGTGAGTTTGTTGCCTGGGGAAAATAAATAGTGGTGACACATAGTGGGCATGTGCTCCCAAACCAGCCCCTTTTCTGGGTAAATTGGCTGAACTTTGGCACATGGCAAAGAGAGAGAACACGTGTCCCAGAACTTGTGCCCAAGCTTCAGGCCTTGGATACCCAGCGACACTCTGAGCACTCAGACACTTCTCTGAAGTGTCCCTTCTGACACACCCCCTGTTACTGGTGAGGCCCCAAGGAGCATCCTCTAAACTGGGCAAACTGGAGATGTGGATTTAAAGAGCATTTTCACCTTGGTGGATAACTGACATCAAGAACATATTTAGAGTTGCTGGTTGTATAAATGTACTTGATTTTCAGTCAGGAAAGGGGGAGCAAAGTAAATAGAGAGTTTATGGCTCCAGGCTCCTGGTTGAGAGTTTGCTCTCAGCTTTTTTAAGGGGTTTGGTCACAGTGGGGGCAGCCCAGGCTTCTTTTCATGTTTCCAAAGCTCGTGTAATGCCTTTTTTTGAAAAGACATAATTGCCATAGGGACTTTGGAATTTTTTTCTCCTTTAAAAACCATGGAAACAATGGAATGGGAAATGTCAAAGGGAGATGCCACTCAGCCCAAATGATGTCCTTGCAAGAAACCAACATGAGCCTGTCTGATAAAGCAAACAGCTGGGGACTGCAAAACAGGGCTGGTTCTCCCACAGGCTCAGTTGAGTGTCTGTGAGTAGGAGCAAACCAGCCCGGAGCAGGGCTCTGCCCCTGGGGCACCACAGTTTGAATGCCATGCCCTGCCTGCAAAAGGAAGCTCTGAAGAGCTCAGCCCCAGCATATGCACACCTTGCAGAGTAATTCCTTCCCCTCGTTAATGTTTTATTGCACAACGTGTTTACAATGACAGCAAACCTTTCAAACTGCAGCGGGATAACGCGCTTCCTCACCGTATTAAAAAATAATGTTAGTGTAGATTTTATGTGTAGGGTGTAGGCTGCTGCTAAGAGTCTTCTCTGACAACATTCTTTTTGAGGTTTACAGAAAGCATAATAAAATATGTAAGTTACATTTCTACAAACAAAAGCTATAACATAAGTTATTTATAAGCGTGAGATACGAACGGTATCACGATAAATAAACCTTAATGGATACCTGTGGCATCCATCCTAATGTAATTTGCCCAGCAAAAGTCATGTTTAGTAGAAAAACCTGGCAGCAGGTGCGTGTTGGTGTATGAAATAAGAATGAAAGAGGGAAGGAAGTGGCGCTGGAACCCGCTGCTTCCCCGGGCACATCCCGCTCTGTGGTACTTCCCTGCCTTCTCCTTCACCTGAGGCAGGTGCTGCTGCTCGGGGAGCCCAGATGTCTCTGCATCTTTCAGGGCTTGTCCACGGTACCAGGATGTTCCCTGTCGGCTTCACTGCAGCCTGATTTGACCAGAGGTGGCAGAAAGAAATTGAGCCCCACCTGCCCATTATCCTCTGTGCTTACAGTAGTGGCTCTTTCCCCAGCACCTCCCTCGTACCCTCCCCACCTCACCTGATCTCAGCCATTTGTGCAACCATGAACGGATTCTGACCTCAAATAAAATTATGGCTTTTTTAATCCAAGAGTTAAGGCTACTAACCTCACAAAGATGTGCTTTGGAACAGGAATTGAAACCACTGAGGCACATTTTTCTCTCACAGGCTGCAGTCCCCGTTGGAACTGGCTCTGTGAGTGGGATTTAACTGCTTCCACCCACTGGGACACGGAGGGAGGACAGAGTTTTGTCAGCATCGGTGTGTCTGTCCCGTTGGGCAGGGCTCATGGGGCAAGTGTCCATCTCCTGGTCTGGGTCCAGGGAATATCACTTGTTCTGCTGGGGAAAGGTCTGCTGAGGGCAAAGCTCTGCTCCCCTCTTCCTGTGTGGGGTGAGGCTCTCCCCAGCTGGAGGCAGGAGGGGCACAGCCCTCCCAGCCCAAAGGAAGGGGCAGAGGGAAATGACCTTTAGCTCTGCAGCTCAGAGCTCTTCCCTCCGGAAAAGAGCAGCAGATTTGACCCTTGTGGGCTGACAAACTGTGGATCTGTTCTGCTGAGTACCAGGAGCTGAATGCCTGACCCCAACGCTGCCCCATGGCTACAGGTTGGCAGCCAGGGTCCAGCTTCACTGCTGGGAAGGGGATGCCATTGCCACTGCTCTGCCCTGGGGCCTGTTGGCCATGATGGTCCCCATCCAGGCAGCTCAGCCCTGATGAGGAAGACACACAGGGTCTCACAGAGACCTGCAGAAGGTATGAGGGTCAGGACACAAACCCCTCCAGTGCACACACCTCAGCCCTGGCCTGCCAGTGTGTCCCTGGCTGAGCACAGCTGGGTCCAGGCAGAGCTCAGGCAGCAACTCACTACACGTAATCTGCCTTTGGCTGTCCATCTCCTCCTTCCCCTTGCCACATGAGGACACAGAGTACTCATATCCCTCTCCAGCCTGAAGACCAGGATCACCAGGGAGGTGGTGGAGTCACCATCCCTGGAGGTGTTTAAGGTCAGACTGGATGAGGAGCTCAGTGACATGGTCTGGATGTTGGGAGGCTTGGATGGATGGAGCGTGGTGCCCGTGGTTCCAGGGTTGTGGGTTCGATCCCTGGGTGGGCGTTCACTTGGGAGTTGGACTCAATGATCCTGTGGGTCCCTTCCAGCTCAGAATAACCTGTGAACCTGTGAACCTGACAACTCCACAAGACTGCAGCTTCCAGGGCTACAGCTGAAAAGCAACTTGTGTCCTCTGTCATGCTGACTTCCACATGAATTGGATGTGATCGCTCAAAACCATGTTGGGTGTATGCAGCAAGATCTGTCCAGAAAGGCTGTGAAAAATGAGTGGCCTTGCCCACCCAGAGACCTGCTGCCAAAGACAGGATCTACATGAGGAAGTCTAGAGCTAGAGCAGGAATATCTGTGTCTGCTGCTGCTTTCTTGTGCAGCAAGATACTGCTGTTCTCTGTCATAGGAAAGACTAAACCCAAAGCAATGAGCTCAGGGGATGGCGCTTCTCCCCAGCATATGGTGCCTCCTGCACCATCAGGGCACTGCCCAGCTCACAGTCCAGAGTTCCTGCATGTTAAGGGAGGGTCTGGGGACAACAGAGGAGTTTCATGTGTGAGAGCTTTCATGGCCTTACGGGGGAGGATTTTTTGTTGGCAGTGTGACAGCTAGTGAGGCAGCATAGAGATGCTTCTGGAGACCTGAACTGTGGATCAGACACTGGTCAAACCCACCTTTCTACAAGCACTGTCTTCCAACTGCTGCTCCCAGTGGTCGCTGATGGAAGGAATCATTGGAGGAATTGGAGCTCCTAGACCCTGGACATGCAGGACAGGGCACCAGGGGTGTAACCCAGGGTCATCACAGCCAGAGTGTTGGGTAGGGGCAATTTGAGAGGAGGTAGAAATGCAGAATTGCACCTGATGACATGTCCCATGAGTCCTCCGTGGAGCACCAGGAGTGCCCTGTGGAGCTACTTCAGGTGATACTGGGATGAGATTAAAGCCCCAGCACAACACAGCAGTCGAGTGTGCTCAGCAGTTTCAGGTGTGATCCAGCCTTTTCACTACCTGAGCTTGCTGAAGGCTTTGTCGCAGGCACATGGCTGCTGCCATCTCCCACCACAGCTCTGGGCATGACCGTGTCCACTCGGCTGCGCCAGCTTGCACCTCTGAGCCCCGCAGCTGCATCACAAGCAGCGTTTGGAGGCTGGACAGCTCCCAGCTCCGGGGCGGTGCCTCCGCTCCAGCCGGGCACAGCATCGCAGCCTGTGCGTGAGCAGCTGCGGCCGATGGTGCAGGGGGCTTTCAGCCGTGCTCAGCGATTGTTTTTATTACCTCACCCTACAGGGAGCACATTGAAACAATGTGACTTGGGCACTGCCAGGAACTTGACGGGATCCTGGAAGGACATGGGCCCTGTGAGGACACGATCCTGCAAGGACATCCTCCCTGCAGGGCCCTCTGTGTTTTGAGCCCAAAGACATTTCTGAAACTAAGGAGTGCATGTGCACACTACATACTGTGCCAAACCCAGTGACCACGGTGGGCTCTCCATGGAGGCCAAGCCTGGGAGAAACTCTGGGTTTCAGGGATGAGTGAGACAGATGAGATGATGCTGCTGCACCTCTTTCCCCAGGGACTCACAGTGACAAACTGGATGGGGGTCTCTTCTGTCCAGTAGTGTCAGTGAGGTGATCACTCCTCTTGCATAGTGCTACTTCATTTTTTGTCCCGCCTTTTCAGGTGGCTGGGAACAGCCCCCATCAGGCCCAGTGCTCACCAGCCCAGGCAGCCTGGCAGTGCTGGCTCAGCCAGACTGAAGGAGCTGTGCCCCAGCATGGCAGTGAGGCTGCACTGTGCTTCTCTCTGCCATTGCCACACGCTCGGTACTGCAGCTCAGTCAATGTTGGTCCAATATGCAGAGTTTTACAAGCAATTGCAATGCCACCTCTCACTCCACATCAGCCTTCCTGCACGCGCCCAGCACTGTACCTGCCGAGCCTCCTCCTGCCTACATGGCTCTGGTGACCACCCCACGGGTGCTGTGGGCCTGCCAGGCCATGGGGTGCTGGGTGTGCACCCCTGACCAACCGGGCACCATCCCACTGATGCTGCTCCCACTCAGCCCCCTGTGCTGGGCGTAGAGGCACCTGCAGCCACATGCTCATGGCTGGCACTCACAGGCTGGGCTCATGTCACACTGTGCCATGACATGCAAAGACCATGCTGTGCTGTGCCATTCCATGCCATGCCATGCCAAGGCCAGGCCGTGCTATCCCACACTGTGTTATGCCATACCTGGGCCTGGCCAGAGCCCGGTGGGTGTGGGGTCCCTGTGACAGGAACTGTGCCTGGCCGTGGGTCTTGCTGCCTCGCCCTGCCCAGGAGACCAGCCCTGACCTGGGTCTGGCTCCTGATGGCGCAGGGTGGCCAAGGTTTGGGTGGGCACGTCCATCCTCGCACCACAGTCACCCACAGGCACCAACCCGGGCCCTGGCACTGCCGGGGGTCGCAGCACTGCACCGTGCGGGGGGGCCCGGGGACCCGGCTCCAGCCCAGCCCGCGCCATCGGGGCCGGGAGGGAGGGAGCGGAGCCCGCCACGGAGCCACGGACCGCGCGTTTGGCAAAGCAGAGGCGGATTTGGGGTCGGAAGCGGTGCCGCGGGGGTGTGCGGGGCTGTGTGTGCGGGGCTGTGGGCAGGGCTGTGTGTATGGGGCTGTGTGTGCGGGGCTGTGTGCGGGGCTGTGTGTGCGGGGCTGTGTGTGCGGGGCTGTGGGCAGGGCTGTGTGTGCGGGGCTGTGTGTGCGGGGCTGTTCACGCCCCCAGCCCGGAGAGGGGCGCGGGAGGCGAGGCGGCTGCGGGAGAGCCGCATTTAAGGATACCATACGTCCGGGGTTATTAATTATAAAACATAATTAAAGTAAAACTGCAGAACGTCAACATATTAAATTTAAAAGCTAATATTAAAATAGCGTTAATATTTAATAAGGTAGCTGAGCGTTACAGAGCTGTATGCTGATACTCTAAATTTAACTGTGTAAAACCAGGAGAGTTTTCCCAAAGAAAAATGTATTGTTTAGCTGATTATCAAAGACTCTGTGATATATTATCCATTTCACAAAAATAATATAGATATCTTTTTAAATATAGTAATAAAAACATACTAGCGCCTTTTAAATATACTATTACTTACCACCCCTTTTCATATTGTACTATCACAGACACTTTGGAATTGGTTTAAAAGCACATCATTCATTATTCAAAGCTCATCTTTGCATATTATTCCAGCTCAAGTCTGCCAGGCTCCCTGTGAAATCGTTCACAAAATTGATAACAGCAGACACACACGCAATAAAAAGATCGCCTTGGGCAGCCCGAGCTCCCATTATGCAGATCGAGCTGCAATTTTCTCTAACAAAGCCTGCCCTGATCCAGGACTGGGTGGCACTTTATTTATTTATTTATTTATTTATTTATTTATTTAGCCTCCACCGCTAGCCTTTCTTTTTTTTCTTTTTTTTTTTTTTTTAATTCCATTCCGTTCTCCCTGCTCCTGTCCCCTGCCGGGCCGTCCGGAGGGACCCCCGAGGGCCGGGCGGCCCCGCACCAGTTTGCGGGATGGTCTCAACGCGATTATCTCGGCTCCGCCCGCACGGCCGCGGCCAGCGGGGACAATCCGATTAGGCTGCCCGGGCCCGCGGGTGGCAGCGGGCGGTCCTCGCTGCGGGGTGGGCGTTTAATTGCCGTGTTAATGACCGCCGGGCGGGGCGGGGCCGCTGTCCCTCGGTGCTGGGGAACCCCTGGGCAGC
>WEKX01016342.1:1013-23520 GCA_013390025.1 Pitta sordida | reverse complement strand
GTTCTCTCATGCAAAGAATTCATCAGTTCAAAATGTAGATGCTCAAGGAAAAAAAGGGGGTTGTAAGGCAACAAAAAACCAAATTTGAACTTGACAAATTTAAACAATTCAAATTATCTGGCATGCATGATAAATCTTTTATTTTTACATTTACTCTAATCTTTCTGCCACCAAGTTAGCAGAAATCACATAATCACAGAATGAAATAGGTTGGAAAAGACTTCTAAGATCATTGAGTTCAGTCTTTGACCTAACACTACCTTGTCAACTAGACCATGATGCTAAGTGCATATCCAGTCTCTTCTTAAATACCTCTGGGGACAGTGACTCCACCACCTCCCTGTGCCCATTCAGATGTCCCATCACTGTCTCTGTAAAGAACATCTTCCTGATGTCCAACCTAAACCTCCCCTGGGGCAGCTTGAGACTGTGTCCTCTTGTTCTGTCACTTGTTACCTGGAAGAAAAGACAGACCCCCACCTGGCTACAATCTCCTTTCAGGTAGATGCAGAGATCCATAAGGTCTCCCCTGAGCTCCATCTTCTCCGGGCTAAACACCCCCAGCTCCCTCAGCCGCTCCTCAAAGGGTTTGTGCTTGCAGTCCTGTTGCTCTTCTTTGGGCATGCTCAAGTACCTCAATATCCTCCCTTAAATGAGAGGCCCAGAACAGTACACAACACTCAAGGTGTAGCCTCACCAATGAGGAGTATAGGGGAAGAATTATTCCCTCGTTGTGCTGGCCACACTATTCCTGATACAGGCCAAGATGCCATTGGCCTTCTTGGCCACCTGGACACACTGCTGGCTCATGTTCAGTTTCCTGTCAGTCAGCATCCTCAAGTCCCTTTCTGCTTGGCTGCTCTCCAGCCACTCTGTCTGTAGCACTCTGCAGTGCTGCACGGGGTTGTGGCTGAAGTGTACGACCCAACACTTAGACCTTGTTGAACCTCATACCACTGGATTTAGTCCATCTATCCATCTATCTAGATCCCTCTGCAAAGCCCTCCTACCTTCCCACCGATAAACACTCCCACTAACTTGCCGTCATCTGCAAACTTGCCAATGGTGAACTCAATCCCCTTATCCAGATTATCAGTAAAGACTTTAAACAGGACAGAGCCCAGCACTGATCCCTGGGGTACACCACTAGTAACTGGCTGCCAACTGGATATGTCAACATTCACCAACACTCTCTAGGCCCAGCCATCTGGCCAGTTCTTAACCCAACACAGAGTGCACCTGTCCAAGCCATGGGCTCCCACCTTCTCCAGGAGTGTGCTATGGGAGGTGGTGTCAAAGGCCTCGCTGAAGTCCAGGTAAACTACATCTACAGCCTCCATCTCATCCACCAGGAGGGTGAGCTGGTCATAAAAAGACAGCAGATTGGCCAGGCAGGACCTGCTCCTCCTAAATCCGTGATGGCTGGGTCTGATCCCTTGGTCATCCTGTGACAGCACTCAAGATGATCTGCTCCATAACCTTGCTGGGAACTGAGGTTAGACTGATAGACCTGTAGTTTCTGAGACCTTCCTTCTTGCCCTTCTTGTGAACGGGTGTCACATTGGCCAATTTCTAGTCATCTGGGACCTCCCTAATGAGCCAGGATTGTTGATAAATGATCATATTTCTAGGAGAAACTGATGTGCTGACTTTTTTCATATGCTGTATTGATCTGTCAGATAAAGTTCTGGAGTCACATTTTGCTACTTCCTTAATATTTCTTCAGTGGTTTCCCTGACAAGTGCTTATATGAATGAGAATGAATCTGTAGACATGCTGGGTTTGCTATGCTTTAAATCTTAGATAATAACTGTTCACTCTGTGAACACTATTCTTTCCCCATATTTGTAATTGAAACTAGATTCCTTTCTGCATACCTAGAATTACAGGCATTAAGTGCAAGATTATCATGATTCTGTATACAATTATAGGAAGGAAACATAGTGCCTAGGAAAGGTGAAAGCTGCACTTTGACCAGGCATCTGACACAGACTGCAGAAATTAAGCTAGTCAGAAGGAGCAGCAGGAGTGATTTTCCATTCTCAAAAGGATGTATTTTTCTGGAAAAGTCACCTTTAACCAGCCGAATGTTCCATCTGGCCCCAGGCAGGGAAAAAACTTTAACTTGCAGATCTCAGAGAGCAGCTGCCAAAAAAGATGTATAATTTACAAAATTAGGAGGGAGATCTTAAGAGTGGCCTACAGAGAGGATGCTACTGCTCCTGCTGCTGCTTACAATGTCAAAATGGGAGAGTTTTTCTGAGGCATCATGTCATCTGGAACTAGCTGTCAAAGAGTCCAGAGAGGGAAAACAGCAAAGATCTGCTCATGGAAAGTAGCAAAGAGAAGGAGCCAAATGCATGTTTTCAGTAGGAAGAAACAGCACTGTCAGAATACCAGAGCAAGACATTTCTTATCTCAAATATAAACTGTAACAGTCCTGCATGCAAGTGCTGGGGATGCTGCTACCACACTTCTGACCCTCTGTTTGCCCTGAAGACCTGTACAAAAAGGAAAACAGATATGACTATCAGCTGATGGCTCATTCACACCCCTGTGCTACCATGCAATGCAGAGGTCCTACATGGCTTTTTTCCTTCTTTTTTCTTTTTTTTCTTTAGAATATTAATATGTGTGAAGGATGAAAGAAATGTTTGCTCCTCATAAAATAAAGTATACACATAATTGCTTATGTTAGTATTGCATACTTAGGAATATTTTAACTATAAGTACTGTAAGATAAAAGTTTGTTTAATTATATTGTAGGGGGTTTTGCTGATTATCTGAGCCTTTATGAATGATTGATTTTGACACAGTATTATTGTTAACTGTATAAGTCTTTTTATATACAGTCGTCCCTCTTCCACTTTGTGCCCTCCACATTGTGGCTTCACATGTTAGTGGTGTGATTTTTCAGTGATTAAGAAGACCGGTTTTGGGACTGCACATGCATGACCTGACATGCATGAATATTCAAAGTAGGCAGTCATGAATATGCAAATTATCCCCCCCATGGCCACCTGCGCCGGGCCGGGATGTGACGGGGTGGGCCCCTGCACTGGGATGGCTCAGGGCATGAAGCTGGGGCAGGCCCCTGTGCTGGGATGGATAGGGGCAGCTTAGGGTGGTGAGCTGGGGCAGGCCCCTGCACCAGGGTGGTGAGCCAGGGTGGGCCCCCACTCCAGACCAGCCGCGGCAGAGCTGAGCCAGCCATGTACCACTCCCACAGAGGCTCGGCTCAAGTGTCACCTGCTCTTCTTCCCTCAGCTCGGGGGAAGATTTACACACTCTCAGGTCAGATGTGCTGTCCAAGAATTTCTCAGGGTAGACATGGTGTCCGAGACCAAACACCATGTCTACCCTGAGTATGGAGAGACCAGGTCTACCTAGCCAGGACAGCAGTGTGGGCAGCTCCCCACACCCATGTCCCCTGGCGAGCGGAAAAATGTTTTTTTCCCCACTATGGGGTGGCTGCGGGCACAGGGAAGTACTGACATGAACACCAATACACAGCAGGGGAGTGTCAAAACAGCACCGGAGCACCGGTGGATGGTGTGAGGGTGCAGGGCAAATCTGCATAGTAATGAGTTGCATTCAACACAGACGGAGGGCTTTGCGGAGGAGGGTCCAGACCCAGGGTACCATGGTATAGGAGACCCGACTGTATAAACGTATGAAGAATAATTCCAAAAACAGAAGATAGAGGCTCGAAACTCCAGAGGAAATCACCAAGGCAGCCCCCTCCAGATCTTGCCTAGTTAATTAACAACTGGATCAGTCAACTGAGCCCACCATGAGATCAACAAGAGCTCAGCCACAGAAAATTGCATCAACGGAAGCATAATTGTATCAACAGGGGTGCAACCACAAGATAAATTGTGCAACAGAGTCAGCTCTAGCTAGTCTCATAGTTGCAGTGTAAAGTTTATAATGATGATGGACTCTGACTTCGTCCCAGGACCACCAGAGAACCTTCCCCATGATTAACTGAGCATGCTCAGAGGCAAGGGGAGAGTGGGCGAGTCCATATAAACAATTTCTGGGAAATTATTATACATAATAGTCCCTCCTAGTTTCAAAATTGCTAATGCCTATGTATAACCCCAAGATACAAAATGTAAAACCTGCTGACAAACAGCATGCCTCTGACTTGGAAGCTGCCATGCCACACGCCCAGCACTCTTTGTCTTTGCTTTATAATAAATTGCATTACAAATCATAGTATTTGTGGGCTCGTTTCTCACATATAGGCCCTAATATTTGAGTCCTTCTGTTGCTTCTTGTTTCACTTGCTCATATTCCTCAACTGAGCACTAGTAACTTCATAATGTGAAGATTGCTTTTATCCACTCCTATTGTCAGCCCTACCCCAGTTCCCATCTGAAATATTTGCTTAATGTCAAGGGGGGTTTCATTAATTAGATCTACAGGAGTGTTTACTTTGCTTGCCCTTATCAAAATCACCCCAGAGAGAAACAGCTATTAAATTAGGAATGTGAATATAACTAATATCTGTGGATCAAATACATTAGACTGCCTGAAATGGTACTTGTCAAAAATGATTATGTTAAAGAAGAGGGTGGCCATCAGATGGATTATACAAGTGAGAAATCTCAGAGAGAAATTTGAAAAATATAGAAGAATGAAAATTTGTAATAGTTAAGCATTGCAGTTTGTTATGTATCCAATACTGATCCTGAGTTCCAGTTCACAGGTTCAGAGGCTATTCCGAGTTGGAAGGGACCCACAAGAATCATCTAGACAAACACCCAAGTGAACGCCCACACAAGGATTGAACCCACAACCCTGGAGCAATGGGCATCACGCCCTGTCCATCCAAGTCTCCCATTGTCTAGACCATTTCACTGAGTTCCTCATCCAGTCTTTTCTGAAACACCTTCAGGGATGGCGACTCCACCATCTCCCTGGGCAGACCATTACACTCTGGGATCACTCTCTCTGTGAAAAAGCTCTTCCCAACATCCAGTTCACTGATTGACAGTTAATTATGTCATGAATAAAAAAATAAACCAAACTGATACTGATTTAAATTTTCCCTTTCTACAGGCTTGACTAAGGAACTACCCTTAGGAAAAGGATTTATTTCAGTCATGTATCAGCTGACTAGTTCCTATACCTGTCTCATTGTCTTTACCTCAGGGAAGAAAACCAGTAGGTGAGATGAGAAAACGCAGAGCAATTGCAGCAGTAAACAGCAGATCTGCACACCAAAAAGGAATCACACTTCTAAGAATCAATTGCAGAAGCAGCAGGATGCAACAGATCAGAGGCTGGTAAGTTATCCAAACTCCCTGGTACTGCAGCTTGCAACAAGACAGACAGTGTGATTCATGTGATGCACGATGATGATTTTTATCTTGAACATAGCTATGATAGTACAAAAAACTTGTCGCAGTTGTGCACAGTAAAGGAATTCCTCCCTCCCTCCCTCCCTCCCTCCCTCCCTTCCCATTTCTTCTTTCCTTTCTCATCCTCTTTCTCACCACTAAAACTGATCTAATGATTACAGGATGCAATGAAATAATGAAAACTGTCTACTGAATACAGTATCTCACAGTTAACCCAGCCCCCCTAGGTGAGCAGGAGTGCAAAAATCTACTGATGTGACTCAGCTGCTTCTGGACCTGCACACGATTTGGCTGGTGCCAACTATGTTCAAGGTTCACAGTAAAGGAGAGCACTTGCAGCAAAGAGCTGCAGTGCAGATCAAAAGCTGATCTCAAATCCATAACCTTCTCTAGTATTAGCAAATTGCTGATGGAAAGAATGGGGAGAACAGCAAGAGATATGTTGACATATCTCTTGCTTGACATAACTGAAGCAAAGGTGGCATGGCAAATACAGAAAGCTTTAAAATTCTTACTTATTCTACTGATGAAGAATCCTTGCAGACATCTGCTCAGTTATTCCTTTATTAAATTCAGGCACTGAATTCTGACATCATGCAATACGGAATTCTTTTTTAGTGGAAACAGATGAAGACTACCTCTTCTTGTCTTCTGTGTTCACCAGGAGCTAAACAGTTACTAGAAAAATAAGTGCTAATAACATACTGAAGTATTAATCCCAATACCTAATCCTACCATTGAAAACAGATACCCAAGATCAAGAAAGATGAACTTCACTATGACTGTAGTATGTCTATAAAGTTTCTATGTTCATATATGACAAATAACTAAGATACACAAAGAGACATGGAATCATAAGAAAAATTTTCCAGTAATAGAAAGTACAAGAAGAACACATATCACAAGGAAAACCTTTCCTTTCACTCTCCTTTTTTATTTAGAAAGTAAAGGACACATTCTTGTTCTATTTCTTTGATATCAGGGATACTCTCAGAAACCCTCTCTTGCCGTTTTTCATTCTAATTTAAAAAGTGTTCAGATTAATTTTACAAGTAGAATGTAATTGCCATCTCTGTGAAACTTAGAGAAATGCATTAGAAATAAGATTAATATAAACTGAAACAAATAGTCTACTGTCTGCTTTTTACTGGTTAGCAGAATAATAAGCTATAATGCAGTGTTTGTTTTAGTTTCTCCCATTTTTCTTGCATTTCTAAGTACTCTTACATTCACTGCATCAATTCTTTAGGTGTGACACTTGAAATTATAACCCCTGGCCATATCTCCCCTGAAGATATGTTCCACTAAAGAGTCAGAAACCACATTTTCTGGGATTCCTGAAAAAAGTTTGAGCTGAAAACTACTAAAAAGATTTTGCAGAAATGTAGCAGTGCTGCTGCATCACAAAAGGTTATCACACATCAGTTGTGTGGCATAAAACTATTTTTCCTTTTGATGACCTCATGTATCCTGTATATAGTATTCCTGTATTGCGAAAGTCTGAAAAGAAAGGTGTATTAGTCCAATCTAATTTGAAAGTCATGAAAGAGTTTTGAATAAGCTCTTCATTCAACTTACAAAATTAATATAAATTAGCCTTTCAGGACATTTGTCAAACCATATTAAATTAGTCAGCCAAGGATACTGTCATTGACAGTTACAGGACATTCAGAAAATCCTGCAATTGTCACAGTGATCTATACACGATTTACATAATGCAAGCACAAAATAATTTTCCTTTGTGATCAGCATTTAGCAGGTACATTTCCTACTTTCCCGATATTGAGATGCTTAACTAGCTATGAATGTATAAATAACTCATTAAGGCTTTAAACAAACCTTTCCTTAATTTGCTTTCACATATTATATAAAACAATGAATTATATAATAAGGAATCAGTTGACACAATAATATGCCGTAAATTATAGTCTATAAAGTTCCAAGGTGCTAAACATGACTTCATGAGGTATTTTACTCAGACCAAGAATTGCATCCTCCAATTTCATGGATTGGAGAAAATTATGAAACTAAAATTTCCTTTTTCTTTCTGTGCAGAACTCCTTCACTAACATGCTGGAAAACATGGGCAGGGTGCAGAAGAGTCCCTGTGGACAGGGGAGAAGGTGGGGCTGCCCTGCAGTCTGAGGAGGGTGACATTGTCAGCACCACGCCACAGCTGCTGCTGCCACAGCAGTGAATGCCCAGGATTCCCCACCGCAGCAGTGAGCGGCAGGGAACCCCAGTTCGGGTGGGGAGTGACCAAAAGGGATTCCTTTCACTTCCTTGAGCTGTCTGAGAGTGCAGGTGGTGCCAGGAATACTGTCCAGCACTCAGTGTCTGAGGGGGGTGAAGCAATGAGTGTGATTTATTTGCACACTCATGACGTACCTATCTTTGTAGATTGGGTGATTCAGGGGACCCGAGGAGACCCATAACCTGCGAATTTCACGGTGTGACTCCCACCCCCTCCCAATGGGAAGAGAGAGACAGAAGGAAAAAGGGGAAGAAAAAGGAGAAGGGGAAAATAATAAAAGGAATGCAACCNAATATTCTGTGATTCTGTGATTCAAACAAAACGACCAGGCAAAAGTCACCAGTTTGTGAGTGCCCTTTTTCTGTTGGAGGTTTGGGAAGGATGGATATGATGTGGAGGAGATAGATGGGTGTCAAAACACTGCTGGAAGCTGCCATGCAGCCGCTTTTGTCTCCATGCAGAGAGCTAGTGAGGGGCTATCTCTCAACCTCCACCAGCCAGGAAGGAAGAGAGCCAACCTGCTGTGCACTGGGCTCAAAAAGCCCTGCTACCCCAGCTCTGCCTCTGCTCTTCACCTTTCAGCAGTCAGAAATGCCGTAGAGACTTGTCATGGCCGGAAACAAAAAAAAGTTTTCAGCGACTTCTGGTGAGAAACAGAAGAGGGTGCCAGAAACATGTCTGCTGTCAAGTGCGGCCATGCAGCCTGGTGACCCAGTCCCTGCCACACTGCTGGCAGGAGCACAGAGCCAAGTGCCACCAGCACCGGAGCCGCCATGCACACAAAAAAGCCATCACCGCATGCTCCCCCGCACACCACCACCACTGGTCTGCGGGATCTCGGCCCCACCACCAGGCTGCTGCTCTTGCAGCCCCTCCTGGTGCCGCAGGGCAGAACCCAGGCAGCGCTGGAGGGGCCCTGCCAGTGCCTCACTGCTTGACCCTGTCGAGCAGACCCACTTCCCCAGCTGGGCCATTGCTCGCGCTGCACAGCATCGGCAACTAGCCCAGCCACAAGCCACGAGCCAGCATGCTAGCAACACCACCATCCCCAGCCTGCCACCCCCAGAGGGTCCAGGGAAAACAAGAAGGTGCCACCTCCCCCTTCAAGAGAAATCAAAAGAAATTAAAAGAATTTTCAACAGAAAACAGGTACCTCCAAAACCAAAAAGTTATCTCAAACCCATGACAGCAGAGCTGAGAGGGAATATTAAGGCACCTCGCCCTAGTCAATGCTATCATGAGTTTATGAACAGATCTTCTTCTTTAGCTTCACAAGAAGTGAACAAAGTCCATTCTGACCAAAAGAGAAAAATAATTTGCGTTTACTCTAACACCCCTTATGCAACATATTCCTAGTACAAAAATTATAACACCCAGGTGAGTCAGTGATGATTCAGCATCACACAGCTTTCCCCAGAAGACCTGAAAACACGCCTTCTCAGCTGTGCTGTAGGATATTGCTGCCTATTCATCATGGATGCTAGAAATAGATGTGTCATGGAGTGCAAGTATTCTGGACAGGCTGACACAGGGAACATACAACATTAATAAAAATCTTATTGGAATTACTGGGGGAAGGAGAGGTCAATAAATGTATAAAGAGCTCTGGTCAACAGAAATTCACAAATTACAGCCTTCTTAATGATTTACTCAGAGCTGGTAGCTATTAAAGCAAATTTAAGCTAGGCAGTGCTTGACCAAGTACTGTGTCAGAGCAAAGAAACTGGTAATTGTTGGCAGCACTCACAGCTGTGGCATAGCTACCTCCTTGCAAAATGTCCCATAAATTTATATCCATTCTATCTAGTCTGGCTATCCAGATTAAACTTACTGATGTAGTACCTCGAAAGAGTTGCCATGTACTTCTATGAAAGGAAGGAAAAAATAGTACTTTAACAAAACACATTTAACAAGAAATACAGGTTAAAACTGTAGGTTAAAAGTAAGTGCCACCACGATTATGTTATATCAGTATGAAAGATGTGAACTGTACTAGTCTCTCATAATAATTTTCAAGAGCTCAATTTTTATTGAGGTCACAGGCATCTCATTTCATATTTCTATTGTGATGATAAGAGGAAATGCATAACAAATACAGAAACTGAGACCGCATGAAGTTCTATCTATTGCTTCCTGTAATAATACATAAATAAATAAATAAATTAAATAAAGTTTCACAAAATAATTTAGGTTGGAAAAGGCCTCTAGGATCATCAAGACCTATCATAAAACCCACCACTTCCAAGTCCACCACTACAGCAAGTCCCTGAGTGCCGCATCTACTGTTCTGTTTCATAATTCCAGGGATAGTGTTTCTGACATTTCCCAGGGAGCCTGTTCCAGAGCTTTTACAACCCTTTCAGTGAAGAAAGTTTTCCTAAAATCCAATCTAAACTTCCCCTGGTGCAATTTGAGACTATCTCCTCTTCTGTTGATTGTGACCTGGCAGAAGAGACAGACTCTATCTTTGCCACAACCTCCTTTCAGGCAGTTGTAGAGAGAGCTGTATAGAGCCTGCTTTGCTCTAGGCTGAACACCCCCATCTCCCTCAGCTGCTCCTCGGTACATTTGGGTTCCAGACCCTTCACCAATTACATTGTCCCTCTCTGAACTCACTCCAGCAGCTCAGTGTGTTTCTTATAGGGAGAGGCCCAAAATTGGACACAAAATTTGTAGCATGGCCTCAGTCACCAGTGCTGAGTGCAGTGTGTTGAAATTGAATATAACATAACAGATCTGATAAGGAAGCAGATTCACCATTCTTCTAAACACCTTTTCTATCTGTAAAAAACTCCAAATTATTTTTAAAATATAGGTATGATTTAATTTAAATCATTTAAAATTAATAAAAACAAGACAAATAGTAACTCAATTAGAATAGTCCCATTTGAAATAAGTTATTTAAAACTATTATCAATTTGAATGTAAAAATCATAAAAAATAATCTTCAAATTAAGAAATAAAATGTTATTTTAAACTATTGAATTTAAGTACACAGTTATTAAGATTTATTTTTCAATTTCTTTCTTATCTCAGAAAATGCAAACTAGATCTGTTTCTACTGAAAGCTTTGAAATTCACGTTTCATTAGGAAATCGTAGACAGCTGTACATATTAAGTTTATATTTTAAATATTCACTGAAGAACAGAAACATAGTATGAGCAAAATAACATCGATAATGCCTTCACAGCTCACACATTTCCCAGCTTCTTATTCAGGATTTTACAGCTCCTTGAGATTACTTTTTTTTAAATGACTCTAAGAAGAATTACTTGTCACTTTCTTGATACAAACAAAAAGAAAATCTTCTGAAAATTGCTGGGATTTTTTGCTTTATTGTGTACAAGTGCCTTAACACATATAGCCAAAATGTGGTATTTGCACAGTGCTGAGACTGTATTTCTAAGACTTTTCTTAAGTACAAAATATCTAACCAAAATATTAATCATGTTTCCTACACTATACTGTATAAAGAATGGATAATATTGGTAACAATAATGTAAATTTCAAAATAATTAGTATGAGGCTTGCTATGGCATTGAGCTGTACGTTATGTGTAGACAAGGCAATTATATTTTCCATGAGGTCAGTGCACTGAGCCTCTCCTGAGATGTGTACTACCATTAAAATTATGGATCTGAATAAAGGAAGGAAGCATTTTGGAAACAATTTACCATAGGAAGTAGCATGATGATTTACAGTAGTAACTTTCAAAGTGGTAATGTGACTCAATTGTGTATATATATTCCATATCTTTGTACTTTGCTCTGGCCTGGGAGGCCAAAGATGTGGATACTGGTCCTTAGTGTCCAAGGTCATTCGCTCTCTCTATCTGGAAGAGGAAAAAAAAAAAAACAGAAGAGGCAGTGGGAGGGGAAAAAAAATAATTTCCGGTAGCACACAGATCACAGCTGTAGAGGTTTGGGTTCGTTACTTTTTCTACCACAGCTGCAATATATAAGACCAGAGAGGGAGTCCTTGGGTTGCAGTGCTTCACCTCTGGGAGAGTCCTGTGTGGTCTTTTCCTTGGACGTTTCCTTGGACGTTTCCTTGGACGTTTCCTTGGACGTTTCCTTGGACGTTTCCTTGGACATTTCCTTGGACATTTCCTTGGACATTTCCTTGGACATTTCCTTGCTGCACTCCAGCCACTAGAAGAGAGAGAGGGCCTGTAATTCCCTGCACCACAACCCCCCTCCTCCCCTGGGGGTTCTTCCTGCCTATCTCCTGCTTTTCTCTCGAGGGTGTCCAGTCGTTGGGACCTGGGCTCCAGCTACTGTCTGGGCACCTCAGAAGTTTCTTCTGGGACTGTCTGGTGGAATCTGGCTGAGCTCTGCAGGGTCTTTTCACATCACAGGACTGTGGGATATCTCAGGTTTTTTCTCTCATTACAATAGACTTTGATGTTTAAAACTGTTGTATCTTGACTTGTGTGTTTACTAAAGTAAACAGTTTGTGTTTTCCACGCTTTCCTTTGGTTATTTCTGAACCTGCTGAGGGGGGTGAGGGGGTGGGTGTTGGTTTTCAGTTGTTCCTTTTTGGGTCAGCTGCCAATTTGCCTCAAACCCAGACAGGTAACTATGGTAATTTCTAGTTACAGCAATGCAGTTTTGACATTTTATCCATAAATACCTGTGCTGTTGTAGACAAGCTATTAGTTAGGAAACAATGCCATCCTAAATCCAAAAACAAGAACCTATGGCCTCAAAATAATGAAATACTTCATCACAACAACTCCATATTTATGGAATGTTTATTATTTCTGTGCCAGAGACAAATTATGAAGTACTGATACTTACCAACCAGAGTTTATGCTTTCAACAGACTGATGGGAACCCAGCTGAACTTCTTCTAGATGTTAAATGAGTCACATCACTTCAAAGATGATAAAGCTAAAATTCACTCTCATTTTATTCTTATCTGTACCTTAAATGAAGATTGCCGAAGCTATTAAATATTTCCATTGTTACCACTGCATGAGAAAATATTCCAGCCATGACCAATGTGAACAGTCAACTTTTAAACATCTTCTACACCTGGATCACTCAGAGTTTGCACAGAACAAATTAAGAAAGTTTTCAGAAGTGGAAATTGCATAAATTTTCCAAGGTACAGGGTCTATGGGTCTACACTTCTGCCCCAAAATGCACAAGAGGTGACTCATTTACAAGAGCTATATCTAAGGTTTCTTAATTCCCTCCCCACTTGTCTCTTTGTACCTCGAGGTACATAGCTTTATTAGGAAGGCATTAAGCCTCCTGAAAGGGAGGGGAATGACCCAACCAGCTCTCAGGATTATTATGGTAGGTCCTTGAGTGTCTCTAGTAACTTTGGCAGCCTTTTCCAGTTTATCCCTGTATCACAGGAGGTTGGGAACACAGGTTTGTATTTCCTTTTCTTGTTTAAAGGGAAATCTGTAACATAAGACATATTCCTCAGGTAAAGAGAACTGTAAGTCCTTATGTTGTCGTTTAGAGTGAGATTCTGGGATTATTTTTTCCCTTCCCCACCAAATCTGATAGACTAATCTCTCTTCCTCAAAGGGAAGTGAAAAAGAAAGAAAAAAATTATTTATTAACTGAAAATACACAGATTTATAACTGAAAGCCTGCTCCAGAGAGCTTAAGAACAACAGAAAAAAACCCTGTTTGTTAATGTCTGTTCAATTTTCCTCCCCGGACCAGAGAGGGGGAGAGGAAGGGACCAGAACCAAATTCCTGGCCAGATGTGAAACATCCTGAAGCAGTTGAGATCTCTTTTCAGCTCGGACATGTCTATGGAAAAGAGTCTGGTTCCTGTAATTCTTCAGGGAAAGCTGGAAAGAAAAAAAAAAAAACCAACCAGCTCCGATCGCCCCTGCCACCGAGCTGCAGGGGCTACCGCTTTCCCAAGATTTACCATCATCACTGAGGGGTGTTCACGTGAGGAAAAGGTGCTACAGATAGTACTGCCTAAAGCACAGCAATATGAAAGAGAAAAATACAAATATGCATTCACCACACGTATTACAATGCCAACCTAGGACACCTTAGACCTCAGATCTTGAGCTGACTTTGAAACTAAATGGTGAGAAGATATACTGGGCATATAGTAAACTTTCATTATCAAAGCTTTGAGATTAAAACCAAAGATGTACTTCACTGACTTATCACATAATTAATTCTCTAGCATCCAGCTCCCTTCCCAAAATACAAAGAAATTTGCCCATACAAAAAATCAGCACAAGGCTCATAAACCCTAAAAAATGCAAAATGAATGAGAGGTATGTGATACATATATAGGTCCTATACTTGCACAGCTACCCTCTTCAGGGAAATAGAGCATGATTTGATGTTACTTTCATCATGCACAAGATAAAAAGTGCAATGCTCTTTCATCTAAAGAGTGTGAATTAGTCAGAACAAGATTCAGTTACAGTATTAGTGGTTCCTTCAACAAGGGAAAAGAGTTTCTGCTTTGAGTACCCCTGGTTAATTAAAAAGAGCAAGAAAACCAGTGCAGAAAAAAATAAAAAATTGCCACTAATTCATAATTTCTTCTAGAGGATCACAACTACATTTTCATTGAGCAGATATGGAAGAGGAGCGAATAGCTCTTCTGTCTGAAGTTTCTGGCTGATAAATTGCATTTCTGTCTGTAATTTCACTAATCTCTAGTTCTAGAGCTAGGCTAAATCTTTGCAGCAGTAGGCAATATATAGAGCATGTCACCTGCCAATCAAGAAAGGAAATCTCAAAGATGAACTATTACAGTGAACCCCCGTTACTCACAGGCTGTTGGGTCTGGTCTGGCTCCTGCGAGTTGTGAAATCTGCAGTGATAGCGAACCCAGTATGTAGTCACATACGCCACGCCCGTAGCCATGCCCCCTCCCCTAATAAGGTCTGGAGGAGGGTCCTGAGAGCGGGGCTTGTTTCAGCTATCTGGGTGTGCTCCACCGAGGACTGGACCGGCACGGGGCGGGGGGGGAGTGAGCAGCGGCGCAAGCAACTGGGACAGGGACTGAGACCGGGGCTGGTGGGGGAGCGCTGGCGTGGGACACCACGGCAAGTGGCCGGGATGGGGATGGGATCGGGTGGGGCGGGGGGTAGCACCGGCGCGAGATGCCACAGCGCAAGCGGCCAGGATGGGGACTGGGGCGGGGAGGGGAGCACTGGTGCGGGACGCCACGGCAAATGGCCGGGATGGGGACAGGATCGGGCAGGGCAGGAGGCAGCACCAGCGTGGGACGCCACGGCAAGTGACCAGGATCGGGGCGGGGATGCGCTGCGAGCCCTGCGAGTGAGGTGCAGGGGAGCGGGGACGGGGCTGGGGTTGGCTGTGCGGGCGGGGAGGGGACAGAGCTGGCGCTGCGAGTGGCGAAGCTGGGGGCCGATCAGACTGAGGTCATGATAGGATCTGCACACATGCTGAAGTTGCACATCTCGCGGAAAAATCACCCGCAAATACTGACGCTCGCAAATAGCGGGTCAGGAATACACAGGGGCTCACTGTAATTAGACTGGTTATTAAACTGTCGGGAATCAGGAGTCTGCTTTCTCAGTAAAATTAGATCTTCCAGTTGTAGGATTGAGGAATACTGAGCACCAGTAAGTTATTTGGCCTGACAGATCAATCCAAAAGGATATATGACTTCACAGCCCATTGTTCCCCCTCCAATTACATAGAAACTACTTAAATAAATGCTTCAACAGCAGAAACTATAAAAAAATGTTAAAATGTTCTATATTAAAACTTAACAATTTCTTTCAAATCTTAAATAGCCAGTCAAGCTCATTTTTCCCAGCTGCTTTATAGTATATTCAGACACTGCTCTATTCTGTTCATTGGGAAATTAAAAGCATATGCCTTGCTTATGGTGTTGAATATGATAACCCCTGAGTTTGAGGTCAATGATACATTTTATAATCATAAAATCATAGAGCAATTTCAGTTGGAAGGGACCTGTAAAGATTGTCTACTCCAAGGACCCTGCAATGAGCCGTCACATCCTCAAGTAGATCAGGTTGCTCAGAGCCCTGACAAACCTGACCTTGAATGTGTCAAGACATGGGACTCCTACCACCTTTCTCAATCTTCTGCTCCTGTGTTTCTTCACTCTCTTTATAAAAAGTCCATTACTTATATCTAGTCTTAATCTACCCTCTTTTAACTTAAAATCATTACTCCTTGTCCTGTCACTACAGGTCTCATCACAATGCCTGTCCTCATTTTTCTTATAAGCCTTCTTTAAGTACTAGAATGGTCTATGAAATCTCCTCAGAGCCTTCTTTTCTCCAGGCTGAACACCTCCAGATGTCCACTTATCTCCACACTCTGATCATGTGGCCATCTTCCTCTGGACCCATTCCAACAGATCCATGTAGGTCTTTCATTGGAGACGCCAGAGCTGAATGCAGTACTGTAGGTGGGGTCTCACAGGAGCAGAGTAGAGGGGAAGGATTATCTCTCTAAACCTGGTGTTCATGTCTATTTTGACAGATTTGACTGGCTTTCTCAGCTGTCAACAGCAGACTCTTGCACTTTGCCTTGTTGAATGTCATGAGGTTCCCATTTCTAAGCTTGTCCAGGTCCCTCTGTGTAGTATCCAGTCCTTCAGGTGTGTCAACCACACCGCTCAGGCTGGCAGCATGTTCAGATTTGCAGAGGGTGTACTCAATTCTACTGTCTATGTCATTGATTAAGATACTAAACAGTATATAAATATATACATTTAAAAATATATATTTATATATACATAAAACAAATATAAACTAGTCACCTTACTAACCCCTGACAAAGACCACTTACCACTGATCTCCATTTGGACATTGAGCCTTTGACCACAACTCTCTGGTTGNTCTGTGATTCTGTGATTCTGTGAACCATCCAGCAATTCCATCATGTCCACCAGACAGTTGATCTCAAATCCATATCTCCATATCTCAAATCCATTTTAGAGAGGACATTGTGAGCAACTATGTCAAAGGCCTTAAGTCAAGATAGACGTCATCCACAGCTTTTCCCTTGTCCACTGATGTAGTCATTTCATCATAGAAGGACATTAATATGATCAGGCAGGACTTGCCCTTGCTGAGGCATCTTTTACGAAATTATTGCAGGATGCACATAAGTAATACATAATGTAATCCTATAATATGTGGATCACCTATAGTGCCAGTCAAAAATATGACCAAGACATGACCCACCTGAACTATGAAAGAATGCTTCTCCAAATACTTCAATATTTTTTATTAGTTCCTATAATGTGCTTTATCTTGTATTCTTCTACTTCTGACACATTTTACTGAAAAATATTGTTCTTAACAACTCATCTGCATACAAGGGCTGCTGAACAAGATGTTTTTTCCCTTGAATTTAAAATATTTTTCCTCAAGACCACAAACAAGACTATCACCGAGCATTTTTACATGAACCAGTCATTCTTACATCTGTGATTATCAAGGTAATAGATGCAGAGGATACTTTTTTCATCCAGTAGATGTCTAAATTTCCATACTCAAGCAGTCTGAAGTTTAAGAAAAATAAAGCGGGGACACCAACATATATCACAGCCATACATCTAGAGTACAACCTTATTAAACTAATTAACAATATGACACATTTTTTAAATTAAACCAGTTCACCTATATAAATGATATCTCAGAAGGATTAAGTCCTAAAAGGACAGTTCTGCTTGATTAACATGAAATTTATTTTGTGTATGATTAAAGATGTAGCTACAATGCTTGTGAAGGGCTTTACTCCCTACCAAACCTTATAGGTTAGATATTATTAAATTTTCAAAATGCCTTTAAAGATTTCTTCATGTGCATAAAATTTATACATGTACATAGTTCTATAGAAAGAAAGGCCGATAAAACTCTTTAAGAATTGGATTTTAAAATAGGCAGAGACACAACTCAAAATGTGTCATGTGGCTACTAACTTCATAATCAGGATGTTAGTCAGATTAAAATAGCAATGCCCTCCTTTTATTCAACAAAGGTGAACCCTTCATGGTTTGTGTTTATATATCACTCTCACATGCTATGTTAACTACCAGATTTTCTCAAAACCCAAAAGCTGTACTGAAACAGGCATTATTCTTTTCTTTCAGGAACAAATCTTGTATTTTAAAAAACTATGAACACAGAGGATATCAAAACTCCATGTAGGAAATAAAAATGCAGAATGTCTCACAGAGTACAAGCTTAAAAGGTCAAGTCACTATCCTAAACTCCACCTTATTTATTTATTTTAAACACTCATATAATCTGAAGTCTTGAGTGAAAAAAAAAAATACTGGCTAAAGATATTTTCTAATACTGCCATCAAACAAGTTAATGTAAAATTAATAAGCATGTATGCATATGTATCACAAAATTTCGGTCTGTGTTTAACCACACTTTTCCTTTGAATCAAGACTGAAAGACCATTGAGAATATTACTGGTAAGTTGAAAGTTGTATATCTTTAGTATCTACCAAAATTTACAAAACCAGAAAAAATCTCAAAGACATGCAGTGCCTAGAACCACATTACCAGCTATAATTATTTAAGTATCCTTAAGTAAGAGGAATCCAAATTGCCTTGTTTTCACAGAATCACAGAATCACAGAAAATTATGAGTTGGAAGGGACCCACAAGGATCATCTAGTCCAACTCACCATCTAATACCCGTACAGCGACCAAGAGCACATCCCAGAGTATAATAACAACCTAGATGCCTCACAGTCTAGCAGGCCACTCTGGGCCGGAGGGGGCCCAGGGTCATCCAGCCCTCACCCCCCAGCTAGACCAGCTAGACCATGTCACTAAGCTCCTCGTCCAGTCTTCTCTTAAACACTTCCAGGGATGGCGACTCCACCACCTCCCTGGGCAGCCCATTCCAATATGCAATTACTCTCTCCGTGAAAAACCGCTTCCTAACATTGAGATTAAACCTCCCCTGGCGTAGCTTGAGGCTGTGCCCTCTCGTTCTGGTGTCGTCAGCCTGGAAGAAGAGGTCTACACCCATCTGGCTGCAACCTCCCCGCAGGTAGTTGTAAACAGCAATGAGGTCCCCTCGGAGCCTCCTCTTCTCCAGACTGTTTTCTATCTCTTTGTTGAATTTCAGAATTATGTTTCATGGGTACTAAAGACAAATAAGTCAAGAACCTTCCAGAGACTTACTTAATGGTTATTAGATCAAACAAAATCAGAACAGGATCAGTGTGTCTGCTACATCATTGTATATCTTCCTTGTCCAAATGCAGCTGCTGTACTTGCTGCACCACTTTTGAAGCTCAAATATTTGTCACCCATTTCTTTCTTCACTATTTGCTTAGGTGCGCTCTTCTGGGTGTAATTTCTCAGTACTAGGTAGTCATATTAGCAATCTTACGCAATTGGTCTTCATATGAACTACTGCAAATAGCACTACTCAGTTCTTACTTTGGAACAAGCTACCAATCAGTTTAAAGAAAGGTAACCTCCCTTTCTAAACAACATGATGAAGACCTGTAATAAGACAAGAAAAGTTTCAACAGATTTCAGGGGAAAAAAAATGGTTAAAAGTAAAAGGCAGATCTTGCTTGTCCTCTGGAGATTCTAGCACATTGCCTCACTTTAAAGACAAATAGGAATGAAATAGGGTAAATACTACCTTTTTTAGAGTTATTGTTTTTGCAGCCTGAACAACTTAAACAATATTTTCAAATGTTTCATGAATCTTGATTCAAGAGGAGGACAATTTCCAAACAAAACAAATAAAGGATTTATTTCTATTTCTATCCATAAAATCCCCCAACGTAATTTTTTTCAATTGGTGTTGAAAGAAAGGAAATTCAAATAAGGAATGTATTTTGGAATATATTTCCTAGAAAACAATAATAGAATTTTTTTCTAAATAGCGAATTACCGGTCACTACATCATCATAAACAGCTGTGCAATATGCTAGACTATGCTTTTCAACCATATGCTTAATTAAAAATAGAAAAATCTCCACTAACTTCACTCACAAAAAAGATTTATTCCAAAACTCTATTGAGTTGGTGGATCCTACTGAGGCTAAGCATGCTCTTGCTAACTCAAAATAAAAGTTGGTTTCACTCCTGCTACTCCCTGAAGGTCTCCTGAGTTCTGAAAATGCTGCTCCCTTTAGATCAAAAACCACTAGGAGAACATAGATCAGAATAAGGCATTTCTAGACAGTTTTCTTCCCTGTTCTCTGTATTCTCTTGAGAGAAACCAGTAGCAAATTTGCCATACACTTCAGACGGTGATTAGAGCTACAGTTAATACAGGCTGACCTGGGAAAAGAAGGTAACCTTGCAAATCTCAATATGAAGAACATGCTTCCTTGGGATCTTCAGGTGTTGTATTAGGTCAGAAAGTGAGATTTCTGGGAACTGTTTCAGATCATCGGAACAAATGGCATATACCAGCAGAATACTGAATTATTCAATGGTCTAAAGCATGTGTCAACATGATGCACTGATTTAAAATTCTGAATAGCACTAGAACGTGCCGTCATTCAGCATTAGTCTCACTAACAGATTCATTGCCTAGAGGCCATGAATATACAGAATTTACTATGGTATATCAGCAGAGACTTATAGTAACTCTTATAACTTTTAAGCCAGTGTTTTATTAGCAAAATCTCTGTGGGAAGTGCTGACGGAAAATTCAAAAAATCATTTAAGTACTCTTTCTAGGATAAAAATGCCTGCATATTGCTACGGCATAAAAATTTTCAAACAACCAAATTTAAATGAGATCATGGCCACGCATATCTGAGCTGCAGTAATATAATAAAAAAATGGAATAAACATTTCCTCTTTCTAGACACCGATGATTTCCTTAAGTCACTATCTTCAGCATCAAGCCTCAGAATCTCTGTCATCATGTTTCTTGCTTCCAAGACTGTGCTGTGAAACATGGCAGAAACACAAGGTTTTGATGGAGATGTTCTTGTCCATATGAATGAAAATTAAATATCTTCCAAAACAATTGGTTCTAGGTAGCCAGTGTAATTGTTTAGTGCTCCCTGAATCGGCATGCATCATTTAGCTCCCTTTATTCTCTTTGTCCACAGTTTTTTTAATTAGCTAAGCATGCCAAGTTAGACAGCCATCACTACCCAAATATATTTCTTGTCAATCACCGCAACTCTGTCCCTCTGAACCAAGAAAGTATTCTGCTGAGTATTTTGAAGACATTCTTGTATTGATACTGCAATCTAAAAAAACACAAGCAAGGAATTATGCTCAGCCTAAAGAGATCAAATTTTAAAATGCCTCCAGGAAGATAGGATAGATATGTTAGGACTATTCATGTAGAGAAATTGTCACCTCTCTGAGGCTCTACATTCTGAATGCCACTTCCAAAAAGGTCAAGTTCTGATCTCTCATGGATTTGTACTAAGCTTTGAAAACTTCATTCCCTTTGACTTGCCTTGATATCATTTAGAGGTATCATACAGTGTAGATCTATGAATCTCACCTTGAAGAAAACATTACTGTTGTCAGAAAAGCTCCTACAAGTTCATATAGACTTGATGCACATACCATGAAATTTTTTGAAATCAGGGTAAAGCAGTAAAACAACTTCAAAGTTAATTTTCTTAACATCCTATTAAAAAAATTAACTTGTGATCCAAAGCAGCATGAACTGGCGTAAACTTATTATGACTACAAACAGACTGGGAAACACTGTCCTAAGATGAAAAGATGCCTGTCATCCCCTGAGCAAGAAACTGGCAAAACTTGAGGCTTTAACAATTTCACTGCTGATTTGTTAAGAAGAGGTGAGGAAAATGGAAGTATTAATGTGTCAGCATGGTAACTGGATGAGTGTAAGGAAAGGAGAGAAGAATTTCACTGAAAAGGAAGGAGAAGAGAAATAGAAAAACATTAAAAGACAAAGAATTTAAGAGTAGTCATAAAGGTAAAACAGCATTCATTGATTTGGTTTACTTGTCAACTTTTTGAATTCAGTTTCTTGGGGCAGAACAAATAATCCATCCACAAGCACCAAAGTAACTAATAAGTAGGTGATTATTAAAGAAAATATGTGCAAATGGTTAAAAATACAGAATCAACCGCAGTAAAATTCTTAGGAGAATATTTAGGTCCTCAACAAAGCTCAAATTAGTTAAGAGATGAAAAGCAGGACCGAAAAATTTCTTGCAGTATTTCACTACATTTAGAAAGTCTTTTCCATTTTCCACCTGGTAACAAGCTCATTAGACTTCTCTAAAAATACTTAAGACTGTCATGTGTCACTACCTTTATTGGATTTTATTTTGTCCAGCACTTCTCACTCTTTCTGATATTTAAATATTTTTCCTGGTTTCCTAAACTTAATTTTGGTAATATGTGATATAGCTAAATTAATCCTTTTCCCTTTCTAGAGGTCATGCTTTCAGTTGGCTATGTCAAATAACCCCGAGTTTATTTCATTTTTTGCTCATAGCAGGCTGCACATTGAACCTTGCCTGTATTCTTTTCCTCAGAAGTATTTCTCTATTAGAAACAGTTTTATACTAGAAAAGAATATGCAGTCAGCCCTCTTGCACTTCATGCCGCCCATATTGTGGCTTCAGATCTTAGCGGCATGATTTTTTAGCGATGAAAAAATTTTGCAACGGCGAATGCACGACCTGGCACACATGAATATTCAATTAGGCAGTAATGAATATGCAAATCAACTCACACAGCCACCACGATGGTCCCACCACTTCCTCCTGGCCCTGGGATGGCGGCAGCAGCGGTACTACCGCTTGCCCAGGCCCCAGGACGGCAGTGGTGACAACGCCGATTTTCCTGGCCCTGGTGCAACAGCAGCAGCGGGGCTGCTCCTCCCCTGCTCCACCCCCCCCCCCCCCCCCCCCCCGCGGGGCCCCCCCCCCCGCCGCCCCCCC